>CM046944.1:46614457-47214457 GCA_025698515.1 Gossypium sturtianum | reverse complement strand
TTCTTGTTAGTGGGCTATGTGCGATACCACCTTATTATTGATAAATGGTGGGTTGTGTACGAAACCACCAGGTACTTAGTATTATTCCAAAGGGTTCATCGAGAAATTGTCTAAGTAAATGTTTCATGTGGCTTTGTGGTGATGAGTGCAGGGAATGTGTACAAGTAAATGTGAGCAATATATTTGTTATATGGTTGGAATATGGTAAGAGATGAGATGAGTAAGCATGGTTATGGAAATGTGAACTGTTCTTGCTTAGTATGTAATGTTATTGATTAATTAGCATATGTTATGATGCTTATTGTTTACATGTAAACTTGCTAAGCTTAAAGCTTACTCCCTTTCCTTTCCCTTGTTTTATAGTGTCAAAGAGCCAGCTCGGGATACGAAGATAATCAGAAGATCATCCACACTATCAACTCATCTCGGTATATTTAGACTTAGCATTTTGAGTATGGCATGTATAGGGGCTAGACTTAGTGAAATGTTTTGTTGTTTTGGCCAAGTGTGTTGGCTCTTTTAAATATGAACTTTTTGTAAATAGCCATAGTTAATGGCTCATTACTATTAATATATGAAAAGATGAAGTTATTCATGAATGTGTATGATGCATGATTGGGTTGCTTGGTTTAAGTATGGATAGATGGATTGATGGTCGAATGTGATTATGTTTGTATGAGTTAGGGTGATAAGAAGAGCTTGGCAAATAGCCTTGTTCTTGTCCACACGGGTAGACACACGGGCGTGTGTCTAGGCCGTGTGTGACACACGGTCGGCCTCATGGGCGTGTGGTTAGGCCGTGTGTCCCCTTGCATGCTAGGTTTGCAACTCAGAATGCTCAGTAGTAAACACACGGGCGAAGACACGGCCGTGTGTCTCAGCCATGTGGAAGGCACGGCCATGGACATGGGCGTGTGCCCAGGCCGTGTGAAGTCTGCACCTAAAATTGGAATTTAATTCACCAACGGTCGAGGGACACAGGTGTGTGCCTAGGCCATGTGACATTTTTGAGTTGATGACGTCAGAAATAGAATGCCAAGGTTTTGGCACACGGGCTAAGACACGGGCGTGTCGAGGCCGTGTGAGGGACGCGGGCCAGGAACACGAGCTTGTGTCCGGCCGTGTGAAAACCCCTGTAGGTTCGAATTGAAAAATAATTCCACACGGGTGTGGAACATGGGCATGTGATATGACACACGGGCGTGTCCCTTACTCCACACCAGGCGTGTGTGGACTGTTTAGTGAAAATTTTCTAAGGTTTTCTAGAGGGCTTCAGAAGGGTTCGATTTGGCCCCGACCCATTCCTAAAGGGGGGACTTAGGCCATATAGGCTTGTTTAAGAGACATTATGAAAAGTTTTAAATCGGGAGTAGAAAGTCAAGTCTCGTAGTTGTATGATTGATCACGTGTCAGTCTAGTAATGTCTCGTACCCTGTTCCGGCATTGGATACAGGTAAAGGGTGTTACATTTGCCTTGAATTTTGGCCAAGTTGCTGCCCAAAACATGTCTTTCCAAAAAAATTATCCTCTTCCTCCCCCTTAGCCAGATAATGTTTACTGTAGTAGCCTTCTGTGGCTGAGCCCGCAATGACAAGTCCCAACCCATTTCCATTTCCTGCATCCCATGTTTTAATCTCACCGGGCAGAAATTGTCTCCATGGCCTAGGCAGCCACATAAGAAACAAAACAAAGTTAATTTTTCATATTTGAACTTTGCATAAGTAAAATCTGAGCAGGAGATCATAATTTTCTTTCTTCTTTTCAGAGGCTTTTAGACATCAATCTAGACTCGGATGCGTAGATAATTTTTGTAGCCGTTGGATAACTGCTTCATATCATATTCCAAATATTTGCCAATGAAATTTCCAAATTGCACCGCCATGGAATCTCTAAAAAACCCCGGTGGAAAATCATGAATCTGAACCCACCAGTTTAAGTACACCAAAGGAATAGACATCGGATCTTCAGTCTCCTGAATCCTATAGATAATCAACATGTGATTATTGAAAGTCCAGGGAGTGCCTTTAATTACCCGATTAATATCCAATTCATTAAAGAATTTGAATAGAAAATGTTTTTCACCCAAATTCGAGATTTGCACACCCTTCAAAGGGTGCCAGATATTTGCCATCGTATTTCTCATGGCTGAGAAATAGACTACACTAGTAGTTAGAATGTAACAGCCCATTTTTAGTCAAATCAGAACAGTGGTTTCGAGACCACAAATTTGAAGTAGAAATAATTATTTTATTATTATTTGAATGTCTGCAACATGATAATATGTTTATGTGAAAATTTTGTTCAGAAATTTTATCGTTTGATTAGTCAATTTGATAAAAAGGACTAAATCGCGTAAAGTGTAAAAGTCGAGTTCTATTAGCTAAAGGCATCTAATAGCTATGGAATATTAAATTAGAGGTCCTTATGTTGTAATTAGACCATTTGAAACATGAGTGGACATTTATGGACATAAAATGGATGTTTTAATGGTTAAAAACAAAGGTTAATTAAGTAATTTAGTAAATAAACTAATTAAAACAAAAGAAAAAAAAATATGTATAATCTTTCTTAATGGATGATACCACAGAATTTTTGAAGGAGAAAACCTCCATGAAAGCTTAAGTATTCGGCCTTCACTTCTAGCCTTGCATATAAAGAAAAGCGAAATACGGACTTAGATCGGGGAAATAACAAGATTTTGGATTAGTCGACTCGTTTTGCCGTTTTTGCATCTAAGGTAAGTTCGTATGTAATAAGTTTTGTTATAAATGTATTTTAAATTCTTTGATATTGCATAAATTGTGAATACAAGACTACGGACATGTTCGACAATGATTCGACGACGATTTGGCAATGGAAATCCCGGTTGAACCTTAGGAATAGATTAGGATACGAATGACATGTCATTAGGGGTTATTGTGATTATGTGATACGGGTGCTGGTCCTATACGTCCTACCGATGGCTGAGTATATCGGCATGTGCTGTGGTTACTTGACAGCTTGTGTGAGGAGCACCGTGTAGCTACGTCTTGACCCACAACTTGTGTGAGCAGGCCCGTTGATAGCTCGAGAGTGAGCATATATGTGATATATGATTGAGATAGCATTGGCTGTGTATGTGGCAATTCGGTGCGAGTTTCCTAAGTATCCGATAGTATTTCGAATGGTTCAACGGGTAAATAAAAGACGTAGTTGAGTATGGGATTGATACGAAATGGTATAGGTATGTACATGAACCGTATAAGCCTTAAATCGAAGAAATTGTGAAGTTTGCATATAATCATGTGATTGAAGATGTGGAAGGTTTGTTAGTTTATATGTGCTACATGTTGATATATTCAAATTGTTGAATTGTGTATTTATGATTAGTTTGAGTTTATTACATACGAGCTTACTAAGCTTTATAGCTTACTTTGTTTATTTTACTGTGTTTTATAGTGACTTCAAAGCTAGCTCGGATTCGGGAATCGTCGGAGACTACGTCACACTATCTTACTATCACTTTGGTACTATTGAGCTTATGTTTTGAGTATATGGCATGTATAGGGACTTTGAGTCATTTTGGTATATGTGCTGCTTAATAATTTAGCCATTTGAGTTGGCTTGTAAATGTTTAAAGTTTGGTTTTGTGTATAGCCATGAGAGTTGGCTTAGTTGGCAAATATGGTGTTGTATATATATGTGTGTTAATGCTCCTTGGTGATGTGGTCATAATTGCTTGTGAATGCCTTGAGGAAGTTTAGCATTTAAGGTAGCCAATGGTTTGAAATTGATATTGTATGCTTGTGGTTTTAGGCAAGGTAAAATGCTTGGTTGAAATAGTGCATATAGATGCTTTGTAAATGTGAAATTGGTATGATTTGAATTGGCAAAACATGGTAATATGAGCATGTTAATTGTTGGTATTGAAATGGTGAATTATGCTTAGTTGAAATTGATGTTAAATGCCTATTTATACCTTGTTGGTGTGCCAATTAGGTAGGTGTAGGTGTGCACAAGTTTGGGTGGCAAATTGGCTTGGTAAATAGCCTATTTTTGTCCACACGGGTAGAGACACGGGCGTGTGTCTTAGCTGTGTGTGACACACGGTCATATACACGGTCATGTGTCCCCTGGTGTTGAATTAGAAACCAAGTCAGTATGCTCCACACGGCCTCACACACGAGCGTGTGACTTGGCTGTGTGGCATAAGTCAGTATACCCTACAGGTTTGGCACGGCCTAGCACACGGCCTGGCACACGGGCTAGCCACATGAGCATGTGTGTTGGCTGTGTGACCCAAGTCAGAGAGTTACAAGGGGTCGGACATGGGCTTGGGCACGGCCATGTGCTCCCATTTCGAATGTCCGCACGGGCGCGTGTCCCCTGTATTTTGCAAAAATTTTCTAAGTGTTCAAAAAGTTTCCAAAGTTATCGGTTTAGTCCCGAACCACCCCGAATGCATGTTTTGAGCCTCGTAAGCTCGTATTAGGGACATTATGATTAAGTTTGAATGATAGTTGCATGAAATATGAAAATGTATGTGAAATGATGGTATAATTGTGTTATAAGTCCGGTAATACTCCGTAACCCTATTCCGGCATTGAATACAGGTGAGGGGTGTTACATAGAAAGCATCCCACCAAGCAAAAATTGTACGCTGAGCTCTGTGATTCAACATCATCCGGAATAGAAAAAGCTTCTTCTTCTCCATCCTCTAAACTCAAATCCGCTAATCCCTATTCCATCACTTTCCCCAGCAAAGACAAGTTATTTTCCACGAAACAGAATAACAAATATGAAGAGTAAAGAAGCATAAAGAAAAACACAACTGAAAGGAAAAAAAAAAAAAAAACAAAAGCGTGTCAGTCGGCAGACAAACACGTGCTAGAAGGCAGAATTATTCTTTCTAGCAGGATTAAAATTTTAAAATGTGAATAATATAGAAACTAAAAATAACCAAATTAAAGTAATAGATTAAATCCGCAACTTTCATAAATTATAGGGACTAATAACAAATTTTAACAAAATAAAATAAAATTTAACCTTTTAGATTAATCTAAGCTGAACTCATTTTTAAATTTAATTGAATAAGCAACTCTCAAATTATACTCTCTTTTAGTTAACTATCTAAATTTTTTTTGTCAAACTAGATACCTAAATTATAAGACATAACCATTATGGCCCTATCATTATCTTTGTTAAAAAGAAAATTCACTTCAATAGATAAAAGACTATCATGTGTCACTTTTATATACATAGTCATTTACGTGAAAGTAAAAATATATATTAAAATTAAATTAATTTCTTTTTTCATTTTCTAACGCAACACCCATCTTCTTTTTCTTCAAACAACTCATGTTTTTTCTTTCCTTTTTTTCAAGCACTTTTTTCATTGTTTATTTTCCTTTCCTACTCCCCCCCCCCCCAATTTTTTTTCATTCTGTTTTTTCCCATTAAATTTTGGATTTTCACGTTTTTCTTCCCCACAATATTTATATTTTATTTTTACAATTTTATATTCATAAATAAAACTCATTTTTTAATTTTTGCTGCTGTGAATAAAAGGGAGAGAAAAGTAAGATAAGAGAGAAAATAAGATCAAGTTGGACGGGGAGAGAGAAAAAGAGAGAGGAGAAGAGAAATATGATATTGAATAATGATTTAATTTAATATTAAATTTAATTTTTTTATGTTAATAAAATGTCACTTGTCAACTGTTATTGATTAAAGGTTCTTTTTATAGAAATAACAGTAGGAATTATAATAGTTACAAAATTATAATTTGTTAAGCCTTTTTCTCTTTTTAAAGAGAATAAAACTGAAAAAAAAAAAAGAAGGTTCGGACAGAAAACCCGACCCATGAGCACTCTTACTTTAAGTTTGAGATGGATGGAGTGCCTAGTACTTGAAGTTGGGACCAACGGTTGAGATTCATTTGATAGATTAGAAAGCGCAGTGCTTAAAAGCTCACAGCTGAAGTAGCCCTACGAAGCCTTTTAGCCATTAGGGTTGAGGAAGAAGAAAGACCTCAGCCAGGAACGAACCTCTCTTTCTTTTCTGACAGACTTGGTGAGTTTTGGGTATTTCTTATATATTATGTTAGGCTGTTTTGCCTTTTTAAAAAAAATTACCTTTTTGTTTGTGGCAGCTGCTAAATTCTCATCATGTCTTGGTGCACAATTGAATCCGATCCAGGTTTTGCCTCTCTCTCTCTCTCTCTCTCTCTCTCATATTTTCGAACATTAAGTTTGTTTATTTGTTTGGAATTACTCTTAAATTATAAGGTGAACAACTTTCTTATTCATTTAATTTGTTGATGAGTTTCTTTTCTTCTTAAGAAAATTGGGTACTTATCTTAGAGGAAAGTTTTCTTCATTTTTTCTTATTTTTCTCTGGTTACAGTTTCATATTCTCTGAATTGGGGGTGGGGAGTGGGGATGAATTAATATAGTTGAGATATTAATTTAAATTTTTATCAAAACATAAGGATGTTGCGGGTTTCATTGTAATTCAATCTCTTTGTGTGAATGTGTATTTTTTATAGTGCCATTGGAGGGTGGTTTGGGTAAATATTTTGTTAACGATCCCGATGCATCACGCTTGCAGAGAACAATCATAAGCTTGATTGTTATCTGATTATTTCTCACATGTTAGATGATTGAATCACTGTGTGCAATTCCTTAGAGGCTTATGATCTTGAAAGTACAGCATAGTATATGCATGTTATATCTGGTGGAATTTAAAATAATAATAAAAAGAATATTGATGTTTTCTTCATGATAGTGCTAGAACCAATCTCCGCTTTTTAAAGATGCTATAATAAGATAGATTGAAGCCTTAATTGTTGCCAATAATTAGAGGTAGAACTTGCATTTTCCTAAGGTTTATATTTAATCCTGAGGAAATTTTTTGCCCCTTCATTGGCCGTATAACCCTGTGATGTCAAGTTGTGTGCCTAGGCGCTTAGGTGTGGTGAAAAGAAAAAAAAAAATGCTTCAGAGCCTTCTAGATGAGGCGACTTCAAACAGGCAAGTGCCTTTTGTGCTTTGTTGTGTCTTCTGTTCCAGTCCAAGGAGTTCGAAAGGCTAGCTTCAGTTAACTTTGCAATTTCCCCCTTTTTTTTTTTGGAGTTAAAATACCACATTTACTCTTTTCTTTTTCATTATTATGAACTCAGTCACCGATTTGATTAGGTTAAAGCATACAATCAAATATCTCCCTTTTTTTTTCCCTTCTTGTAATTCTTTTCTTCCTCTTCTAAAGCATATTTATGTTGTTAAAAAGCAGAGAAGTTGCTCTGTTTTAGTTTTCAAAAACAGACCAACATCCACTCTTTCTCTGCTTTAAACTTTTTGTTGTAATTCTTTTTTATTTATTGTTTAATCACATTTGTAATCTGCCTCCTCCTTTGTCATGGAAGTTCGTGTCATCCACCTTGTGTGTTTGAAAACTGTAATTCGACACTTGAAGAAGGCAGAAGCTGAAATTTGTTGGATGCTTGGACCTGATATGGTTTGCAAATGAAGTAATAAATAGAAGAAAACCAAGCCAAGCAAATACTATGGAACTTGCCCTTAATTTTATTGCATGGATAATGATTCAAAAGATCATATATGGAAGTGAAGGAAATTTAGAGCTATTGTCAATTTTTAATTACATATCTTGTTTTATTTTGTAATAAATTAGTGAATGAATTATCCGACTTGAGCAATAACTTGAATTTATAAAATGAAGTATCTTAAAATTTACTTACTATTTACTATTTACACAATAAATAATTTTTTTAATATAAATATTACACATTTATCTTTATTTATAAGTATGTGCCTTATTTTACATGGATGAGCCTCTTTTTACACCTTGCACCTTAGGTAACATAGAGGTCTTAGTGCCCTTGACAACACTGTTTAACCTTTTTTGGATGCCTAACAAAGGCAGCATAGTTCAGATTGGGCATTTTCGCAGTTGCTTTTTTCTCCCCCCACCCCCTCCTTTTTTCTTCTGAGTATAATGCTTTCAGCATCGAGTTGTGTTGTACTATGTTCTGCCATATGTTTTCTTATGAATATCTTGGATCTATTAGTTGAGATCGAACATGTTAACATCTTGCTGCATCAAATGATTAACCGTCTTTTAGTGCTCTTATTGCTTACTTTAGATCATCATGCTTTCTGGATGATATGTACTGAGATTTAAGCTTGACGTGATCATTTTCTGCCATGTCTTTTCAGGTGTTTTTACGGAACTTATACAGCAGATGCAAGTTAAAGGCGTACAAGTAATGCTTTTTAATGTCATAATTGGTTCCTTATGTTTTCCTTGTAGCTTTGCTTATAATTTCCTCTATTATTTAGATGCATGCATACCAATACTGTTGAAGTTATTTTAATAAAAATGAATATCAGTCTTTATGTTAATTACCTTGTGTGTCTTCTGTACGGTGCTATTTGAACAATGTTGTTGTTGTTGTGGACAAGGCATTGGTATGTTGATGGTTTTATGCATACTCAGTCAGTGTGTGAAAGGCACAAGGGTTCCTATAACATATCCCCTTAAACCTCCATTTGCATCGTGTTTCTCTTGGTTCGGTAGAAACTCATTCAATGACTGTTGTTGGAAGATAATAGGAAGAAAAGTCGGGGGAAGGAAACCACTGAATTAGTTCTCCGAGAACAATTAATACCTGAACATTTTGTGAGAAATCAACTCTATGAAGCAAAACTGAGAAATATAAATAGGCACCAATTAAATTCTTAACTTGTCGTAATGGATTAGGATTCTTAAAATCAACAAACTTGGGAGTTATTAAAGTAATTTGAGCTAAGGACTCCATTTAAAACCTTCAATGAACTAAACCCAAAACAAGACCCAATCAACCATATAACTAATGCCCTATCTAGAAAACAGAAAATTACCAAATTGTACTTCAGCGAAGCATTCCTTGGATCCAAAGGACTTCTTTGACAATACAAAAGCCATGATCTTTGCTTTTGACTTCCAAAAAAGATATCTTCTTTCTAACCTAGCATTGATCAACCACCAGCATGCCTTGAAGCTGCTGTATTAACCTGTTTAGTTTGACCCTACTTGATTGGATCTGGTTAGGTTGGTGTTGTATAAAATTGTGGCCAGTGCCATCCCTATCTACTGTCTGTACTATTTTGTTTGTTCTTTGCCCCTATGTTAAACCCTGTGTGCAGCTATCAAAGTCTTTCCTTGTGTAAGTGTGTTGGTGGTTGCATAGGTGTGGATATTAATTTTCATATCTGAATAAGTACTATTATAGCTTTTGTTTTTCATATGCTTATACTGTCATGATGGATCATGTCTTATCAGGTAGAGGAATTGTATTCATTGGATCTCGATTCTCTAAACAATCTTAGGTCAGTTCTTGCTTGTACTGGCCATTTCACGTTTCAGCATTTGAATCTCTTCCTTGCGTGATTATTCTTTCCATGATAGGCCTGTGTATGGGTTGATTTTCCTTTTCAAATGGCGCCCAGGGGAGAAGGATGAACGTCTTGTAATCAAGGACCCGAACCCTAATCTGTTCTTTGCTAGTCAGGTTGGTTTCAGTTTAATTTATTAGTTTCTCGAGTCTGATATATTGCAAATCTTCCATACTTATTTTTTCTACATTTTCATAGGTCATCAATAATGCTTGTGCTACACAAGCTATATTGTCTATTCTCTTGAACTGCCCTGATATTGACATTGGCCCAGAACTATCAAAGTTGAAAGAATTCACTAAAAACTTCCCTCCAGAGCTCAAGGGTCTAGCTATAAATAACAGTGAAGCTATACGTACAGCCCATAATAGTTTTGCAAGGCCTGAGCCTTTTGTTCCAGAGGAGCAGAAAGCTGCTGGGAAAGATGACGATGTCTACCATTTCATAAGCTACATACCAGTTGATGGAGTACTTTATGAACTTGATGGACTGAAGGAGGGACCCATTAGCCTTGGTCAATGCCCTGCTAGTCCAGGTGACATGGAATGGTTGAAGTTGGTACAACCAGTAATCCAAGAACGAATCGAGAGATACTCCCAAAGTGAAATAAGATTTAACCTCATGGCAGTTATCAAGAACAGGAAAGAGTTGTACACCGCTGAACTTAAGGAGCTCCAAAAGAAGAGGGAACGCATCTTGCAGCAGTTGGCTACCATACAGTCTGAAAGACCCACAGACAAAACCAGTTTTGAAGCACTAAACAAGCAACTTTCAGAAGTTAATTCAGGGATTGAGGGTGCCACTGAGAAAATTTTGATGGAGGAGGAGAAATTCAAGAAGTGGAGAACCGAAAACATTCGAAGGAAACACAACTACATACCCTTCTTGTTCAACTTCCTTAAAATTCTTGCTGAAAAGAAGCAACTGAAACCCCTTATTGAGAAAGCTAAGCAGAAGAATAGCAGCTCTAGGTGAAGTGTATCTTGTTTTGTTTTTATTTTCTTGGTTGACAAGATGCTTAGTGCAAATCCAAAGAAAAATGGAGTCACGTAAAGGACCCTTTATGATCAAATCAACTCTGCTGTTTCCAAATGACTTTCTTCTTGGATTTTGTCATGGTCTTTTCTTCGAGTCCCATATTTGTTGATGAAAATACTCTGCTCTTTAGATAAGCATCTTCTATGTTACCCAGACTTGGTTGAGAATCGGATATGGATTTGTGTTGAAACAGTTGTGTTCAAGTTTTTAGAAGTTTATTTATTTGGAAGTCACTTGGAAGTTAATATGTCATTTTCATGTTATAATATGAATTGGGAACTAGTATATCAAGAAAGTTTAAAGGGTCAAAGCAGCATAGAGTACTTTAGGCGATGGACAATGTTACCAAGTCAAACGGATTGGTGCCATTTTAGCTCATGACTTGGTTTGTAGTGCATCTATCAATTTAAAGTGGAAAATGGAATTCGGTTCTTTTGGATATTTTGGGTAAATTGCATCCTAGGTTACTAAACTATTAGTAAGTTTACATATTGGTCACTCAAATTTCGAAAGTTACAGAACGATCATTAAACTATTTAAAAGTTTTTAGTCTTTGAGTTGTAAAAATTGTGATTGTATGGCTTTCTCTGTAATTTTCTTATGGTCACTCAAATTTAGAAAGTTACAGAATAGTCACATTCTTTTATGTAGTTTAGTTTTTTTTCCATGAAACAACTTTGAATGTGACAAATCTGTTAACCAAAATTCGAACAGTTTTCTTCTTCGATCTTCGGCACTAACCATCAGATCAGTTTTGATTTAAGATAAGTTTTTCTCCTCCTCAATGAGTATTGTTGCACCGTACCGATCGTCGAATCATTACTCGAAGCTCGCCGGTTGGACTTAAATAAATGATTTAACAACCTAATACTTAAATGAAAATATTTGAGTAATTCTAACCATTTGTAACTTTTTAAAAATTAACTGATTGAAATGTAAATTTATTAATAATTTAATAATGTTGGGTATAGTTTTTATTTTCGGGTGTTAGCACAATGCTCTTTAATCATGCTTGGATTTTAATCATTTTAGTTTTTATTGAACAAACGTTCCTTTGTGAAGCCTCTGGTACGACAGTTACATCGTTAACAAGATTGGCAGATCACAATATGAAATTTTAGTGTAAGACATTGATGTTAAGACTCATGGCATCATATGATATGAGAACACTCATGGTGTAGCCTCTAGTAAGTTGAAGACTGGATTGATAGATCATGGTATATGAATGTGAATATGTCCATGTGGCTGAGACCCATGGCAAGACATGTCTGTATGTATGTTCATGGTGTAGCCTTTGATAATATGTAAATCGAATTGACAGATCACAATACAATAAATTATGTATAAATCCATGAGGGAGACACCCATGACACCTTATGTGAAAGTCTGTTGGGACAGTAAACACGTGAATCTGTATGATGCCTTTATGGTGTATTTTGTTTGGCCCTTGTCGCGTACTCTGTTAAGTTTATTTGGTAAGGTAAGCTTATCCACCATTTTGGTAAGTTCTGGACAAATTCTGATTGTTCTGTGGTAGATACTTTTATGGTAAGGTTATGAAACATTGATAACTCTTGAAAAGTGTTATATTTTAGTCCTCTATATGAAATTAATTGTTTGTAATTAAGTAAATACATATGCATTTTTAGGATAATTTTAGAACTTTGCATAACAAAGCTTGGATTGCTCTATAATGGTCATCATTTATTACTTTTATTACTTGGGGAAGGAAAATTTGTGGTTGTGGTTGGACACATGTGCAGGTAGAAAAAGAGGATGAAGAGGGTGTAGAAAGAAAATAAGGGAAGTGAAACATTGTCGTGGTAAATGGTGAGATTGATTGTCAACACAATTGTCATGGCAATTCCAGGAATATGACTCAACACTCTATCCATGTCACTCTTAGCCAGCTGGCGTATACCAGAAAGACCACCCTAAAAAAGAGGGGAAACAATGTGTGTTGTAACAGCCCAATTTCGGTGAAATCGAAACAGTGGTTTCGGGACCACAAATCCGAGCCGAAAATAAAATTTATTTTAATTTTATTTTATGGTCCGTAATATGATAGAAATGTCACGTGAAAATTCTGATAAGAAAATTTTACCAATTATGTGCTTAATTACGAGAAGGACCAAATCGCATAAAATGCAAAAGTTGAATTCTAGTAGCTATAAGGATCAAATAGCTATGGAGTTCAAAAGTTAAGGTCCTTATATGGTAATTAGACCATAAATGAAAAGTATGTAGATATTTTTGGTGACTCATCCATGGAAATTTAGAAAAAGGCTAAGGACTAAATTGGAAATTGAAATAATTTAATTAATTAAAAGATGATAAAAGAGTTATCATCTTATTTTCTCATCTTCTTCCCCAAAATATTCCATGGAAACCCTAGGAAAGAGAAAGCAAGCTTTCTTGGCCAAATTGGGTAAGTTTTCTTATTCCGTTTTTAGAAATTTTTATTTTTTTGAAACCGGGATAGCTTAATCTATCTATTTGGGAGATCAATTTGAAGAGTTATCAAAGTATGTAAATTAGGTCATGGATGAATATGCTGAAAATTTGAAATTTATGGTAGAAAATGAAAGGTTGTTTTTAACACCCCTAACCCGTAATCGTCGCCGGCCTAAAGTTAAGAGTATTAACGAATCATCAGAACATTCACAAATCATTTCACGACACAAAGTCAATCATAAATCATGTATACTCAAATTCAAACATGCAGTCCCTCCATTAGGTCTACGAGACCTTAAACACATTTAGAAAAGGGTCGGGACTAAACCGAACACTAATGAAAGTTTACAAAATTTCAAATATTCCTCAATACTGTTGAGGTCACATGCCTGTGCAATCAGGCCGTGTGTCTCACACGATCACTAGACACACCCATGTGTCTAGGCCGTGCCAAAACTGGGCATGTATCCTGACTTTTTCACACGGCCACCAGGCACGCCCGTGTGCTAGGGCCGTGTACTCTTAGGCAATATACTGACTAATTCACACGGCTACTAGGCACGCCCGTGTGCCATAATCGTGTAGGCAAAACAGGCCATTGCAATGCCAATTTGCCACCCATACAAGGGTCTACCAACAAGCTTCATAACAAGGCTAATTCATGCTTTTAAATGCACTCAAACATGCCATTTCATGCACTCATTAACCAACAACATTACCATCTACTTCCATACCTAATATCATCATAACTAAGTCCATTCAAAGTGACAATTATACATCTCAAAACATATGTAATTCAAGTATCATATAATTCATACCAAAACTCATCTTCTAATCACCTCTTTTATCATCCATAAAGTCATGAAACATACCACATTCATAGCTCATTCACAAACTCAATATTATCTCACTTCCAAGCCAAATCACATGGCAATGATTAAACATCACAAATCATACCATAACTTCTAGCCTATACATGCCATATTTAATCTATATACATTTTTCCAAAAGTACCCAAAATAAATTGCCGATAGTGTGATTGATAGGTTGACAATCCCCGGATCCGATCTAGCTTTACTGACACTGCAAAGCAGAGAAACAAATCACACAGTAAGCTTTCCAAAGCTTAGTAAGTTCGTAACATAACACATTTAAATCAAACAAACCACCATATAGATTATTTCACATATACATATATATATCATACCATCCAAAACTAATATGCTCATTTAACATTTCATAATCTCATTCATAGATTCATCAACCACATAGGTTCCGAGCGTACCTTAGCCAACACCTAGTAATCAATTACATTTGCTACTCAATACTCACTTTCCCTTTCGATCAACTTCCGTCTCTTCTTCGATTCAATCGCACACTTAGTGCTCAGATATTTAGCCGAAGCTTAATTAACATCGCACACATAGTGCATTTATATCAAACCGATCTTCAATCGGTATCGCGCACACAGTGCCAACCATAAAGTCGAAGCTTATATTATTTTGCACACACAGTGCTAATCATCTCAATCACGTTTCCGAATACGCACACTTAGTGCCACATAACTGAAACTCTCACATAGCATCCACATTTCAATATCATTATAACATTCATTTCATAGCATTTAACATAACTAAATATTCGTATTATGTCCGAACTTACCTCGGACGTCAAACTATCGAAACGGTCGATCAATCAAGCACTTTATCTTTGCCTCGATCTTGATCCGAACCTCTCCTCTCTTGGTCTGTACACATTCAAATTCAATCCATTCAATTACCAAATCATTCATTTTAGTCCAAACACACATATTTAGGGCATTTTACATAATGGCCCTCACATTTTCACATTTCGACACTTTAGTCCCTAATTCACAAAATCATCAAATTCACATAATTTCTTTCCACACAAGTCTAGCCGAATTTTCCTTGTGTTCATACAAGCCCACACATTTAATTTATTTCACATTTTAATCCTTCAATTTCTCATTTTCTCAATTAAGCCTAAAACTGCTCAATTTCACTAAAAATCCCAATGCAAACTATGTTATCTCAACACCAAGTTTTCATATTTCACTATCAACTAGAACATAGCTCAACATTCATCAATGGCTCATCACAAAAACATCATCAGTTCACAAAATTACAACATGGGTTAGCTAGAGCACGAAGCAACGATCACGAAAACATAGAAATTATCGAAAACCGAGCTCAAACATACCTTAATTTTTGCTTTAAGCTTGCCGAATGTTCAAAGCTTTAAACTTTCTTTTCTTTTCTTTGTTTTTCGGTGGAGATGGATGAACAATCCACTTACTCCTTTCATTTGTTTTATTATAACTTATAATATAATATAAAATTTTAACTTATCAAATTAATATATAAAAACATATATATAAAAATCAACATTTAATGCCGTCCACCCACTTATATATTTGGCTAATTTCAACTTAAATCCTCCAAATTATAAAGACAACAAAAATTAGGCACTTAGCAATCAGCACACAACATTTTACAATTTATGCAATTAAGTCCTTTCTTACAATTCAACACACAATCGATAAAATTTTCACACAGAACATTCACACAGGCTCAATCACATATTATAATCATCAAAAATAATTCTAAAATATTTTTCCGACCTCAGATTTGTGGTCTCAAAACCACTATTCCAACTAGGGTCTAAACCGGGCTATTACAACTCTCCCCCCTTAGAGATTTTCGTCCCCGAAAATCTTACCAGTGAATAGATGCGGATATTGCTCTCTCATAACGTTTTCAGACTCCTACGTAGCCTCTTCAATTCTGTGTTTGTGCCATAACACTTTCACTAAGGAAATTATTTTGTTTCTCAACTCTTTAGTCTCTCGTGCCAATATTCGAATCGGTTCCTCACTATACGACAAGTCTGTTTGAATCTCAACCTTAGTAGGAGCAATCACATGAGACAGGTCAGATCTGTACCGTCGAAGCATCGACGCATGAAACACGTTATGAATCTTTTCTAACTCTGGTGGTAACATCAATCTATAAGCAACTGGCCCAACTCGCTCAATAATTTCATACGGTCCGATGAATCTCGGACTCAGCTTGCCTTTCCGGCCAAATCGAAGTATTTTCTTCCACGGAGATACTTTCAAAAACACTTTATCGGCAACTTCGAATTTAATATCTATTCGTTTCAAATCTGCATAAGACTTTTGACGATCTGAAGCCGCTTTCAAACTATCACGTATCACTTTCACTTTCTGCTCAGTCTCTTTTATAAGATCAACCCCGTGAATCTTATTCTCACTTAGCTCAGTCCAATAATATGGAGTTCGACATTTTCGACCATAAAGAGCCTCATACGGTGCCATTTTAATGCTAGATTGAAAAATGTTGTTGTATGCAAACTTAATCAACGATAAATGCTTCTCCCACGTACTTTCAAATTCAAGAATACAGCATCTCAACATATCTTCAAGAATCTGAATGATTCGCTCGTACTGACCATCCATTTGCGGATGAAATGCAATACTGAAATGAAATTTTGTGCCTAAAGCCTCTTGTAATTTCTTCCAAAATTGTGAGGTAAATCTTGGATCTCTGTCCGACACAATAGATAGTGGTACTCCATGCAATCTCACAATCTCAGCAATATACAATTCAGCCAATTTATCAAGTTAATAATCTGTTCTCACTGGAATGAAATGAGCTGATTTCGTCAATCTGTCAACTATCACCCAGATTCCATCTTTCTTTCCCGGGGATAAAGGCAATCCCGACACAAAGTCCATCGTAATTCTCTCCCATTTCCACTCAGGAATCATGTTTGGTTGTAACAAACCGGACGGAACTTGATGTTCAGCTTTAACTTGCTGACAAACTAAACATTTCGACACAAAGTCAGAGGTGTCCCGTTTCATGCCAAACCACCAATAAAATTGTTTCAAATCATTGTACATTTTCGTACTCCTCGGGTGAACAGTCAAACAGCTATTATGAGCTTCGTTCAAAATTAGTTGAATCAATTTTGAATTCTTCGGAACAGAAATTCGATTTCTAAATCTCAAACAATCATCACTATCAACTCGAAATTTTGAATCAACATTCAATTCACACTGAGTTCGTTTAGCCATTATTTCAACATCACTTTTCTGGGCATCACAAATCTGACGTACAAACATCGGCTTTACTTTTAACTCGGCCAAAACCACACTATCATCACACAGATCCATCTGAGCATTCATTGCTCGCAAAACACATATAGACTTTCGACTCAAAGCGTCAGCTACAATGTTAGCTTTACCCGGATGATAATCAATCACAAGTTCGTAATCTTTCAACAGTTCTAGCCATCTTCTCTGTCGCAAATTCAATTCTTTTTGAGTCATCAGGTATTTAAAGCTCTTATGATTGGTATAAATATGACATTTCTCACCAAATAGATAATGACGCCAAATCTTCAATGCAAACACAATCGTGGCCAATTCAAAGTCATGCGTCGGATAGTTCTTTTCATGCGGCTTTAGCTGCCTCGAAGTGTAACAGCCCGATTTAGGGCCTAGTCGGAATAGTGGTGCGAGACCACAAATTTGAGTTAGTAAATTGAGTTCTTAAGGTTTATGACATGTGTGCATGATAATATTAAAGTTCCATGTAGAAATTTTGTGAAATTAACATGGAATGATCAAATAGGACTAAATTGCAAAAGTTGCAAAATATGAGTTTCTAGAAGCTTTTTGCGTGAAATAGCTTTAGAAATATTAATTAGAAGTCCTTAAATAGCAATTTGCCCAAATTATAATTTTTGGACAAAAATGGACATGAGTTAGTAAATTGTAAATTTTTAAAGAGAAGGGCATTTTGGTTATTTACCAATTAAATGATTAAAATAGGAAAAAGATGATAAAAATTTCATTCATCTTCTTCCTTGGTGTCGAAAATTTGAAGAACCCCATAGCTAGGGTTTGTTCATCTTTCAAGCTTGCTAGTAAGTTCATCTTAGCCCCGTTTTTAATAATCTTCGTATTTTTAAAGTTCTCGAATTATGAATTAGCTGTTTTTAGCTATAAAATGAGATAAGATGCATGTTCAAAAATCTACCCAATAGTGACATGCTTGTAAAATGATATTTTATGGAAGTTTATGAGAGTTTGATGTTAGATAAACATCTTTTCCTTAGTGAATTTCATGAAAAATGATAGTATGGACTAATTTGTAATAGTTATGAAATTGGTCATACCTATTAGAAATAGTGAGAATTGATGATTGTTATAGTAGAGAAAATTAATCAGCTAAGCATGATGTTTAAGAAAGTTAAATGAGAATCATTTTACGAGCCTAGGGGCAAAAAGTGCAAATATGAGAAAGTTTAGGGGCAAAATAGTAATTTTGCCAAAGTATGAGTTAAGAGACAATTTAGTCAATGTGAGTATTAAATGATCTAATTACTATTATAGATCAAGAAAAACAAAGCCCGGATCAAAACCGAGGTAAGAACAAAGTCGAGGACTAAATTGCATATCTACACACATTTTGTATATTGAGGTAAGTTTGTATGTTTTCTAAGCTTTATGATTAATATCATTGAATTGCTTAGTATAATGTAGAATATATTTTAATTCCATGAGATTGTTTAATGCTATGTTAAACAAAGAAATCAATGAGGTCAAGCATGAGAAAGTCCCGATTGAAGTTGAATTACTTTGGATACTTGATCTATCACATGAAATGAGAAAGTCCGTATAAGACCAAGCCAAGGCATGGCATCGGCAATCAAGCAAGTTATCATGTAAGACCAAGACAAGTCTTGGCATTGAAGAGTTATTATGAGCTGAAGACCCATATAAGCCTAAGCCAAGGCATGGCCTTGGTGAGTCTCCAAGCAAAGTTATCATGTAAGTCCAAGACAAGTCTTGGCATTGAAAAGCTATAAAGAGATAGAGATCCCATGTAAGTCCAAGCCAAGGCATGGTGTAACACCCTTAACCCGTATCCGTCGCAGGATTAGGGTTATAAGGCATTACCATACATAGTATAAGTCATATAAATTATTAACGGCTCATTGGACATGATCGAATACAACAAGGATAGTATACTATCATAGCATACTTAAACATTAATATACCTATCATATTTCATTTAGCCGCAATTACAAAGAAGTATTTTTCATCGAATAACCTTATTACTATTCATTTAGCCACTCATTCTTCAATGACCAAAAATGCTCATATCCTTATTTATCAAACCTAAACAAAATATTAAATATCAAAACTAAATTTTCATGTATATGAATAATTATGCTTTAACCTTGCATATTTGAATTTAACCTTTGTCTAACTTTCCATACTAAGTACTAATACATCCAAACAAGGTATAGATCCATACATATTCAAGAACAAAATCGAGTAACAAGATCAAATAAATATCTTCCATAATTCGTGATTCACATCAATTTGAATAATACTCATACACTTTATAAAACATGTTTGACAGAGTCAAATTATCATTCCAACCAATAATATCATATCATGGCCGAATATACCTAATTAAATGTTTGACATTGTTACAAGCTAATTTGCATTTCACAATGTGCACTCTATTAATAAGTATTTATCAATGCATGGCTCAAATCAACTTTAAATGCGCATATACCAAACTTCCTAATACAACTCCTAATATTCATAAACACGTAATATGACCAACTATTAACCAAGCACAAACAAACACATTCAACAATTATCTTAACCTCAAAGTCAAGTCATAAGAACATCCATCACAAATAATATACTATAAGATATACTTCTAATATAAGCTATTTACTAAATAGCAAATGCATGACATAATAGACATATAAATCAACCAAATTATCAACCATGCTTACTAACTTTACCGATTCTACCTTTATAAAGATCAAGCATTAGGGCCAAATACATTAAAGACCAAAGTACTATAATTTAGCCATTTTCGCATGGCTCTAAATATATATACAGGAACAAAATTTCATTGTTTCAAAACCTAGTCTAGCCTATACATGCCTTTAGTTCGAAATCTAGACTTTAAAGGTACCAAAATAGTCGATAGTATGGATGACTTCGTTGACGATCCCCAGAGCTCGTAGCTTGATCAAAATCTATAAAACAAAACAATGAACACACAGAGTAAGCTTACTAGCTTAGTAAGTCTTAAGCAATTATTTTAAATCAAGTGATCTTTCAATCATTTTCAATAACACACATAATATCATAAAATCTAAAACTTAATACTTATTTGGTCTACTAATACCGAATGCTAATACCTCATTAGCTCAATCATCATCACTATTTTACCTTTAAACTTCACTTTATTATCACATCATATCGTTCAAATATAAATTAATAACTCATCTCCAACTACTCATATTTTCGATACACATGATTCAATAGGATCACATATATATGTATATACAAATAAGTATATACTTTACACTTAGTAATTTCACATAAAGAAAATATATTCACTTATATATATATATATCCATTTGACATTTCATACATTCGTATACATGGCATCAAAGTAATCCAACATGGCCACATAAACATAAACTTAATACCGAATATATAGGATCAATTAGTATCATTCGCGTTCGACAACATAACACACATATACATACCTTATAGACCAAATATCGAAGATCAATTTAATAATTCGTAGGCACTTACCTGTATGGCCGAACATACATATATAACTTGTAATATCAACTTACTTCTTCGATGATTACATAGCTAGAAAAGTTTGTGTTGCAACTTGAAAATTCATCAACGGTTTAAAATCGCTGGCGTAAGCTTCGAATTTCCCACCGGCACTAAGCCTACTAGACCCGAGGTCTGAAATTAAATCACCGGCATTTAGCCTGCTAGGCAATAAGCCTGATAAACTTCACCGGCACAAGGCCTGCTAGGCAATAAGCCTGATAAACTTCACCGGCACAAGGCCCGGCTAGGCTCAAGCCCGAATATTCATATTATTGAGCCATCTCATTCACATCACATACTACCAATATCACATATATCACACATAATTCAATATCATTTTCACATATTATTAATATCACATATATCACAAATAATTCAATATCACTTTCACATATTACTAATATCACATGTATCACACATAATTCAATATCACTTTCACATATTACTAATATCACATATATCACACATAATTAAATATCACTTTCACATAATGAACACAATTAAGTTTACTACATTTCATTGCTTAAACACTATATCACATTCGGCTTTGGCTAAATTTCCAATCTATAAATTCAATTTCAACATGTACTCAAGATTATAACTGATATTAACAGTATTAAATTGCTTAAAGACTTACCTCGACTATCGACAGACGACGAAGACCGACTATTCCTTAACTTTTGCTTTTCCCCGATCCAAGTCCGTTTTCTCTTGTTCTTGATCTAAACATGATCAAATTAATCTCATTCAAGCACATTTCATTTCAATTTAATCCAAAAAAACCTAAATGGGAAAATTACCATTTTGCCCCTAATGTTTCACAATTTTACAATTTAGTCCTAATTACACAAAACACAAAATACACAAAATTTGGTCTCACAACTTAAGGGCCGAATATTCATAGGCTTTATACAAATCCATCCATTCCATTTTTTTCACATTTTAGTCCCTCAAAATTTTTTTTTGCAATTAAGCCCTAATCTTTCAAAATTACCAAAAATCCAAAGAAAAAACATATTAATCTAACATATATCTTTCATAATCCATCAACTAACATCATAAAACTCATGAACTCATCAATGGTACATTTCAAAATATTGATCAAAATCAAAAATTTAAGCTTGGGTCTTGAAGTATTCGAAGCAACGATTTCAAAAACGTAAAAATTATCAAAAATCGAAAACTAAACATACCTTAATCAAGGTAATTTGTTGCCGAAACTTGAAGCTTTTCTATGGTGTTTTTCTCATCTCATATTCGGCCGAAGGTGAAAGATAATGCATGTATCTTTTTTTTTTCTTTTTTTTTTACGATGTTTTATATATTTAACATATAATATATTATAAAACTTAACTTATAATATAAAATAAATAAATAATAAAACATATTAATGATTACTTAAACAACCATGCCGTCCAATATCATGTAAAATGGGCTAATTGCCCTTTTAGGACTCCATTTTAAAAAGCCACTATCAAATGGGTACTTTTCACTATAGTTTATAACTTTTACGCTTTACGCGATTAAGTCCTTTTATTCAATTAAGCACACAAACAATCAAATTTTCATACGAAATTTTCACACATAATAATTCACATAAAATAAACACAGAAAATAATATTTAAAAATTTTTCAGACTCAGATTCGTGGTCCCGAAACCACTGTTCCGATTAGGGTCAAATTCGGACTGTTACAACTCTCCCCCCTTAGAGATTTTCGTCCCCAAAAATCTTACCGTTAAACAGAGTCGAATATTGTTATCTCATTGAATCCTTAGGCTCTCAAGTAGCCTCTTCATACGTCATATCAGATCGGATTTCAATCTCAGACGGGACAATCACATGTGACGGGTCTGATCGATATTTACGGAGCATTGAGACATGAAACACATTATGGATCTTTTCAAGCTCAGAGGGCAATCGTAATCTATACGTAACAGGCCCGACTCATTCAATGACTTCATACGGTCCGATGAATCTCAGACTCAATTTGTCTTTTCGTCCAAATCGAAGTACTTTCTTCCACGGTGAAATTTTTAGAAATACCCGGTCTCCAGTCTGAAACTCAATGTCTTTACGTTTCAAATCCGCGTATGACTTTTGCCGATCTGATGCAGCTTTTAAATTATCACGGATCACTGCAACTTTCTGTTCAGTCTCTTTAATCAAATCAACCCCGTGTATCTTGTTTTCTTTGAGCTCATTCCAGTACAAAGCTGTACAACATTTACGACCATACAAAGCTTCGTAGGGTGCCATTTTGATACTAGATTGAAAGCTATTATTGTAAGCAAATTTAATCAGAAGTTAGTATCGTTCCCACATACTTTCAAACTCGAGGATGCAACATCTCAACATATCCTCAATATCTGAATGATTTGTTCAGACTGATCGTCTGTCTGCGGATGAAAAGCTGTGCTAAAGTGTAGTTTGTACCTAAAGCATCATGCAATTTCCTCCAAAACTGTGACGTGAATCTCGGGTCTCTATCCGAAACAATAGAATTTGGCACACCATGTAATTTCACAATTTGAGATACATACAACCCAGCAAGCTTATCGAGCGAATAGTCCGTACGAACTAGAACAAAGCGGGCTGATTTGGTTAGTCTATCCACTATAACCCAAATTGCATCTTTCTTGCTCAGTGTCATAGGCAAGCCGGATACAAAATCTATAGTTACTCTATCCCATTTCCATTCAGGTATCATAATCGGCTGAAGTAACCCAGAAGGCACCTAATGCTCAGCCTTCACCTGTTGGCAAACTAAACACTTTGAGACAAATTCAGATATGTCCCGATTCATACCAGACCATCAATAGAACTGTTTTAGATCATTATACATTTTCGTGGTACCCGAATGAACAGATAATCGATCACTGTGAGATTCATTCAATATCATCTGAATCAAATCCACATTCCTCGGAACACATAATCGGCCTTTGAATTTCAGACAGTCGTTCTCATCAATTTATAACTCTGATTCAACGTTACTTTCACACTGAACTCGTCTTGCCAACGAATCTTTGTCAACTTTCTGGGCATCGCTAATTTGTTGAATATAAAATGGTCTTGCTTTTAATTCGGCTATTAACGATCCATTGTCAAACATAACCATATGAGTGTTCAACGCACGAAGAGCAAATAATGATTTTTGACTTAAGGCATCCGCTACAACATTTGCTTTGCCCGGATGATAGTCAATCACCAATTCGTAATCTTTCAACAGCTCTAACAATCTACGTTGTCTTAAATTCAAATCTCTCTGAGTCGTCAAATACTTCAAACTCTTGTGATCTGAATAAACATGACATTTCTCACCAAAAAGGTAATGACGCCATATCTTTAACGCGAACACAATGGCTGCTAGCTCTAAATCATGCGTCGGGTAATTTCTTTTGCAATTAACATCAGCATCGTGTAAAGTCAACCAGTCCATTTATAGAATTATATCAAATTCATCAATAGGCAACAACATTAAATCGGCTGGGAACATGAGTCCTGAATCATCAACGGACAACCTTTGTACACTTTGTCAACCAAAACGCACCAACCCAAGGGATTTGATACTCGAATCACAAACTCAGTAGACTCAACAGGCAGAGTCTTACTAGATGCTAATGTTTCACACACATAAGAATGAGTTGAACCAGGGTCTATCAACGCAATCACACTAGTATCAAAAAGAGTGAAAGTACCGGTAATGACATCTGGTGAAGAAGCATCCTCACGAGTGCATATAGCATATGCTCTAGCAGGTGCACGAGCCTCTGACCGAATCGCTGTATCTTTAGTTCCCCTCTGTCTGCCACCTACATTACTCGAATGCCTGGGTGGTCTGCCTCGTGCTGACACGTTGCTCTGTCTCGCATTCTGAACAGTGTTTTGCTCATTAACGTCAAGCACTCTCCAATAAAGTGATCCATCATCCACATTTAAAATAGGACTGATCACGGAATCTACAACTCCCAGAATGCCATTTTCCACAATGTTTGCACTCAACTCAGTTTTGTTGGACATTACCAACACTGGTCATCGAAGTAGCTCAGGAGCCCGCAGGTGGTCGATCACTATCTCGTCTGGCAAAGCCTGAAGTAGCCTTATGTCGACTGGATTCACCTTTGAACTTCTTTGATACAGAATGAAAGGTTTTACTCGACGATCTTTTGCGAATGTCTCTAGCTTCAGATTCAGCTTTTTTTTCCAAGCTCTCCGGCTTTACAAGCTCGTTCAACAAGCATCACAAACTCTTTAATCTCAAGTATACCGACCAGTAGCTTAATGTTTTCATTCAACCCATCTTCGAATCTTTTACACATAATAGCCTCAGTTGAAATACATTCACGAGCATATTAGCTCAATCTCACAAATTTCCACTCGTACTCAGTTACGGTCATACGACCCTGTTTTAATTCTAGAAATTCTTGACGCTTTTGATCGATGAATCTCTGACTAATGTACTTTTTACAGAATTCAATCTGAAAGAATTCCCAAGTCACTTTCTCCTTCGAAACCACCGATATTGGTGTATTCCACCAGTGATATGCGGTGTCCCTCAATAGTGATATAGCACAATTTAAGCATTCATCTGGAGTGCATGATAACTCATCAAGCACACGAATAGTATTATCAAGCCACAGCTCAGCTCGTTTCGCGTCATCATCATCATCTGCTTTAAATTCTTCGGCCCCGTATTACCTGATTTTATCAATAGGGGGCCTGCTTGATCTCATCGGATCTATCATCGAAGGTGCTGAAGGTATCGGAGATGGATTATTTTGGGGTGGAGGTTGTTGCACAGCAGGATTAGTCCAGATATACTGAGTAAACCATTCGTTCATCATTTGGTAGAAGGCTTGCTTAGCCTCCCCCTCATGGCTACTCGGGATAGATCGAGAGTCTACCGGTGCTGATCCATGTGTGAGATCAGGCGCTACGCTGTCTACATCATCAGCTACGGCTCTATCGTGATCCATTTACTATATAAAATCACAATTCAGATGTCAGAAGTCATCACACTATCGTAGTATAAATTAAGGCATGTATAGCTAGACTCACACGTGCTACGGTAGTCCTAGAATCGACTAAACCGTAAGCTCTGATACCAATAAAATGTAACACCCTTAACCCAAATCCGTCGTAGGATTAGAGTTATAAGGCATTACCATACATAGTATAAGTCATATCAATTATTAACGGCTCATTAGACATGATCGAATACAAAAAGGATAGTATACTATCATAGCATACTTAAACATTAATATACCTATCATATTTCATTTAGCCGCAATTACAAAGAAGTATTTTTCATCGAATAACCTTATTACTATACGTAAGAATGTTTTTATAATGATAGTGTGACGACTCCTGACGAATTAAATTATGTTTATACATTTAGTAAATGGATCCCGATAGAGCTATGACGGATGACGTAGAAAGTAACGCGTCGGCTCTCGCTGATGGGACGGTGCCGAACGAGAATGAGAATAGACGCACTACGATGAGTCAAGAAGGAGGAGAGGAGGCTAGAGAAGCCTTCCTTCATATAATAAATACATGGTATACAGAGTTCGTTCGTACGAACCCAAATGCGCAACCCCCTCCAGCCCCACCTATTCCTCAACCTATCCCAGTAGCCCCTCAAGTAGTAGAGGTGGTAAGAGGAGAGAAGCCTCCAGTTGATAGAATCAGGAAAAATAGGGCAGAAGAATTCCGAGTGAGAAAAGATGATGATCCAGAAAAAGCTGAATTCTGGTTAGAAAATACCATCAGGGTATTTAATGAGTTGTAATGCACATCTGAGGAATGCATGAAGTGTGTAGTCTCTCTTTTAAGAGATTCTGCCTATCAATGGTGGAACACATTGGTGTTTGTGGTACCGAGGGAAAAGGTCACATGAGAATTCCTCCAAGAAGAGTTCAAGAAAAAGTATATCAGTCAAAGGTTCGTGGACCAGAAAAGAAATGAATTTCTAGAGTTAAAGCATGGCAAGATGTCTGTGACTGATTATGAGCGTGAGCTTGTACGGCTCAGCAAATACGCTTGAGAATGCGTGTCCACCGAGGCCATCATGAGTAAGAGATTTGAAGATGGGCTAAATGAGGACATCAAATTGTTTGTTGCTGTCTTAGAATCCAAGGAATTCGTTGTGCTAGTAAAGAGGGCTTGTAAAGCCAAGAACTAGTAAAGGAGAAGAGAAAGTCCAAATAGAGTCTCGTGACTCTAAAAAGAGACAAAGTGGAATAAGTCATTCCAATCCACATCCAAGAAGTCAAGAGATTTCTCCACCCGATCGGCTACTTCCACTGGGTTTTCATGGAAGGACAAGAGTAAACAGTATTCGGGAAGTAAGGCACAGACAACCTCAGTTGCTAGTGTGGGGAACATCCGATCGAATAGACTCGAATGCCCACAGTGTGGCAGACGTCATTTTGGAGAATGTTGAGCACATGAAAATGCATGTTTCAGACGTGGTTCCCAGGACCACTACATAAAAGATTGTCCAGAGACAATGAAAGAAGATAGAGCTCAGAACCCGAGATCTGGGAGTGTAGTCAGAGGAAGACCGCAAAGGAACCCAGGAAGTGGGGCAAGTAGGAGAGGTAACCCTAAAGAGCAGGCTGCGAGACCCGAGGGTAGGGCGCCTGCGAAGACTTATGCCATTCGCGCTAGCGAAGAGGCATCTTCTCCTGATGTTATTACGGGTACCTTTTCTCTACATGATGTTAAAGTTATTACTTTAATAGATCCCGGATCCACACACTCTTACATTTGTATGAAACTAGTATCCAGTATGAATATGCCTATAGATTCTACATAATTTACGATTAAGGTGTCTAATCCTTTAGGCAAGAGTGTGTTAGTTGATGAAGTATGTAAAGATTGTCCATTAATGATTAAAGGTCATTACTTTAAAGCAAATCTTATGTTGCTACCACTTGATGAGTTTGACATCATTCTTGGTATGGACTGGTTGACCACTCATGATGTAATAGTTAATTGTGGGAAGAAATATATTGAGACGAGATGTGAGAATGGGGATATTCTCCATATAGAATCAGATGAGCAAAGTAAATCACCTGTAATGATTTTTCATGACGCGACACGAGAGATACATAAGAAAGGGGTACGAGGCATATTTGGCCTTTGTGATGAATGATAAAGAAACAGAGTTAAAGATTGAGTCAGTATCGATAGTATGTGTGTACGTGGATGTTTTTCTCGAAGAATTACCAAGACTACCCCCAGTAAGAGAGATTGAGTTCGGCATTGAACTAGCTCCCGGTACTGTACCAATATCTATTACTCCTTACAGAATGGCCCCAACGGAGTTAAAGGAGCTGAAGTCACAGTTGCAAGAGTTGAAAGATAAAGGCTTTGCTAGGTCAAGTTGTTCTCCCTGGGGTGCTCCAGTTTTATTTGTGAAAAAGAAAGATGGCACCATGAGATTGTGCATAGATTACAGCCAGCTTAATAAAGTGACAGTGAAGAACAAGTACCCACTGCCTAGGATCGATGATTTATTCGATCAATTGAAAGGAGCCACTGTGTTCTCCAAAATAGACTTGAGATCAGGGTACTATCAGTTAAGAGTAAAGGAATCAGATGTGTCTAAGACAACTTTTCGAACAAGGTATGGGCATTATGAATTTTTAGTCATGCCTTTTGGTTTGACCAATGCTCCTGCGGTATTCATGGACTTAATGAACCACATTTTTAGACCATACCTCGACAAGTTTTTAGTCGTTTTCATTGACGACATATTGATTTATTCCCGAGATGAGAATGAGCATGCTAAGCACCTACGGACAGTTTTACAGATTCTACGAGAAAATCAGTTGTTTGCCAAATTCAGAAAAAGCGAATTTTGGCTCAAGAAAGTAGGATTTCTGGGACATATTATCTCAGGAGAAGGAGTTCGAGTAGACCCCAGTAAGATTTTGGCTATTATGGACTGGAAGCCACTGAAGAATGTCTTTGAGGTTAGAAGTTTCCTAGGCCTAGCCGGCTATTATAGACGATTCGTCAAGAGGTTTTCTATTATTGCAACCCTGATGACTAAATTGTTACAGAAAAATGTGAAGTTTGAGTGGACAGAAAGATGCCAACAGAGTTTCGAGAAACTTAAAGCGATGTTGATAGAAGCTCCAGTTTTAGTACAACCTGAGGCAGGGAAAGAATTTGTGATTTACAGCAATGCATCCTTAAATGGATTAGGCTGTGTACTTATGAAAGAAGGCAAAGTGATTGCTTATGCCTCAAGACATTTGAAGCCTCATGAGAAGAATTATCCGACCCACTATCTAGAGTTGGCTGCCATAGTCTTCGCATTGAAGATATGGAGACACCACCTATGTGGTGAGAGATGTCAGATTTTCACCGATCACAAATGTTTGAAGTACTTAATGACGCATAAAGAGTTGAACTTAAGGCAGCGGAGATGGTTAGAGTTGATAAAAGACTATGAGATGGTCATTGACTACCATCCCGAGAAGGCGAATGTGGTCGCCGACGCTTTGAGTAGAAAGTCCCTATTTGCATTAAGGGCAATAAATTCACGACGACTTTATCCATCGACGGTTCTATTCTAGCCGAGTTGAAAGCTAGACCAAAGATTCCTCTAAGAGATTTTTGAGGCTCGAAAAGAATATAGTGAATTGCAAGTCAAGAGAGCTCAGTGCGAGACAGATGTTGAGTCTGATTTCTGGATTAGTCCCAATGGAAGTCTGATGTTCAAAGATAGAATTTGTGTACCGAGAAAGGACAAGCTTATTCAGAGAATTTTGCATGAGGCACATAATGATGTTTATCTCAGATATCCGGTAGTACCAAAATGTTTAATGACTTAAAGCAACAGTATTGGTGGCCGAGAATGAAGAAAGATATTTCAGAGTTTGTTTCCAAATGCTTGATTTTTCCGCAAGTAAAGGCTGAACACCATGTACCTTCAGGTTTGCTTCAACCCATTTTGGTTCTGGAGTGGAAATGGGACCGTATTACTATGGATTCTTTAACGGGTTTACCATTATCTCCGAGCAAGAAAGATGTTGTATGGGTTATAGTTGATAGACTCACGAAGTCAGCTCATTTCTTACATGTACGAGTTGATTACTCACTAGACAAGTTGGCAAACTTGTATGTGTCAGAAATAATAAGGCTTCACGGTGTTCCACTGTCAATTATCTCGGATAGAGATCCGAGGTTCACATCCAGATTTTGGAAGAAGTTGCAATAGGCCTTGGGTACAAAGTTGAACTTTAGTACCCCTTTTCATCCTCAAACTGACGGTCAGTCGGAGAGGTTAATTCAAGTACTCGAGGATATGCTCAAATATTGTATTCTTAAATTCCGAGGCAGTTGGGAAAAGTTTCTCCCATTGGTAGAGTTTGCCTACAATAATAGTTTTTAGTCGAGTTTAAAGATGACGCCTTATGAGGCTCTATATGGGCGTAAGTGCAGAACGCTTTTACTTTGGACTGAACTCAAGGAAAACCAAATTCACGGGGTTGATTTGGTTAGAGAAGCTGAAGAGAAAGTGAAAGTGATACGAGAATGTTTAAAAGCTTCATCAGATAGACAGAAGTCCTATTCGAACTTAAAGAAAAAAGAGATAGAGTATCAAGTCGGAGATAAAGTTTTCTTGAAAGTGTCACAATGGAGAAAAGTTCTCAGATTTGGCCGGAAAGGCAAGTTGAGTCCATGTTTTATTGGACCGTATGAGATTACCGAGAAAGTTGGGCCGGTAGCTTATCGATTGGCTTTTCCATCAGAGTTAGAAAAGATTCTCGATGTGTTTCACGTGTCCATGTTGCGACGCTACCGATCAGATCCTTCACATGTAATTACCTCGTCAGAGATAGAGATTCATCCCGACATGACTTATGGTGAGGAACCAGTTAAGATTTTAGCTCGAGAAGTCAAGCAGCTAAGAAATAAAAGTATTGCCCTGGTAAAAGTATTTTGGAAAAGACATGGAATAGAAGAAGCTATGTGGGAACCAGAAAAGAGCAAGAGAAACCAGTACCCAAACCTGTTTGCTGGTAAGATTTTCGAGGACGAATATTCCTAAGAGGGGGAGAATTGTAACAACCCGATTTAGGGCCTAGTCGAAATAGTGGTGCGAGACCACAAATCTGAGTTAGTAAATATGACATGTTTGCATGATAGTATTAAAGTTCCATGTAGAAATTTTGTGAAATTGACATAGAATGATCAAATAGGACTAAATTGTAAAAGTTGCAAAATATGAGTTTCTAGAAGCTTTTTGCATGAAATAGCTTTAGAAATATTAATTAGAAGTCCTTAAATAGCAATATGCCCAAATTATAATTGTTGGACAAAAATGGACATGAGTTAGTAAATTGTAAATTTTTAAAGAGAAGGGCATTTTGGTCATTTACCAATTAAATGATTAAAATAGGAAAAACATGATAAAAATTTCATTCATCTTCTTCCTTGGTGTCGAAAATTTGAAGAACCCCATAGCTAGGGTTTGTTCATCTTTCAAGCTTGCTAGTAAGATCATCTTAGCCCCATTTTTAATAATCTTCTTATTTTTGAAGTTCTCGTATTATGAATTAGCTATTTTTAGCTATAAAATGAGCTAAGATGCATGTTCAAAAATCTACCCAATAGTGACATGCTTGTAAAATGATATTTTATGGAAGTTTATGAGAGTTTGATGTTAGATAAACATCTTTTCCTTAGTGAATTTCATGAAAAATGATAGTATGGACTAATTTGTAATAGTTATGAAATTGGTCATACCTATTAGAAATAGTGAGAATTGATGATTGTTATAGTAGAGAAAATGAATCAGCTAAGCATGATGTTTAAGAAAGTTAAATGAGACTCATTTTACGAGCCTAGGGGCAAAAAGTGCAAATATGAGAAAGTTTAAGGGCAAAATAGTAATTTTTCCAAAGTATGAGTTAAGAGTCAATTTAGTCAATGTGAGTATTAAATGATCTAATTATTATTATAGATCAAGAAAAACGAAGCCCATGTCGAAACCGAGGCAAGAACAAAGTCGAGGACGAAGTTGCATATCTACACACATTTTGTATATTGAGGTAAGTTTGTATGTTTTCTAAGCTTTATGATTAATATCATTGAATTGCTTAGTATAATGTAGAATATATTTTAATTCCATGAGATTGTTTAATGCTATATTCAATAAAGAAATCAATGAGGTCAAGCATGAGAAAGTCCCGATTGAAGTTGAATTACTTAGGATACTCGATCTATCACATGAAATAAGAAAGTCCGTATAAGACCAAGCCAAGGCATGGTATCGACAATCATGCAAGTTATCATGTAAGACCAAGACAAGTCTTGGCATTGAAGAGTTATTATGAGATGAAGACCCATATAAGCCCAAGCCAAGGCATGGCATTGGTGAGTCTCCAAGCAAAGTTATCATGTAAGTCCAAGACAAGTCTTGGCATTGAAAAGCTATAAAGAGATAGAGATCCCATGTAAGTCCAGGCCAAGGCATGGCATTGGTGAGTACCAAGGAAGATTTCATGTATGTCCAAGCCAAGGCATGACATTGACAAGTAAAGATACCAAGTAAGACCATGTCGAGACATGGCAATGGTAAGTTCCCAAGGGAACTCATAAGGAAGACTTCGTGTAAGCCCATGTCAAGACATGGCATCAATACCAAGTAAGAGATCCCATGTAAGAATATATCAAGGATATAGCATTGGCATCAAGACACATGTGTTTTGAGATTTAGTATCCTCTGTTATTCATAGTAATTCATCGGGCAAAAGAGTAAAGATTAAATGAGAAAGTAAGAAAGTTAAGTAAGTAAAGTTATTATCAAGTTATGCTAGTCAGAGTTAATTAAGAGTATTATTCATGATATGAATGATGAAGTTGAGATTATGCTTATCATAGTAAAGTATACTAATCTATGTGATCAAGTGATACAGGTATCTTGTTACCGTACGAGTATGAGAATAGTAAGTACCATGAGATATGTAAAGAATCAATAAGAGTAAGTAAGCTTAAATACTTGAGATTTCATAATGCCATTGTTTATGATGAATGGTTAATGTTAAGCAAATATATTGCTATGAGAATTACATGTAAATTTACTAAGCTAAATGCTTACGTCCTTTATTCTTTCTTTCCATGTAGTCCCGCCAAGCTAATCTCGTGGATCATCGTCACCGGAGCTCGGAGCACACTATCAATTGCTATTTTGGTATAGGCAAGTTGTTTATATTAAGTATGGCATGTATAGGAAACATTTCATTTTGAGTTATGTTTTAAAACTAGCCAAAGTGTTGGCTATCAAGCTTAGTATTCTTTTTGTATATGGCCAAACAGATGAGTCATGAATGATTAAGTATGTATGTTTTAATCTATCAATGAAGTATGCATCCTTGTTCACGTTAGATGTAATACTTGAGTTGCTGAATTGAGCATGAGTTTGGTCTTGATTTCAGGGTGGAAATTGGCTTGGTAAATAGCCTCTAAGTGCCCACACGGATGGACACACGGGCGTGTGTCTAGGCCGTGTGCACCCTGCACCATTGTATCTTAAGTTAGAATAGACCACGAGCTAATCCCACGGCCGTTTGTTTAGACCGTGTGTGATACATGGTTAGAACATGGGCGTGTGCCCCGGCTGTGTGAACAAGTCAGTATATCAAGGTATAGCACACGGTTTCAGTCCACGGGCGTGTCAAGATCGTGTGAGATTAGTCAGTGTCGACCACGGTTGGGAGACATGGGCGTGTCTTAGGGGTACACGGGCGTGCCCCAAGCCAAATGGGCGTGTGACCCCTGTTTCGAGGAAAAGTTCCCGATTGTATTTTGAAAGTTTCCGGATATGTGTTTAAGGCCTCATAGGCCCATGATATGTACGTTTTGACTAATAAAGAAGAGTTTCTATTTCGGAACAAAATTTTACAGCCCGTAAGTACATGTTTAAGTGAGTTCAAGCATGGTAATGTCTCGTATCCAATCTTAGCCTTAGACTCGGGTATGGGGTGTTTCATTTAGTGGTATCAGAGCTACGATTTAGTCGGTTCTAGGACTAACGTAGCAGGAGCACGAGTCTAGCTATACATGCCATACGTAAGAATGTTTTTATAATGATAGTGTGACGACTCCTGATGAATTAAATTATGTTTATACATTTAGTAAATGGATCTCGATAGAGCTGTGGCGGGTGACGTAGAAAGTAACGTGCCGGCTCCCGCTGAAGGGATGGTGCCGAACGAGAATGAGAATAGACGCACTACGGTGAGTCAAGAAGGAGGAGAGGAGGCTAGAGAAGCCTTCCTTCATATGATGAATACATGGTATACGGAGTTCGTTCGTATGAACCCAAATGCACAACCCCCTGCACCCCCACCTATTCCTCAACCTATCCCAGTAGCCCCTCAAGTAGTAGAGGTGGTAAGAGGAGAGAAGCCCCCAGTTGATAGAATCAGGAAAAATAGGGCAGAAGAATTTCGGGCAAGAAAAGATGATGATCCTAAAAATCAATCTCAGTTAGAAAATACCATCAGGGTGTTTAATGAGTTGTCATGCACATCTGAGGAATGCATGAAGTGTGTAGTCTCTCTTTTAAGAGATTCTCCCTATCAATGGTGGAACACATTGGTGTCTGTGGTACCGAGGGAAAAGGTCACATGGGAATTCTTCCAAGAAGAGTTCAAGAAAAAGTATATCAGTCAAAGGTTCGTGGACCAGAAAAGAAAGGAATTTCTAGAGTTAAAGTAAGGCAAGATGTTTGTGACTGATTATGAGCGTGAGTTTGTACGGCTCAGCAAATACGCTCGAGAATACGTGTCCACCGAGGCCATCATGAGTAAGAGATTTGAAGATGGGCTAAATGAGGACATCAAATAATTTGTTGCTGTCCTAGAACTGAAGGAATTCGTTGTTGAAACACCCCAAACCCGGCCCACGAGCCCAGACCGGATCTGGTATGTTCCTCGAGTAGAACGTTTTAATTTCATGTTTATTTCTTTGAAAATTTGGGGTGGTTTTATAAAAATACCGAGTTGTTTTGGGGTTAATCTTTAATTTGAAAATCGTTTGTGTAGGTGTCTAAACATTTAAAATTTATTTTTTTAGTAAACCATTTAACCTTGATTTAACCTTAATCGAATTGTAATAAAATCAAATAAAAATGCATGCATAAACAGTTTCATACTAGTGGCCTTATTACATCAAAGCAAACCCAAAATAAATTCGAAATACTAGAACAATAAATGTATCCAAAATAAAATAAATTACATGGCCGAGCATGGCCACCATCATGCTCCCGCCGACCCAGGTCCATCACCGAGTGTCACTGAAAAATATTCCCAACGGAAGTGAGTCAAATGTACTCAATGTGTACACCCAACACTAAATCCCAATAATTTAGGCTTATCAGTTCATACATGTGCATATAATTAAATAATAAAATGATGCAAACCCGAACCCAAACCTAGATGCCATCCGCTACACATCACCCGTACCAACCTGCACACCGTGGGGACTACTAAGTCAACCTTCCATCCGCTACACATCATCGAAGCGATGCGCCGCGCAAATGACGTGCTCATCGCCCTTATAAATTTGTGGCATAGCCACCAGATAATATATTTTTGTGTCATGAGACACCACATTCGAATAACGTGGACCAAAGTCACCACATTCGAATATTGTGGTATAAAACCACCACATTCACTTCCCCTTTCATATTCACCCATATGCCCCATGTCATACAAACATGCATTATCATGCCAAGTTCTTTACTCAAATTCATATAATTTCACATAGGTGCCATAACAGATATTTATCATATTCTACTCATAGTAGGAGTAGGAAAACGTACCTGAGTACTTTGTACCATAGCATGGTACCTTAGCCACATTTTACATATTCTTATTACACATTTATTAACACATAGCCATAAATCTATTAAGGCTTAGAGTGGGGTACACACCTGTTATACTTAGCGAGTTTATAGAAATCCCGAACAACCCGATCTAGCGCTTTAGATCTTTAATTCCTATATTCGGCCAACCCTAAATGTGTTAGTAAAAAGCCATTCGGATAACACTCAATCACTTCATAAGTTAGTTTCGGCTTTTAAACATTTAAGAAATAGATCGAAATCCCTAACTATGGCCTTGGCCGAATGTACATATGTACTTACCTTGCGAATCTTAAATCCCGAAAAGTGCTACTTGGTTATGAAGGTGTCGAAATCCTACAGAGCACATGTTAGATCCAGCCTCTAACATTAAATCACAATAAGTGGCCCTTTGCCGAATATCACATAACTCACCTTGGATATTGAAATCCCAAACCTCCTTATAGTCGACTAGAGATCTAATCCCGAAATCTCCTTCGAGTTTCGGCCACAAAATAATAATGGAATCAGTCCTTAACTTTCGGCTAAATAAAAGAAATAGAAAATCGAATGGCACTTGGTCTTACCCTTAATGTTGAAGTCGATGATATTCCTTCCCGACACCACTTGAGAGATTCGGCTATAGGCTATGTAATGCTCAACAAGTTTCGGCTTTTGAAAATTATGAAAAGGAAAAGAGGAGGATTGATAATGGGGATTCGGCTTCAATGGAAGAGTATGGGACTTGGGGAGGAATCGGCAATGGTGATCTCTAAGGAGAAGAAGATTTCGGCTAGCAAAGAGAACTTTGGGAAAAGAAGAGAAGTAAAATTCGCCCAAGAAAGGGATGAGAGAATAAAAGAAAACAAAAGAAAAAGTTGAATATCTGTGATAATTTCTGGCTACACTAGCTTATCCTTGTTATTCTCCTATTTTTCCTCTTCTCTTACTTATTCAAAATAGTTCAAAAATAAATCAAAGATTTATCCAACGCTTTAGCCAAAATTTAAAAAAGAATTCAACCTCCCCTTAAACTCCTCCCACAGTCTCCCCTTGCCGTCCATCACCTCTTCCCTTTGGCGCAAAAATAAAAGCTTTATTTAGCTTCCCATGCGACTCGATCCTAGGCCCTTCCTCATAGCCCATGGCGTCATTTCTAGAGGCCCTAAGTGGCACCTCCAAGCCACTTTTCCAAGCCTAATTTCATGTTACATTTCCTCTATAAATTTTCTTAAGACCACCTTGCCTTAGTTCCCCTTTTTAAACTTTAAAACTGATAATTTCTTAAGCACTCTCCTATCTTCTACAGTTCACAAAAATTCATACAACACATTCATAACACACAAAGGCATGCTTTCACATATAATTAAGCACAAATGCATAAGCCCAAAATCCAGGATATTACAGTTGTGCTAGTAGAGAGGGCTTGTAAAGCTGAAGAACTAGTAAAGGAGAAGAGAAAGACTGAAATAGAGTCTCGTGACTCTAAAAAGAGACAGTGGAATAAGTCATTCCAATCCACATCCAAGAAGTCAAGAGATTTCTCCACCCGATTGGCTACTTCCACTGGGTTTTCAAGGAAGGACAAGAGTAAGCAGTATTCGGGAAGTAAGGCACAGACAACCTCAGTTGCTAGTGTGGGGAACATCCGATCGGATAGACCTGAATGCCCACAGTGTGGCAGACGTCATTTTGGAGAATGTTGAGCACATGAAAATGCATGTTTCAGATATGGTTCCCAGGACCACTACATAAAAGATTCTTCAGAGACAATGAAAGAAGATAGTGCTCAGAACCCGAGATCCGGGAGTGTAGTCAGAGGAAGACCGCAAAGGAACCCAGGAAGTGGGGCAAGTGGAAGAGGTAACCCTAGAGAGCAGGCTGCGAGACCCTTGGGTAGGGCGCCTACGAGGACTTATGCCATTCGCGCTAGCGAAGAGGCATCTTCTCCTGATGTTATTACGGGTACCTTTTCTCTACATGATGTTAAAGTTATTGCTTTAATAGATCCCGGATCCACACACTCTTACATTTGTATGAAACTAGTATCCAGTATGAACATGCCTATAGATTCTACAGAATTTACGATTAAGGTGTCTAATCCTTTAGGCAAGAGTGTGTTAGTTGATGAAGTATGTAAAGATTGTCCATTAATGATTAGAGGTCATTACTTTAAAGCAAATCTTATGTTGCTACCATTTGATGAGTTTGACATCATTCTTGGTATGGACTGGTTGACCACTCATGATGTAATAGTTAATTGTGGGAAGAAATATATTGAGATGATATGTGAGAATGGGGATATTCTCCATATAGAATCAGATGAGCAAAGTAAATCACCGGTAATGATTTTTCACATGACGACACAGAGATACATAAGAAAGGGGTACGAGGCATATTTGGCCTTTGTGATGAATGATAAAGAAACAGAGTTAAAGATTGAGCCAGTACTGATAGTATGTGAGTACGTGGATGTTTTTCCCGAAGAATTACCAAGACTACCCCCAGTAAGAGAGATTGAGTTCAGCATTGAACTAGCTCTCGGTACTGTACCAATATCTATTACTCCTTACAGAATGGCCCCAACGGAGTTAAAGGAGCTGAAGTCACAGTTGCAAGAGTTGAAAGATAAAGGCTTTGCTAGGTCAAGTTGTTCTCCCTGGGGTGCTCCAGTTTTATTTGTGAAAAAGAAAGATGGCACCATGAGATTGTGCATAGATTACCGTCAGCTTAATAAAGTGAAGGTGAAGAACAAGTACCCACTGCCTAGGATCGATGATTTGTTTGATCAATTGAAAGGAGCCACTGTGTTCTCCAAAATAGACTTGAGATCAGGGTACTATCAGTTAAGAGTAAAGGAATCAGATGTGTCTAAGACAGCTTTTCGAACAAGGTATGGGCATTATGAATTTTTAGTCATGCCCTTTGGTTTGACCAATGCTCCTGCGGTATTCATGGACTTAATGAACTGCATTTTTAGACCATACCTCGACAAATTTGTAGTCATTTTCCTTGACGACATATTGATTTATTCCCGAGATGAGAAAGAGCATGCTGAGCACCTACGGACAGTTTTACAGATTCTACGAGAAAATCAGTTGTATGCCAAATTCAGTAAAAGCGAATTTTGGCTCAAGAAAGTAGGATTTCTGGGACATATTGTCTCGGGTGAAAGAGTTCGAGTAGACCCCAGTAAGATTTCGACTATTATGGACTATAAGCAATCGAAAAATGTCTCTGAGGTTAGAAGTTTCATAGGCCTAGCCGGCTATTATAGACGATTCGTCAAGAGGTTTTCTATTATTGTGACCCTGATGACTAAATTGTTACAGAAAAATGTGAAGTTTGAGTGGACAAAAAGATGCCAACAAAGTTTTGAGAAACAGAAAGTGATGTTGACAGAAGCTCCAGTTTTAGTACAACCTGAGGTAGGGAAAGAATTTGTGATTTACAGCGATGCATCCTTAAATGGATTAGGCTGTGTACTTATGCAAGAAGGCAAAGTGATTGCTTATGCCTCAAGACAGTTGAAGCCTCATGAGAAGAATTATCCGACCCACGATCTAGAGTTGGCTGCCATAGTCTTCGCATTGAAGATATGGAGACACCACCTATATGGTGAGAGATGTCGGATTTTCACCGATCACAAAAGTTTGAAGTACTTGATGACGTTGAAAGAGTTGAACTTAAGGAAGCGGAGATGGTTAGAGTTGATAAAAGACTATGAGATGGTCATTGACTACCATCCCGAGAAGGCGAATGTGGTCGCCGACACTTTGAGTAGAAAGTCCCTATTTGCATTAAGGGCAATAAATTCACGGATGACTTTATCCACTAACGGTATTATTCTAGCTGAGTTGAAAGCTAGACCAGTATTCCTCCTAGATATTTTTGAGGCTCAGAAAGAATATAGTGAATTGCAAGTCAAGAGAGCTCTGGTCACGAGACAGGATGTTGAGTCCGATTTCCTGGATTAGTCCCAATGGAAGTCCTGATGTTCAAAGATAGAATTTGTGTATGCAGAAAGGACAAGCTTATTCAGAGAATTTTACATGAGGCACATAACGGATGTTTATCTGTACATCCGGGTAGTACCAAAATGATTAATGACTTAAAGCAACAATATTGGTGGCCGAGAATGAAGAAGGATATTTCAGAGTTTGTTTCCAAATGCTTGATTTGTCAGCAGGTAAAGGCTGAACACCAAGTACCTTCGGGTTTGCTTCAACCCTTTTTGGTTTTGGAGTGGAAATGGGACCGTATTACTATTGATTTTGTAACGAGTTTACCATTATCTCCGAGCAAGAAAGATGCTGTATGGGTTGTAGTTGATAGACTCACGAAGTCAGCTCATTTCTTACCTGTACGAGTTAAATACTCACTAGACAAGTTGGCAAACTTGTATGTGTCAGAAATAATAAGGCTTCACGGTGTTCCGTTGTCAATTATCTCGGATAGAGATCCGAGGTTCACATCCAGATTTTGGAAGAAGTTACAAGAGGCCTTGGGTAGAAAGTTGAACTTTAGTACCGCTTTTCATCCTCAAACCGACGGTCAGTCGGGGAGGTTAATTCAAGTACTCGAGGATATGCTCAGATGTTGTATTCTTAAATTCCGAGGCAGTTGGGAATAGTTTCTCCCATTAGTAGAGTTTGCCTACAATAATAGTTTTCAGTCAAGTTTAAAGATGGCACCTTATGAGGCTCTATATGGGCGTAATTGCGGAATGCCTTTATTTTGGACTGAACTCAAGGAAAACCAAATTCACGGGGTTGATTTGGCTAGAGAAGCTGAAGAGAAAGTGAAAGTGATACGAGAATGTTTAAAAGCTGCATCAGATAGACAGAAGTCCTATTCGAACTTAAAGAGAAAAGAGATAGAGTATCGAGTCGGAGATAAAGTTTTCTTGAAAGTGTCACCATGGAGAAAAGTTCTCAGATTTGGCCGGAAAGGCAAGTTGAGTCCACATTTTATTGGACCGTATGAGATTACCGAGAAAGTTGGACCGGTAGCTTATCGATTGGATTTTCCATCAGAGTTAGAAAAGATTCAAGATATATTTCACATGTCCATGTTGCGACGCTACCGATCAGATCCTTCACATGTAATTACCTCGTCAGAGATAGAGATTCATCCCGACATGACTTATGGTGAGGAACCAGTTAAGATTTTAGCTCGGGAAGTCAAGCAGCTAAGAAATAAAAGTATTGCCCTGGTAAAAGTATTGTGGCAAAGATATGGAATAGAGGAATCTATATGGGAACCAGAAAAGAGCATGAGAAACCAGTATCCAAACTTGTTTGCTGGTAAGATTTTTGAGGACGAAAATTCCTAAGAGGGGGAGAATTGTAACAACCCGATTTAGGGCCTAGTCTGAATAGTGGTTCTAGACCACAAATCTAAGTTAGTAAATTGAGTTCTTAAGGTTTATGACATGTTTGCATGATAGTATTAAAGTTCCATGTAGAAATTTTGTTAAATTGACATGGAATGATCAAATAGGACTAAATTGCAAAAGTTGCAAAATATGAGTTTCTAGAAGCTTTTTGAATGAAATAGCTTTAGAAATATTAATTAGAAGTCCTTAAATAGCAATTTTCCCAAATTAAAATTTTTGGACAAAAATGGACATGAGTTAGTAAATTGTAAATTTTTAAAGAGAAGGGCATTTTGGTCATTTACTAATTAAATGATTAAAATAGGAAAAAGATGATAAAAATTTCATTCATCTTCTTCCTTGGTGTCGAAAATTTGAAGAACCCCATAGCTAGGGTTTGTTCATCTTTCAAGCTTGCTAATAAGTTCATCTTAGCCCCGTTTTTAATAATCTTCGTATTTTTGAAGTTCTCGTATTATGAATTAGCTATTTTTAGCTATAAAATGAGCTAAGATGCATGTTTAAAAATCTACCCAATAGTGAAATGCTTGTAAAATGATATTTTATGGAAGTTTATGAGAGTTTGATGTTAGATAAACATCTTTTCCTTAGTGAATTTCATTAAAAATGATAGTATGGACTAATTTGTAATAGCTATGAAATTGGTCATACCTATTAGAAATAGTGAGAATTGATGATTGTTATAGTACAGAAAATGAATCAGCTAAGCATGATGTTTAAGAATGTTAAATGAGAATCATTTTACGAGCCTAGGGGTAAAAAGTGCAAATATGAGAAAGTTTAGGGGTAAAATAGTAATTTTGCCAAAGTATGAGTTAAGAGTCAATTTAGTCAATGTGAGTATTAAATGATCTAATTACTATTATAGATCAAGAAAAATGAAGCCCGGATCGAAACCGAGGTAAGAACAAAGTCGAGGACTAAATTGCATATCTACACACATTTTGTATATTGAGGTAAGTTTGTATGTTTTCTAAGCTTTATGATTAATATCATTGAATTGCTTAGTATAATGTAGAATATATTTTAATTCCATGAGATTGTTTAATGCTATGTTAAACAAAGAAATCAATGAGGTCAAGTATGAGAAAGTCCCGACTGAAGTTGAATTATTTAGGATACTCGATCTATCACATGAAATGAGAAAGTCCGTATAAGACCAAGCCAAGGCATGGCATCGGCTATCAAGCAAGTTATCATGTAAGACCAAGACAAGTCTTGGCATTGAAGAGTTATTATGAGATGAAGACCCATATAAGCCCAAGCGTGAGTCTCCAAGCAAAGTTATCATGTAAGTCCAAGACAGGTCTTGGCATTGAAAAGCTATAAAGAGATAGAGATCCCATGTAAGTCCAAGCCAAGGCATGGCATTAGTGAGTACCAAGGAAGATTTCATGTAAGTCCAAGCCAAGGCTCGGCATTGACAAGTAAAGATACCAAGTAAGACCATGTCGAGACATGGCAATGGTAAGTTCCCAAGGGAACTCATAAGGAAGACTTCGTGTAAGCCCATGTCAAGAAATGGCATCAATACCAAGTAAGAGATCCCATGTAAGACTATATCAAGGATATAGCATTGGCATCAAGACACATGTGTTTTGAGATTTAGTATCCTCTGTTATTCATAGTAATTCATCGGGCAAAAGAGTAAAGATTAAATGAGAATTAAGAAAGTTAAGTAAGTAAAGTTATTATCAAGTTATGCTAGTCAGAGTTAATTAAGAGTATTATTCATGATATGAATGATGAAGTTGAGATTATGCTTATCATAGTAAAGTATACTGATCTATGTGATCAAGTGATACAAGTATCTTGTTACCATATGAGTATGAGAATAGTAAGTACCATGAGATATGTAAAGAATCAGTAAAAGTAAGTAAGCTTAAATACTTGAGATTTCATAATGCCATTGTTTATGATGAATGGTTAATGTTAAGCATATATATTGCTATGAGAATTACATGCAAACTTACTAAGCTAAATGCTTACGTCCTTTATTCTTTCTTTCCATGTAGTCCCGCCAAGCTAATCTCGTGGATCATCGTCACCGGAGCTCGGAGCACACAATCAATCGCTATTTTGGTATAGCCAAGTTGTTTATATTAAGTATGGCATGTATAGGAAACATTTCATTTTGAGTTATGTTTTAAAACTAGCCAAAGTGTTGGCTATCAAGCTTAGTATTCTTTTTGTATATGGCCAAAGAGATGAGTCATGAATGATTAAGTATGTATGTTTTAATCTATCAATGAAGTATGATCCTTGTTCACGTTAGATGTAATACTTGAGTTGCTGAATTGAGCATGAGTTTGGTCTTGATTTCAGGGTGGAAATTGGCTTGGTAAATAGCCTCTAAGTGCCCACACGGATGGACACACGGGCGTGTGTCTAGGCCGTTTGCACCCTGCACCTTTGTATCTTAAGTCAGAATAGACCACGGGCAAATCCCACGGCCGTTTGTTTAGACCGTGTGTGATACACGGTTAGAACATGGGCGTGTTCCCCGGCCGTGTGAACAAGTCAGTATATCAAGGTATAGCACACGGTTTCAGTCCACGGGCGTGTCAAGACCGTGTGAGATTAGTCAGTGTCGACCACGGTTGGGAGACATGGGCGTGTCTTAGGGGTACACGGGCGTGCCCCAAGCCACATGGGCGTGTGACCCCTGTTTCGAGGAAAAGTTCCCGATTGTACTCTGAAAGTTCCCGGATATGTGTTTAAGGCCTCATAGGCCCATGATATGTACGTTTTGACTAATAAAGAAGAGTTTCTATTTCGGAACAAAATTTTACAGCCCGTAAGTACATGTTTAAGTGAGTTCAAGCATGGTAATGTCTCGTATCCAGTCTTAGCCTTAGACTCGGGTATGGGGTGTTACATTTAGTGGTATCAGAGCTACGGTTTAGTCGGTTCTAGGGCTAACGTAGCACGAGCACGAGTCTAGCTATACATGCCATACGTAAGAATGGTTTTATAATGATAGTGTGACGACTCTTGACGAATTAAATTATGTTTATACATTTAGTAAATGGATCCCGATAGAGCTATGGCGGGTGACGTACAAAGTAATGCGCCAGCTCCCACTGAAGGGACGGTGCCGAACGAGAATGAGAATAGACGCACTACAGTGAGTCAAGAAGGAGGAGAGGAGGCTAGAGAAGCCTTCCTTCATATGATGAATACATGGTATACGGAGTTCGTTCGTACGAACCCAAATGCGCAACCCCCTCCACCCCCATCAATTCCTCAACCTATCCCAGTAGCCCCTCAAGTAGTAGATGTGGTAAGAGGAGAGAATCCTTCAGTTGATAGAATCAGGAAAAATGGGGCAAAAGAATTCCGGGCTAGAAAAGATGATGATCCGAAAAAAGCTGAATTCTGGTTAGAAAATACCATCGGGGTATTTAATGAGTTGTCATGCACATATGAGGAATGCATGAAGTGTGTAGTCTCTCTTTTAAGAGATTCTGCCTATCAATGGTGGAACACATTGGTGTCTGTGGTAAAGAGGGAAAAGGTCACATGGGAATTCTTCCAAGAAGAGTTCAAGAAAAAGTATATCAGTCAAAGGTTCGTGGACCAGAAAAGAAAGGAATTTCTAGAGTTAAAGCAAGGCAAGATGTCTGTTATTGATTATGAGCGTGAGTTTGTACGGCTCAGCAAATACGCTCGAGAGTGCGTGTACACCGAGGATATCATGAGTAAGAGATTTGAAGATGGGCTAAATGAGGACATCGAATTGTTTGTTGCTGTCCTAGAACTGAAGGAATTCATTGTGCTAGTAGAGAGGGCTTGTAAAGCCGAAGAACTAGTAAAGGAGAAGAGAAAGTCTGAAATAGAGTCTCGTGACTCTAAAAAGAGATAGTGGAATAAGTCATTCCAATCCACATCCAAGAAGTCAAGAGATTTCTCCATCCGATCGGCTACTTCCACTGGGTTTTCAAGGAAGGACAAGAGTAAGCAGTATTCGGGAAGTAAGGCACAGACAACCTCAGTTGCTAGTGTGGGAACGTCCGATCGGATAGACCCGAATGCCCACAAGCAGTGGCGTATGTCATTTTGGAGAATGTTGAGCACATGAAAATGCATGTTTCAGACGTGGTTCCCAGGACCACTACATAAAAGATTGTCCAGAGACAATTAAAGAAGATAGAGCTCAGAACCCGAGATCCGGGAGTGTAGTCAGAGGAAGACCGCAAAGGAACACAGGAAGTGGGGCAAGTGGGAGAGGTAACCCTAGAGAGCAGGCTGCGAGGCCCGAGGGTAGGGCGCCTGCGAGGACTTATGCCATTCGCGCTAGCGAAGAGGCATCTTCTCCTGATGTTATTACGGGTACCTTTTCTCTACATGATGTTAAAGTTATTACTTTAATAGATCCCGGATCCAAACACTCTTACATTTGTATGAAGCTAATATCTAGTATGAATATGCCTATAGATTCTATAGAATTTACGATTAAGGTGTGTAATCCTTTAGGCAAGTGTGTGTTAGTTGATGAAGTATGTAAAGATTGTCCATTAATGATTAGAGGTCATTACTTTAAAGCAAATATTATGTTGCTACCATTTGATGAGTTTAACATCATTCTTGGTATGGACTGGTTGACCACTCATGATGTAATAGTTAATTGTGGGAAGAAATATATTGAGACGAGATGTGAGAATGGGGATATTCTCCATATAGAATCAGATGAGCAAAGTAAATCACCGGCAATGATTTTTCACATGACGGCACAGAGATACATAAGAAAGGGGTACGAGGCATATTTGGCCTTTGTGATGAATGATAAAGAAACAGAGTTAAATATTGAGTCAGTACCGATAGTATGTGAGTACGTGGATGTTTTTCCCGAAGAATTACCAAGACTACCCCCAGTAAGAGAGATTGAGTTCGGCATTGAACTAGCTCCCGGTACTGTACCAATATCTATTACTCCTTACAGAATGGCCCCAACGGAGTTAAAGGAGTCAAGTCACAGCTTGCAAGAGTTGAAAGATAAAGGCTTTGCTAGGTCAAGTTGTTCTCCCTGGGGTGCTCCAGTTTTATTTGTGAAAAAGAAAGATGGCACCATGAGATTGTGCATAGATTACCGTCAGCTTAATAAAGTGACGGTGAAGAACAAGTACCCACTGCCTAGGATCGATGATTTGTTAGATCAATTGAAAGGAGCCACTGTGTTCTCCAAAATAGACTTGAGATCAGGGTACTATCAGTTAAGAGTAAAGGAATCAGATGTGTCTAAGACAACTTTTCGAACAAGGTATGGGCATTATGAATTTTTAGTCATGCCTTTTGGTTTGACCAATGCTCCTGCGGTATTCATGGACTTAATGAACCACATTTTTAGACCATACCTCGACAAGTTTGTAGCCGTTTTCATTGATGACATGTTGATTTATTCTTGAGATGAGAATGAGCATGCTGAGCACCTACGGACAGTTTTACAGAGTCTACGAGAAAATCAGTTGTATGCCAAATTCAGTAAAAGCAAATTTTGGCTCAAGGAAGTAGGATTTCTGGGACATATTATCTCGGGAGAAGGAGTTCGAGTAGACCCCAGTAAGATTTTGGCTATTATGGACTGGAAGCCACCGAAGAATGTCTCTGAGGTTAGAAGTTTCCTAGGCCTAGCCGGCTATTATAGACGATTCGTCAAGAGGTTTTCTATTATTGCAACCCTGATGACTAAATTGTTACAGAAAAATGTGAAGTTTAAGGGTTAGAAAGATGCTAACAAAGTTTCGAGAAACTGAAAGCGATGTTGACAGAAGCTCCAGTTTTAGTACAACCTGAGGCAGGGAAAGAATTTGTGATTTACAAATGATGCATCCTTAAATGGATTAGGTCAGTACTTATGCAAGAAGGCAAAGTGATTGCTTATGCCTCAAGACAGTTTGAAGGTCATGAGAAGAATTATCCGACCCACGATCTAGTGTTGGCTGCCATAGTCTTCGCATTGAAGATATGGAGACACCACCTATATGGTGAGAGATGTCGGATTTTCACCGATCACAAAAGTTTGAAGTACTTGATGACGCAGAAAGAGTTGAACTTAAGGCAGCAGAGATGGTTAGAGTTGATAAAAGACTATGAGATTGTCATTGACTACCATCTCGAGAAGGCGAATGTGGTCGCCGCCGCTTTGAGTAGAAAGTCCCTATTTCCATTAAGGGTAATAAATTCACGGATGGCTTTATCCACTGACGGTTCTATTCTAGCTGAGTTGAAAGCTAGACTAGTATTCCTCCAAGAGATTTTTGAGGCTCAGAAAGAATATAGTGAATTGCAAGTCAAGAGAGCTCAGTGCGAGACAGATGTTGTGTCTGATTTCCGGATTAGTCCCAATGGAAGTCTGATGTTCAAAGATAGAATTTTTGTACCGAGAAAGGACAAGCTTATTCAGAGAATATTGCATGAGGCACATAATGTGATGTTTATCTCAGACATCCGGTAGTACCAAAATGTTTAATGACTTAAAGCAACAAAGATTGGTGGTAGAGAATGAAGAAAGATATTTCGAGTTTGTTTCCAAATGCCGGATTTGTCGCTAAGTAAAGGTCGAACACCAAGTACCTTCGGGTTTGCTTCAACCCATTTTGGTTCCGAGTGGAAATGGGACCGTATTACTATGGATTTTGTAACGGGTTTACCATTATCTCCGAGCAAGAAAGATGTCAGTATGGGTTGTAGTTGATAGACTCACGAAGTCACTCATTTCTTACTGCAGACGAGTTGATTACTCACTAGATAAGTTGGCAAACTTGTATGTGTCAGAAATAATAAGGCTTCACGGTGTTCCATTGTCAATTGTCTCAGATAGAGATCTGAGGTCCACATCCAGATTTTGGAAGAAGTTGCAAGAGGCCTTGGGTACAAAGTTGAACTTTAGTACCGCTTTTCATCCTCAAACTGACGGTCAGTCGGAGAGGTTAATTCAAGTACTCGAGGATATGCTCAGTTGTTGTATTCTTGAATTCTGAGGCAGTTGGGAAAAGTTTCTCCCATTGGTAGAGTTTGCCTATAATAATAGTTTTCAGTCGAATTTAAAGATGGCGCCTTATGAGGCTCTATATGGGCGTAAGTGCGTAACGCCTTTATTTTGGATGAACTCAAGGAAAACCAAATTCACGGGGTTGATTTGGTTAGAGAAGTGAAGAGAAAGTGAAAGTGATACGAGAATGTTTAAAAGTCGATCGATAGACGTAAGTCCTATTCGAACTTAAAGAGAAAAGAGATAGAGTATCAAGTCGGAGATAAAGTTTTCTTGAAAGTGTCACCATGGAGAAAAGTTCTCAGATTTGGCCGGAAAGGCAAGTTGAGTCCACGTTTTATTGGACCGTATGAGATTACCGAGAAAGTTGGGCCGGTAGCTTATCGATTGGCTTTGCCATCAGAGTTCGAAAAGATTCACGATGTGTTTCACGTGTCCATGTTGCGACGCTACCGATCAGATCCTTCACATGTAATTACCCCGTCAGAGATAGAGATTCATCCCGACATGACTTATGATGAGGAACCAGTTAAGATTTTAGCTCGGGAAGTCAAGCAGCTATGAAATAAAAGTATTGCCCTGGTAAAAGTAATGTGGCAAAGACATGGAATAGAAGAAGCTACGTGGGAACCAGAAAAGAGCATGAGAAACCAGTATCCAAACCTGTTTGCTGGTAAGATTTTCGAGGACAAAAATTCCTAAGAGGGGGAGAATTGTAACTACCCGATTTAGGGCCTAGTCGGAATAGTGGTGCGAGACCACAAATCTGAGTTAGTAAATTGAGTTCTTAAGGTTTATGACATGTTTGCATGATAGTATTAAAGTTCCATGTAGAAATTTTGTGAAATTGACATGGAATGATCAAATAGGACTAAATTGCAAAAGTTGCAAAATATGAGTTTCTAGAAGCTTTTTGTATGAAATAGCTTTAGAAATATTAATTAGAAGTCCTTAAATAGCAATTTTCCCAAATTATAATTTTTGGACAAAAATGGACATGAGTTAGTAAATTGTAAATTTTTAAAGAGAAGGGCATTTTGGTCATTTACCAATTAAATGATTAAAATAGGAAATAAGATGATAAAAATTTCATTCATCTTCTTCCTTGGTGTCGAAAATTTGAAGAACCCCATAGCTAGGGTTTGTTCATCTTTCAAGCTTGCTAGTAAGTTCATCTTAGCCCCGTTTTTAATAATCTTCGTATTTTTGAAGTTCTCGTATTATGAATTAGCTATTTTTAGCTATAAAATGAGCTAAGATGCATGTTCAAAAATCTACCCAATAGTGACATGCTTGTAAAATGATATTTTATGGAAGTTTATGAGAGTTTGATGTTAGATAAACATCTTTTCCTTAGTGAATTTCATGAAAATGATAGTATGGACTAATTTGTAATAGTTATGAAATTGGTCATACCTATTAGAAATAGTGAGAATTGATGATTGTTACAGTAGAGAAAATGAATCAGCTAAGCATGATGTTTAAGAAAGTTAAATGAGAATCATTTTACGAGCCTAGGGGCAAAAGTGCAAATATGAGAAAGTTTAGGGGCAAAATAGTAATTTTGCCAAAGTATGAGTTAAGAGTCAATTTAGTCAATGTGGGTATTAAATGATCTAATTACTATTATAGATAAAGAAAAACGAAGCCCGAATCGAAACCGAGGTAAGAACAAAGTCGAGGACTAAATTGCATATCTACACACATTTTGTATATTGAGGTAAGTTTGTATATTTTCTAAGCTTTATGATTAATATCATTGAATTGCTTAGTATAATGTAGAATATATTTTAATTCCATGAGATTGTTTAATGCTATGTTAAACAAAGAAATCAATGAGGTCAAGCATGAGAAAGTCCCGATTGAAGTTGAATTACTTAGGATACTCGATCTATCACATGAAATGAGAAAGTCTGTATAAGACCAAGCCAAGGCATGGCATCGGCAATCAAGCAAGTTATCATGTAAGACCAAGACAAGTCTTGGAATTGAACAGTTATTATGAGATGAAGACCCATATAAGCCCAAGCCAAGGCATGGCATTGGTGAGTCTCCAAGCAAAGTTATCATGTAAGTCCAAGACAAGTCTTGGCATTGAAAAGCTATAAAGAGATAGAGACCCCATGTAAGTCCAAGCCAAGGCATGGCATTGGTGAGTACCAAGGAAGATTTCATGTAAGTCCAAGCCAAGGCTCGGCATTGACAAGTAAAGATAACAAGTAAGACCATGTCGAGACATGGCAATGGTAAGTTCCCAAGGGAACTCATAAGGAAGACTTCGTGTAAGCCCATGTCAAGACATGGCATCAATACCAAGTAAGAGATCCCATGTAAGACTATATCAAGGATATAGCATTGGCATCAAGACACATGTGTTTTGAGATTTAGTATCCTCTGTTATTCATAGTAATTCATCGGGCAAAAGAGTAAAGATTAAATGAGAAAGTAAGAAAGTTAAGTAAAGTTATTATCAAGTTATGCTAGTCAGAGTTAATTAAGAGTATTATTCATGATATGAATGATGAAGTTGAGATTATGCTTATCATAGTAAAGTATACTAATCTATGTGATCAAGTGATACAAGTATCTTGTTACCGTACGAGTATGAGAATAGTAAGTACCATGAGATATGTAAAGAATCAGTAAGAGTAAGTAAGCTTAAATACTTGAGTTTTCATAATGCCATTTTTTATGATGAATGGTTAATGTTTAGAAAATATATTGCTATGAGAATTACATGCAAACTTACTAAGCCAAATGCTTACGTCCTTTATTCTTTCTTTCCATGTAGTCCCGCCAAGCTAATCTCGTGGATCATCGTCACCAGAGCTCGGAGCACACTATCAATCGCTATTTTGGTATAGCCAAGTTGTTTATATTAAGTATGGCATGTATAGGAAACATTTCATTTTGTGTTATGTTTTAAAACTAGCCAAAGTGTTGGCTATCAAGCTTAGTATTCTTTTTGTATATGGCCAAAGAGATGAGTCATGAATGATTAAGTATGTAAGTTTTAATCTATCAATGAAGTATGATCCTTGTTCACGTTAGATGTAATACTTGAGTTGCTGAATTGAGCATGAGTTTGGTATTGATTTCAGGGTGGAAATTGGCTTGGTAAATAGCCTCTAAGTGCCCATACGGATGGACACACGGGCGTGTGTCTAGGCCGTGTACACCCTGCACCTTTGTATCTTAAGTCAGAATAGACCACGGGCTAATCCCACGGCCGTTTGTTTAGACCGTGTGTGATACACGGTTAGAACATGGGCGTGTGCCCCGGCCGTGTGAACAAGTCAGTATATCAAGGTATAGCACACGGTTTCAGTCCACAGGCATGTCAAGACCGTGTGAGATTAGTCAGTGTCGACCACGGTTGGGAGACATGGGCGTGTCTTAGGGGTACACGGGCATTCCCCAAGCCACATGGGCGTGTTACCCCTATTTCGAGGAAAAGTTCCCGATTGTATTCTGAAAGTTCCCGGATATGTGTTTAAGGCCTCATAGGCCCATGATATGTACGTTTTGACTAAGAAAGAAGAGTTTTTATTTCGGAACAAAATTTTTACAGCCCGTAAGAACATGTTTAAGTGAGTTCAAGCATGGTAATGTCTCGTATCCAGTCTTAGCCTTGGACTCGGGTATGGGGTGTTACATTTAGTGGTATCAGAGCTACGGTTTAGTCGATTCTAGGACTAACGTAGCACGAGCACGAGTCTAGCTATACATGCCATACGTAAGAATGTTTTTATAATGATAGTGTGACGACTCCTGGCGAATTAAATTATGTTTATACATTTAGTAAATGGATCCCGATAGAGCTATGGCGGGTGACATAGAAAGTAATGCGCCGGCTCCCGCTGAAGGGACGGTGCCGAACGAGAATGAGAATAGACGCACTTCGGTGAGTCAAGAAGGAGGAGAGGAGGCTAGAGAAGCCTTCCTTCATATGATGAATACATGGTATACGGAGTTCGTTCGTACGAACCCAAATGCGCAACCCCCTCCACCCCCACCTATTCCTCAACCTATCCCAGTAGCCCCTCAAGTAGTAGATGTGGTAAGAGGAGAGAAGTCTCCAGTTGATAGAATCAGGAAAAATGGGGCAGAAGAATACCGGGCTAGAAAAGATGATGATCCAGAAAAAGATGAATTTTGGTTAGAAAATACCATCAGGGTATTTAATGAGTTGTCATGCACATCTGAGGAATGCATGAAGTGTGTAGTCTCTCTTTTAAGAGATTCTGCCTATCAATGGTGGAACACATTGGTGTCTGTGGTACCGAGGGAAAAGGTCACATGGGAATTCTTCTAAGAAGAGTTCAAGAAAAAGTATATCAGTCAAAGGTTCGTGGACCAGAAAAGAAAGGAATTTCTAGAGTTAAAGCAAGGCAAGATGTCTGTTATTGATTATGAGCGTGAGTTTGTACGGCTCAGCAAATACGCTCGAGAATGCATATCCACCGAGGCCATCATGAGTAAGAGATTTGAAGATGGGCTAAATGAGGACATCAAATTGTTTATTGCTATCCTAGAACTGAAGGAATTCGTTGTGCTAGTAGAGAGGGCTTGTAAAGCCGAAGAACTAGTAAAAGAGAAGAGAAAGTCTGAAATAGAGTCTCGTGACTCTAAAAAGAGACAGTGGAATAAGTCATTCCAATCCACATCCAAGAAGTCAAGAGATTTCTCCACCCGATCGGCTACTTCCACTGGGTTTTCAAGGAAGGACAAGAGTAAGCAGTATTCGGGAAGTAAGGCACAGACAACCTCAGTTGCTAGTGTGGGGAACATCCGATTGGATAGACTCGAATGCCCATAGTGTGGCAGACGTCATTTTGGAGAATGTTGAGCACATGAAAATGCATGTTTCAGTCGTGGTTCCCAGGACCACTACATAAAAGATTATCCAAAGACAATGATAGAAGATAGAGCTCAGAACCCGAGATCCAGGAGTGTAGTCAGAGGAAGACCGCAAAGGAACCCAGGAAGTGGGGCAAGTGGAATAGGTAACCCTAGAGAACCGGCTACGAGACCCGAGGGTAGGGCGCCTGCGAGGACTTATGCCATTCGCGCTAGCGAAGAGGCATCTTTTCCTGATGTTTTTACATGTACCTTTTCTCTACATGATGTTAAAGTTATTGCTTTAATAGATCCCGGATCCACACACTCTTACATTTGTATGAAACTAGTATCCAGTATGAATATGCCTATAGATTCTATAGAATTTACGATTAAGGTGTGTAATCCTTTAGGCAAGAGTGTGTTAGTTGATGAAGTATGTAAAGATTGTCCATTAATGATTAGAGGTCATTACTTTAAAGCAAATCTTATGTTGCTACCATTTGATGAGTTTGACATCATTCTTGGTATGGACTGGTTGACCACTCATGATGTAATAGTTAATTATGGGAAGAAATATATTGAGACGAGATGTGAGAATGGGGATATTCTCCATATAGAATCAGATGAGCAAAGTAAATCACCAGCAATGATTTTTCACATGACGGCACAGAGATACATGAGAAAGGGGTACGAGGCATATTTGGCCTTTGTGATGAATGATAAAGAAACAGGGGTTAAAGATTGAGTCGATCGATAGTATGTGAGTACGTGGATGTTTTTCCCAAGAATTACCAAGACTACCCCCAAGAAGAGAGATTGAGTTCGGCATTGAACTAGCTCCCGCATCGCACTAAATATCTATTACTCCTTGCAGAATGGCCCCAACAGAGTTAAAGGAGCTGAAGTCACAGTTGCAAGAGTTGAAAGATAAAGGCTTTTCTAGGTCAAGTTGTTCTCCTGGGTGCTTCATTTTATTTGTGAAAAGAAAGATGGCACCATGAGATTGTGCATAGATTACCGTCAGCTTAATAAAGTGACAGTGAAGAACAAGTACCCACTGCCTAGGATCAATGATTTGTTCGATCAATTAAAAGGAGCCACTGTGTTCTCCAAAATAGACTTGAGATCAGGGTACTATCAGTTAAGAGTAAAGGAATCAGATGTGTCTAAGACAACTTTTCGAACAAGGTATGGGCATTATGAATTTTTAGTCATGCCTTTTGGTTTTACCAATGCTCCTGCGGTATTCATGGACTTAATGAACCAAATTTTTAGACCATACCTCGACAAGTTTGTATTCGTTTTCATTGACGACATATTAATTAATTCTCGAGGTGAGAATGAGCATGCTGAGCACCTACGGACAGTTTTCCATATTCTATGAGAAATCAGTTGTATGTCAAATTCAGTAAAAATGAATTTTGGCTCAAGGAAGTAGGATTTCTGGGACATATTGTCTCGGGAGAAGGAGTTCGAGTAGACCCCAGTAAGATTTTGGCTATTATGGACTGGAAGCCACTGAAGAATGTCTATGAGGTTAGAAGTTTCCTAGGCCTAGCCGGCTATTATAGTGTCTATGAGGTTAGAAGTTTCCTAGGCCTAGCCGGCTATTATAGACGATTCGTCAAGAGGTTTTCTATTATTGCAACCCTGATGACTAAATTGTTACAGAAAACTGTGAAGTTTGAATTGACAGAAAGATGCCAACAAAGTTTCGAGAAACTAAAAGCGATGTTGATAGAAGCTCTAGTTTTAGTACAACCTGAGGTAGGGAAAGAATTTGTGATTTACAGCGATGCATCCTTAAATGGATTAGGCTGTGTACTTATGCAAGAAGGCAAAGTGATTGGTTATGCCTCAAGACAGTTGAAGCCTCATGAGAAGAATTATCCGACCCACGATTTAGAGTTGGCTGCCATAGTCTTCGCATTGAAGATATGGAGACACCACCTATATGGTGAGAGATGTCGGATTTTCACCGATAACAAAAGTTTGAAGTACTTGATGATGCAGAAAGAGTTGACCTTAAGGCAGCGGAGATGGTTAGAGTTGATAAAAGACTATGAGATGGTCATTGACTACCATCCCGAGAAGGCGAATGTGGTCGCCGACGCTTTGAGTAGAAACTCCCTATTTGCACTAAGGGCAATAAATTCACGGATGACTTTATCCACTGACGGTTCTATTCTAGCTGAGTTGAAAGCTAGACCAGTATTCCTCCAAGAGATTTTTGAGGCTCAGAAAGAATATAGTGAATTGCAAGTCAAGAGAGCTCAGTGCGAGATAGATGTTGAGTCTGATTTCTGGATTAGTCCTAATGGAAATCTGATGTTCAAAGATAGAATTTGTGTACCGAGAAAGGACAAGCTTATTCAGAGAATTTTGCATGAGGCACATAACGGATGTTTATCTCAGACATCCGGGTAGTACCAAAATGTTTAATGACTTAAAGCAACGATGATTGGTGGCGAGAATGAAGAAAGATATTTCGAGTTTGTGTCCAAATGCTTGATTTGTCGCCAAGTAAAGGCCGAACACCAAGTACCTTCGGGTTTGCTTCAACCCATTTTGGTTCCGGAGTGGAAATGAGAGCGTATTACTATGGATTTTGTAACGGGTTTACCATTATCTCCGAGCAAGAAAGATGTTTGATGGGTTGTAGTTGATAGACTCACGAAGTCACTCATTTCTTACCCGCATTTAGTTGATTACTCACTAGACAAGTTGGCAAACTTGTATGTGTCGAAAATAATAAGGCTTCACGGTGTTCCGTTGTCAATTATATCAGATAGAGATCCGAGGTTCACATCCAAATTTTGGAAGAAGTTGCAAGAGGCCTTGGGTACAAAGTTGAACTTTAGTACCGCTTTTCATCCTCAAACTGACGGTCAGTAGGAGAGGTTAATTCAAGTACTCGAGGATATTCTCAGATGTTGTATTCTTGAATTCCGAGGCAGTTGGGAAAAGTTTCTCCCATTTGTAGAGTTTCCCTACAATAATAGTTTTCAGTCGAGTTTAAAGATGGCGCCTTATGAGGCTCTATATGGGCGTAAGTGCAGAACGCCTTTATTTTGGATGAACTCAAGGAAAACCAAATTCACTGGGTTGATTTGGTTAGAGAAGTCAAGAGAAAGTGAAAGTGATACGAGAATGTTTAAAAGTCGCATCGTATAGACAAAGTCCTATTCAAACTTAAAGAGAAAAGAGATAGAGTATCAAGTCGAGATAAAGTTTTCTTGAAAGTGTCACCATGGAGAAAAGTTCTCGATTTGGCCGAAAGGCAAGTTGAGTCCACGCTTTATTGGACCGTATGAGATTACCGAAAAGTTGGGCGGTAGCTTATCGATTGGCTTTGCCATCAGAGTTAGAAAAGATTCACGATGTGTTTCACGTGTCCATGTTGCGACGCTACCGATCAGATCCTTCACATGTAATTACCCCGTCAGAGATAGAGATTCATCCCGACATGACTTATGATGAGGAACCAGTTAAGATTTTAGCTCGGGAAGTCAAGCAGCTATGAAATAAAAGTATTGCCCTGGTAAAAGTAATGTGGCAAAGACATGGAATAGAAGAAACTACGTGGGAACCAGAAAAGAGCATGAGAAACTAGTATCCAAACCTGTTTGCTGGTAAGATTTTCGAGGACGAAAATTCCTAAGAGGGGGAGAATTGTAACAACCCGATTTAGGGCCTAGTCGGAATAGTGGTGCGAGACCACAAATTTGAGTTAGTAAATTGAGTTCTTAAGGTTTATGACATGTTTGCATGATAGTATTAAAGTTCCATGTAGAAATTTTGTGAAATTGACATGGAATGATCAAATAGGACTAAATTGCAAAAGTTGCAAAATATGAGTTTCTAAAAGCTTTTTGTATGAAATAGCTTTAGAAATATTAATTAGAAGTCCTTAAATAGCAACTTGCCCAAATTATAATTTTTGGACAAAAATGGACATGAGTTAGTAAATTGTAAATTTTTAAAGAGAAGGGCATTTTGGTCATTTACCAATTAAATGATTAAAATAGGAAAAAGATGATAAAAATTTCATTCATCTTCTTCCTTGGTGTCGAAAATTTGAAGAACCCCATAGCTAGGGTTTGTTTATCTTAGCCTCGTTTTTAATAATCTTCGTATTTTTGAAGTTCTCGTATTATGAATTAGCTATTTTTAGCTATAAAATGAGCTAAGATGCATGTTTAAAAATCTACCCAATAGTGACATGCTTGTAAAATGATATTTTATGGAAGTTTATGAGAGTTTGATGTTAGATAAACATCTTTTCCTTAGTGAATTTCATGAAAAATGATAGTATGGACTAATTTGTAATAGTTATGAAATTGGTCATACCTATTAGAAATAGTGAGAATTGATGATTGTTATAGTAGAGAAAATGAATCAGCTAAGCATGATGTTTAAGAAAGTTAAATGAGAATCATTTTACGAGCCTAGGGGCAAAAAGTGTAAATATGAGAAAGTTTAGGGGCAAAATAGTAATTTTGCCAAAGTATGAGTTAAGAGTCAATTTATTCAATGTGAGTATTAAATGATCTAATTATTATTATAGATCAAGAAAAATGAAGCCCGGATCAAAACCGAGGCAAGAACAAAGTCGAGGACGAAATTACATATCTACACACGTTTTGTATATTGAGGTAAGTGTGTATGTTTTCTAAGCTTTATGATTAATATCATTGAATTGCTTAGTATAATGTAGAATATATTTTATTTCCATGAGATTGTTTAATGCTATGTTAAACAAAGAAATCAATGAGGTCAAGCATGAGAAAGTCCCGATTGAAGTTGAATTACTTAGGATACTCGATCTATCACATGAAATGAGAAAGTCCGTATAAGACCAAGCCAAGGCATGGCATCGACAATCGAGCAAATTATGATGTAAGACCAAGACAAGTCTTGGCATTGAAGAGTTATTATAAGATGAAGACCCATATAAGCCCAAGCCAAGGCATGGCATTGGTGAGTATCCAAGCAAAGTTATCATTTAAGTCCAAGACAAGTCTTGGCATTGAAAAGCTATAAAGAGATAGAGATCCCATGTAAGTCCAAGCCAAGGCATGGAATTGGTGAGTACCAAGGAAGATTTCATGTAAGTCCAAGCCAAGGCTCGGCATTGACAAGTAAAGATACCAAGTAAGACCATGTCGAGACATGGCAATGGTAAGTTCCCAAGGGAACTCATAAGGAAGACTTCGTGTAAGCCCATGTCAAGACATGGCATCAATACCAAGTAAGAGATCCCATGTAAGACTATATCAAGGATATAGCATTGGCATCAAGACACATGTGTTTTGAGATTTAGTATCCTCTGTTATTCATAGTAATTCATCGGGCAAAAGAGTAAAGATTAAATGAGAAAGTAAGAAAGTTAAGTGAGTAAAGTTATTATCAAGTTATGCTAGTCAGAGTTAATTAAGAGTATTATTCATGATATGAATGATGAAGTTAAGATTATGCTTATCATAGTAAAGTATACTGATCTATGTGATCAAGTGATACAGGTATCTTGTTACCGTACGAGTATGAGAATAGTTAGTACCATGAGATATGTAAAGAATCAATAAGAGTAAGTAAGCTTAAATACTTGAGATTTCATAATGCCATTGTTTATGATGAATGGTTAATGTTAAGCAAATATATTGCTATGAGAATTACATGTAAACTTACTAGGCTAAATGCTTACGTCCTTTATTCTTTCTTTCCATGTAGTCCCGCCAAGCTAATCTCGTGGATCATCGCCACCGAGCTCTCTGAGCACACAATCAATCGCTATTTTGGTATAGCCAAGTTGTTTATATTAAGTATGGCATGTATAGGAAACATTTCATTTTGAGTTATGTTTTAAAACTAGCCAAAGTGTTGGCTATCAAGCTTAGTATTCTTTTTGTATATGGCCAAACAGATGAGTCATGAATGATTAAGTATGTATGTTTTAATCTATCAATGAAGTATGCATCCTTGTTCACGTTAGATGTAATACTTGAGTTGCTTTGAATTGAGCATGAGTTTGGTCTTGATTTCGTGGTGGAAATTGGCTTGGTAAATAGCCTCTAAGTGCCCACACGGATGGACACACGGGCGTGTGTCTCAGGCCGTGTGCACCTCGCACCATTGTATCTTAAGTCGAATAGACCACGGGCTAATCCTACGGCGGCCGCTTGTTTAGACCGTGTGTGATACACGGTTAGAACATGGGCGTGTGCCCGCTGCGTGTGAACAAGTCAGTATATCAAGGTATGGCACACGGTTTTAGTCCACGGGCGTATCAAGACCGTGTGAGATTAGTCAGTGTGAACCACAGTTGGGAGACATGGGCGTGTCTTAGGGGTACACGAGCGTGCCCCAAGCCACATGGGCGTGTGACCCCTGTTTCGAGGAAAAGTTCCCGATTGTATTCCAAAAGTTCCCGGATATGTGTTTAAGGCCTCATAGGCCCATGATATGTACGTTTTGACTAAGAAAGAAGAGTTTCTATTTCGGAACAAAATTTTACAGCCCGTAAGTACATGTTTAAGTGAGTTCAAGCATGGTAATGTCTCGTATCCATTCTTAGCCTTGGACTCGAGTATGGGGTGTTACATTTAATGGTATCAGAACTACGGTTTAGTTTGTTCTAGGACTAACGTAGCACGAGCACGAGTCTAGCTATACATGCCATACGTAAGAATGTTTTTATAATGATAGTGGGACGATTCCTGACGAATTAAATTATGTTTATACATTTAGTAAATGGATCCCGATAGAGCTATGGCGGGTGACGTAGAAATTAACGTGCCGGCTCCTGCTGAAGGGACGGTGCCGAACGAGAATGAGAATAGACGCACTACGGTGAGTCAAGAAGGAGGAGAGGAGGCTAGAGAAGCCTTCCTTCATATGATGAATACATGGTATACGGAGTTCGTTCGTACGAACCCAAATGCGCAACCCCCTCCACCCCCACCTATTCCTCAACCTATCCCAGTAGCCCCTCAAGTAGTAGAGGTGATAAGAGGAGAGAAGCCTCCAGTTGATAGAATAAGGAAAAATGGGGCAGAAGAATTCCGGGCTAGAAAAGATGATGATCCAAAAAAGTCGACTTCAGTTAGAAAATACCATCGTAGATTTAATGAGTTTTCATGCACATCCGAGGAATGCATGAAGTGTGTAGTCTCTCTTTTAAGAGATTCTCGCTTATCAATGGTGGAACACATTGGTGTCTGTGGTACCGAGGAAAAGGTCACATGGGAATTCTTCCAAGAAGAGTTCAAGAAAAAGTATATCACCAAAGGTTCGTGGACCGTAAAAGAAAGGAATTTCTAGAGTTAAAGCAAGGCAAGATGTCTGTGGATCGATTATGAGCGTGAGTTTGTACGGCTCAAAGAAATACGCTAGAGAATGCGTGTCCACCGAGGCCATCATGAGTAAAAAGATTTAAAGATGGGCTAAATGAGGACATCAAATTTTTTTGTTGCCGTCCTAGAATCAAGGAATTTGTTGTGCTAGTAGAGAGGGCTTGTAAAGCCAAGAACTAGTAAAGGAGAAGAGAAAGTCTCAAATAGAGTCTCGTGACTCTAAAAGAGACAAAGGAATAAGTCATTCCAATCCACATCCAAGAAGTCAAGAGATTTCTCCACCCGATCGGCTACTTCCACTGGGTTTTCAAGGAAGGACAAGAGTAAGCAGTATTCGGGAAGTAAGGCACATACAACCTCAGTTGCTAGTGTGGGGAACATCCAATCGGATAGACCCGAATGCCCACAGTGTGGCAGACGTCATTTTAGAGAATGTTGAGCACATGAAAATGCATGTTTTAGACGTGGTTCCCAGGACCACTACATAAAAGATTGTCCAGAGACAATGAAAGAAGATAGAGCTCAGAACCCGAGATCCGAGAGTGTAGTCAGAGGAAGACCGCAAAGGAACCCAGGAAGTGGGGCAAGTGGGAGAGGTAACCCTAGAGAGCATGCTGCGAGACCCGAGGGTAGGGCGCCTGCGAGGACTTATGCCATTCGCGCTAGCGAAGAGGCATATTCTCCTGATGTTATTACGGGTACCTTTTCTCTACATGATGTTAAAGTTTTTGCTTTAATAGATCCCGGATCCACACACTCTTACATTTGTATGAAACTAGTATCCAGTATGAATATGCCTATAGATTCTACTGAATTTACGATTAAGGTGTGTAATCCTTTAGGCAAGAGTGTGTTAGTTGATGAAGTATGTAAAGATTGTCCATTAATGATTAGAGGTCATTACTTTAAAGCAAATCTTATGTTGCTACCATTTGATGAGTTTGACATCATTCTTGGTATGGACTGGTTGACCACTCATGATGTAATAGTTTGTGGGAAGAAATATATTGAGATGAGATGTGAGAATGGGGATATTCTCCATATAGAATCAGATGAGCAAAGTAAATCACCGGCAATGATTTTTCACATGACGACACAGAGATACATAAGAAAGGTGTACGAGGCATATTTGGCCTTTGTGATGAATGATAAAGAAACAGAGTTAAAGATTGAGTCAGTACCGATAGTATGTGAGTACGTGGATGTTTTTCCCGAAGAATTACCAAGACTACCCCCAGTAAGAGAGATTGAGTTCGGCATTGAACTAGCTCCCGGTACTGTACCAATATCTATTACTCCTTACAGAATGGCCCAAACGGAGTTAAAGGAGTTGAAGTCACAGTTGTAAGAGTTGAAAGATAAAGGCTTTGCTAGGTCAAGTTGTTCTCCCTGGGGTGCTCTAATTTTATTTGCGAAAAAGAAAGATAGCACCATGAGATTGTGCATAGATTACCGTCAGCTTAATAAAGTGACGGTGAAGAACAAGTACCCACTGCCTAGGATCGATGATTTGTTCGATCAATTGAAAGGAGCCACAGTGTTCTCTAAAATAGACTTGGGATCAGGGTACTATCAGTTAAGAGTAAAGGAATCAGATGTGTCTAAGACAGCTTTTCGAACAAGGTATGGGCATTATGAATTTTTAGTCACGCCTTTTGGTTTGACCAATGCTCCTGCGGTATTCATGGACTTAATGAACCGCATTTTTAGATCATACCTCGACAAGTTTGTAGTCATTTTCATTGACGACATATTGATTTATTCCCGAGATGAGAATGAGCATGCTGAGCACCTATGGACAGTTTTACAGATTCTACGAGAAAATCAGTTGTATGCCAAGTTCAGTAAAAGCGAATTTGGCTCAAGGAAGTAGGATTTCTGGGACATATTGTCTCGGGTGAAGGAGTTCGAGTAGACCCCAGTAAGATTTTGGCTATTATGGACTGGAAGCCACCGAAGAATGTCTCTGAGGTTAGAAGTTTCCTAGGCCTAGCCAGCTATTATAGACGATTCATCAAGAGGTTTTCTATTATTGCAACCTTGATTACTAAATTGTTACAGAAAAATGTGAAGTTTGAGTGGACAGAAAGATGCCAACAAAGTTTCGAGAAACTGAAAGTGATGTTGACAGAAGCTCCAGTTTTAGTACAACCTGAGGCAGGGAAAGAATTTGTGATTTACAGCGATGCATCCTTAAATGGATTAGGCTGTGTACTTATGCAAGAAGGCAAAGTGATTGCTTATGCCTCAAGACTGTTGAAGCCTCATGAGAAGAATTATCTGACCCAGGATCTAGAGTTGGCTGCCATAGTCTTCACATTGAAGATATGGAGACACCACCTATATGGTGAGAGATGTCAGATTTTCACCGATCACAAAAGTTTGAAGTACTTGATGACCCATAAAGAGTTGAACTTAAGGCAGCGTAGATGGTTAGAGTTGATAAAAGACTATGAGATGGTCATTGACTACCATCCCGAGAAGGCGAATGTGGTCGCCGACGCTTTGAGTAGAAAGTCCCTATTTTCGTTAAGGGCAATAAATTCACAGATGACTTTATCCACTGACGGTTCTATTTTAGCTGAGTTAAAAGCTAGACCAGTATTCCTCCTAGAGATTTTTGAGGCTCAGAAAGAATATAGTGAATTGCAAGTCAAGAGAGCTCAGTGCGAGACAGATGTTGAGTCTGATTTCCAGATTAGTCCCAATGGAAGTCTGATGTTCAAAGATAGATATTGTGTACCGAGAAAGGACAAGCTTATTCAGAGAATTTTGCATGAGGCACATAACGGATGTTTATCTGTACATCCGGGTAGTACCAAAATGTTTAATGACTTAAAGCAACAGATATTGGTGGCGAGAATGAAGAAAGATATTTGAGTTTGTTTCGGATGCTTGATTTGTCGCAAGGCTGAACACCAAGTACCTTCTGGTTTTGCTTCAACCCATTTTGGTTCCGAGTGGAAATGGGACCGTATTACTATGGATTTTGTAACGGGTTTACCATTATCTCCGAGTAAGAAAGATGCTTTGTATGGGTTGTAGTTGATAGACTCACAAAGTCACTCATTTCTTACACAGATGCGAGTTGATTACTCACTAGACAAGTTGGTAAACTTGTATGTGTCGAAATAATAAGGCTTCACTGGTGTTCCGTTGTCAATTATCTCGATATAGAGATCCGAGGTTCACATCCGCATTTTGGAAGAAGTTGCAAGAAGCCTTGGGTACAAAGTTGAACTTTAGTACCGCTTTTCATCCTCGAACCGACGGCCACGGAGAGGTTAATTCAAGTACTCGAGGATATGCTCGGATGTTGTATTCTTGAATTCCGAGGCGCTTGGGAAAAGTTTCTCCCATTGGTAGAGTTTGCCTACAAATAATAGTTTTCAGTTGAGTTTAAAGATGGCGCCTTATGAGGCTCTCTATATAGGCGTAAGTGCGTAACGCCTTTATTTTGGATCGAACTCAAGGAAAACCAAATTCACGGGGTTGATTTGGTTAGAGAAGTCAAGAGAAAGTGAAAGTGATACGAGAATGTTTAAAAGTCGCATCAGATAGACAAAGTCCTATTCGAACTTAAAGAGAAAAGAGATAGAGTATCAAGTCGGAGATAAAGTTTTCTTGAAAGTGTCACCATGGAGAAAAGTTCTCAGATTTGGCCGGAAAGGCAAGTTGAGTCCATGTTTTATTGGACCGTATGAGATTACCGAGAAAGTTGGGCCGGTAGCTTATCGATTGGCTTTGCCATCAGAGTTAGAAAAGATTCACGATGTGTTTCACGTGTCCATGTTGCGATGCTACCGATCGATCCTTCACATGTAATTACCCCGTCGAGATAGAGATTAATCCCGACATGACTTATGGTGAGGAACCGCTTAAGATTTTAGCTCTGGGAAGTCAAGCGACTAAGAAATAAAAGTATTTCCCTGGTAAAAGTATTGTGGCAAAGACATGGAATAGAAGAAGCTACGTGGGAACCAGAAAAAGAGCATGAGAAACCAAAGATCCAAACTCTGTTTCTTGGTAAGATTTTCGAGGACGAAAATTCCTAAGAGGGGAGAATTTTAATGTACCGATTTAGGGCCTAGTCGGAATAGTGGTGCGAGACCACAAATGCGAGAGTTAGTAAATTGAGTTCTTAAGGTTTATGACATGTTTGCATGATAGTATTAAAGTTCCATGTAGAAATTTTGTGAAATTGACATGGAATGATCAAATAGGACTAAATTGCAAAAGTTGCAAAATATGAGTTTCTAGAAGCTTTTTGTATGAAATAGCTTTAGAAATATTAATTAGAAGTCCTTAAATAGCAATTTTCCCAAATTATATTTTTTGGACAAAAATGGACATGAGTTAGTAAATTGTAAATTTTTAAAGAGAAGGGCATTTTGGTCATTTACTAATTAAATGATTAAAATAGGAAAAAAGATGATAAAAATTTCATTCATCTTCTTCCTTGGTGTCGAAAATTTGAAGAACCCCATAGCTAGGGTTTGTTCATCTTTCAAGCTTGCTAGTAAGTTCATCTTAGCCCCGTTTTTAATAATCTTAGTATTTTTGAAGTTCTCGTATTATGAATTAGCTATAAAATGAGCTAAGATGCATGTTCGAAAATCTACCCAATAGTGACATGCTTGTAAAATGATATTTTATGGAAGTTTATGAGAGTTTGATGTTAGATTTCCTTAGTGAATTTCATGAAAAGTGATAGTATGGACTAATTTGTAATAGTTATGAAATTGGTCATACCTATTAGAAATAGTGAGAATTGATGATTGTTATAGTAGAGAAAATGAATCAGCTAAGCATGATGTTTAAGAAAGTTAAATGAGAATCATTTTACGAGCCTAGGGGCAAAAACTGCAAATATGAGAAAGTTTAAGGGCAAAATAGTAATTTTGCAAAAGTATGAGTTAAGAGTCAATTTTGTCAATGTGAGTATTAAATGATCTAATTATTATTATAGATGAAGAAAAATGAAGCCCGGATCGAAACCGAGGCAAGAACAAAGTCGAGGACGAAATTACATATCTACACACATTTTGTATATTAAGGTAATTTTGTATGTTTTCTAAGCTTTATGATTAATATCATTGAATTGCTTAGTATAATGTAGAATATATTTTAATTCCATGAGATTGTTTAATGCTATGTTAAACAAAGAAATCAATGAGGTCAAGCATGAGAAAGTCCCGATTGAAGTTGAATTACTTAGGATACTCGATCTATCACATGAAATGAGAAAGTCCGTATAAGACCAAGCCAAGGCATGGCATCAGCAATCAAGCAAGTTATCATGTAAGACCAAGACAAGTCTTGGCATTGATGAGTTATTATGAGATGAAGACCCATATAAGCCCAAGCCAAGGAATGGCATTGGTGAGTCTCCAAGCAAAGTTATCATGTAAGTCCAAGACAAGTCTTGGCATTGAAAAGCTATAAAGAGATAGAGATCCCATGTAAGTCCAAGCCAAGGCATGGCATTGGTGAGTACCAAGGAAGATTTCATGTAAGTCCAAGCCAAGGCTCGACATTGACAAGTAAAGATACCAAGTAAGACCATGTCGAGACATGGCAATGGTAAGTTCCCAAGGGAACTCATAAGGAAGACTTCGTGTAAGCCCATGTCAAGACATGGCATCAATACCAAGTAAGAGATCCCATGTAAGACTATATCAAGGATATAGCATTGGCATCAAGACACTTGTGTTTTAAGATTTAGTATCCTCTGTTATTCATAGTAATTCATCGAGCAAAAGAGTAAAGATTAAATGAGAAAGTAAGAAAGTTAAGTAAGTAAAGTTATTATCAAGTTATGCTAGTCAGAGTTAATTAAGAGTATTATTCATGATATGTATGATGAAGTTGAGATTATGCTTATCATAGTAAAGTATACTGATCTATGTGATCAAGTGATACAGGTATCTTGTTACCGTACGAGTATGAGAATAGTAAGTACCATGAGATATGTAAAGAATCAGTAAGAGTAAGTAAGCTTAAGTACTTGAGATTTCATAATGCCATTGTTTATGATGAATGGTTAATGTTAAGCAAATATATTGCTATGAGAATTACATGCAAACTTACTAAGCTAAATGCTTACGTCCTTTATTCTTTCTTTCCATGTAGTCCCGCCAAGCTAATCTCGTGGATCATCGTCACCGAGCTCTCGGAGCACACTATCAATCGCTATTTTGGTATAGCCAAGTTGTTTATATTAAGTATGGCATGTATAGGAAACATTTCATTTTGAGTTATGTTTTAAAACTAGCCAAAGTGTTGGCTATCAATCTTAGTATTCTTTTTGTATATGGCCAAAGAGATGAGTCATGAATGATTAAGTATGTATGTTTTAATCTATCAATGAAGTATGCATCCTTTTTCACGTTAGATGTAATACTTGAGTTGCTGAATTGAGCATGAGTTTGGTCTTGATTTCAGGGTGGAAATTGGCTTGGTAAATAGCCTCTGAGTGCCCACGATGGGATGGACACACAAGGCGTGTCTAGCCGTGGTGCACCTTGCACCTTTGTATCTTAAGTCGAATAGACCACGGGCTAATCCCACGGCCGTTTGTTTAGACCGTGTGTGATACACTTTAGAACATGGGCGTGTGCCCGGCGTGTGAACAAGTCGATATATCAAGGTATAGCACACAGCTTCAGTCCACGGGCGTGTCAAGATCGTGTGAGATTAGTCAGTGTCGACCACGGTTGGGAGACATGGGCGTGTCTTAGGGGTACACGGGCGTGCCCCAAGCCACATGGGCGTGTTACCCCTGTAATTCAATACCGATTTCAACTTCTCTGATTGGAGGTAATCCCGGTAATTCTTCAGGAAACACATCTGGAAACTCACTAACCAAAGACACAGATTCAACTTTCTTTTCTGACACTTTTGTATCAATCACATATGCTAGATAAGCTTCACAACCCTTTCTTACATAGTTCAGAGCTTTCATTGCAGATACAATAGCTGGTAACCCTTTCAAATCCCTGGATTCAATTCGAACTATCTTACCATTTTGACTTCTCAATTCGATACTTTTTCATTTACAATTCACAATAGCATTATGCAGAGTGAGCCAATCCATACCCAGAATTATATCAAATTCATCAAACGGTAGCGATATTAAATTAGCCGGAAAACATATATCACGAAACATCAATGGGCAATTCTTGCACACCTTATCCACCAAGACACACTTGCCTAAGGGGTTTGATACTCTAACCACAAATTCAGTAGACTCAACAGGTAGAGTCTTACTCAATACTAGATTCACACACACATAGGAATGAGTTGAACCCGGATCTATTAATGCAATCACATCAGTATCAAATAGAATAAAAGTACCAGTGATGACGTCTGGAGATGATGCTTCCTCTCTGGCACGTATTGCATAAGCTCGGGCAGTGCTCTCGCCGATCTCACAAACAGTATCGGTAGTCCCTCTTTGACTTCCACTCACATTCCCGACATTTCTGGGTGGTCTACCCCTAGCCATCACATTACTCGATCTCACATTCTGAACATTTTCTTCCTCAACCATCTTTGGGCAGTCTCGAATGAAGTGATCTCGTGATCCACATTTATTGCAAACTCTATTGTTGTACTTGCCCCAAAGATTCTCCCACACGTCATCTTCCACACCGCTCACACCAAAGTTTGTTACTTTTGGCACTATCAACACTTGATTCTATTGGAGCTTGAGTTCTTGGACGAACACTTAGTCTTGCGCGATCTCTATTCGGATGTCCAAATGAAATATGTGATCGGTTGCTTGTATCTCTAAATCTCTTCGTCGAAGGTTGAGAAATCTTACTCATCGATCTTTTTCTTTCATAACGAGCTTCAGAATCAGCTTTCTTCTTTTCTTTACTGAGCTCCTCGGCTTTGCATGCTCTTTCGACTAACACCACAAATTCGTTTATGTCAAGTATTCCAACCATAAGCTTAATATCTTCATTCAGTCCTTCTATAAAGCATTTACACATATTACCTTCGGTCAAAACACATTCCCATGCATACTGGCTCAATCTCACAAATTCCCTTCATTACTCGATGAACTATCCAACGGCCTTGTTTCAAATTTCTAAAAACTCTTTACGTTTACGATCAATGAATCGTTGACTGATATACTTCTTTCTGAACTCGACTTGAAATAAATCCCAGGTGATTCTCTCTCAAAACCACGGATATCAATGTTTTCCACCAGTTATAAGCAATATCCCTCAAAAACAAAATAGCACATTTTATACCTTCATCAGAAGTCAACAACATCTCATCAAATACTCGAAGGGTATTCTTGAGCCAAAACTCAGCTCTCTCGGCATCATCATCGGCTGTGGCCCTGAACTCTTCAGCCCCGTACTTTCGGATCTTATCCACAGGAGGTTTATTCAATCTGATCGGATCTATAACTTGTGGCACAACAGGTACTTGTGGGGGTGGAGGTTGTGGAGTAGCCGGACTCGTTCGAACGAACTCCGAAAACCACTCACTCATCATACGGAAGAAGGCTTGCTTAGCCTCTCCTCCCTCACTACTTTCATTTGGCCTAGATGTGGTCGGTGCTGTCTCTTGAGTGAGAGCAGGCGCGTTACTCTCTACATCGCCAGAAACTGCTCGATCAGGATCCATTTGCTACAGAAAAATAAATTTATAACTGTCAGGATTCATCACACTATCGCAATTTCATATATGGCATGTATAGCTAGACTCACACATGCTACGTTAGTTTGAGAATCGACTAAACTGTAGCTCTGATACCAATAAAATGTAACACCCCTAACCCGTAACTGTCGTCGGCCTAAGGTTAAGAGGTATTAACGAATCATCGGAACATTCACAAATCATTTCACGACACAAAGTCAATCATAAATCATGTATACTCAAATTCAAACATGCAGTCCCTCTATTAGGTCTACGAGACCTTAAACATGTTTAGAAAAGGTCGGGACTAAACCGAACACTAATGAAAGTTTACAAAATTTCAAATATTCCTCAATACTGTTGAGGTCAAACGCCCGTGCAATCAGGCCGTGTGTCTCACACGATCACTAGACACACCCATGTGTCCAGGCCGTGCCAAAACAGGGCATGTATCCTGAATTTTTCACACGGCCACTAGGCACGCCCGTGTGCTAGGGCCGTGTACTCTTAGGCAATATATTGACTAATTTACACGGCTACTAGGCACGCCCATGTGCCATAACCGTGTAGGCAAAACAGGCCATTGCAATGCCAATTTGCCACCTATACAAGGGTCTACCAACAAGCTTCATAACAAGGCTAATTCATGCTTTTAAATGCACTCAAACATGCCATTTCATGCACTCATTAACCAACAACATTACCATCTACTTCCATACCTAAGTCCATTCAAAGTGACAATTATACATCTCAAAACATATGTAATTCAAGTATCATATAATTCATACCAAAACTCATCTTCTAATCACCTCTTTCATCAACCATAAAGTCATGAAACATACCACATTCATAGCTCATTCACAAACTCAATATTATCTCACTTCCAAGCCAAATCACATGGCAATGATTAAACATCACAAATCATACCATAACTTCTAGCCTATACATGCCATATTTAATCTATATACATTTTTCCAAAAGTACCCAAAATAGATTGTTGATAGTGTGATTGATATGCTGACAATCGCCGGATTCGAGCTAGCTTTACTGACACTGCAAAGCAGAGAAATAAATCACACAGTAAGCTTTCCAAAGCTTAGTAAGTTCGTAACATAACACATTTAAATCAAACAAACCACCACATAGATTATTTCACATATACATATATATATCATACCATCAAAAACTAATATGCTCATTTAACATTTCATAATCTCATTCATAGATTCATCAACCACATAGGTTCCGAGCGTACCTTAGCCAACACATAGTAATCAATTACATTTTCTACTCAATACTCACTTTCCCTTTCGATCAACTTCCGTCTCTTCTTCAATTCAATCGCACACTTAGTGCCTAGATATTTAGCTGAAGCTTAATTAACATCGCACACATAGTGCATTTATATCAAACCGCTCTTCAATCGGTATCGCACACACAGTGCCAACCACAAAGTCGAAGCTTATATTATTTCGCACACACAGTGCTAATCATCTCAATCACATTTTCAAATATGCACACTTAGTGCCACATAACTCAAACTCTCACATAGCATCCACATTTCAATATCATTATAACATTCATTTCATAGCATTTAACATAACTAAATATTCGTATTATGCCGAACTTACCTCGAACGTCGAACTATCGAAATGGTCGATCAATCGAGCACTTTATCTTTGCCTCAATCTCGATTCGAACCTCTCCTCTCTTGGTCTATACACATTCAAATTCAATCCATTCAATTACCAAATCATTCATTTTAGTCCAAACACACATATTTAGGGCATTTTACATAATGGCCCCCACATTTTCACATTTCGACACTTTTAGTCCCTAATTCACAAAATCATCAAATTCACATAATTTCTTTCCACACAAGTCTAGCCGAATTTTCCTTGTGTTCATACAAGCCCACACATTTCATTTATTTCACATTTTAATCCTTCAATTTCTCATTTTCTCAATTAATCCTAAAAATTCTCAATTTCGCTAAAAATCCCAATGCAAACTATGTTATCTCAACACCAAGTTTTCATATTTCACTATCAACTAGCACATATCTCAACATTCATCAATGGCTCATCACAAAAAAATCATCAATTCACAAAATTACAACATGGGTTAGCTAGAGCACAAAGCAGCGATCACGAAAACATAGAAATTATCGAAAACTGAGCTCAAACATACCTTAATTTTTACTTTAAGCTTGCCGAATGTTCAAAGCTTTAAACTTTCTTTTCTTTTCTTTGTTTTTTGGTGGAGATGGATGAACAATCCACTCACTCCTTTCATTTTTTTTATTATAACTTATAATATAATTTAAAATTTTAACTTATCAAATTGATATATAAAAACATATATATAAATCAACATTTAATGCTGTCCACCCACTTATATATTTGGCTAATTTCAACTTAAATCCTCCAAATTATAAAGACAACAACAATTAGGCACTTAGCAATCAACACACAACATTTTACAATTTATGCAATTAAGTCCTTTCTCACAATTTAACACACAATCGATAAAATTTTCACACAGAACTTTCACACAAGCTCAATCACATATTATAATCATCAAAAATAATTCTAATATATTTTTTCGACCACAAATTTGTGGTCTAAAAACCACTATTCTGACTAGGGTCTAAATCGGGCTGTTACATTGTTGATAGATAAACAAGTTTTACAAAGTGATTTTTGATGGAAACATGATTTATGGACTAAAATGTAAAGTTGTGAAAATTGAAGAAAAATTCTAAAAATTTATAGAATATATGTGCTGTAAAATGTATATTGAAATTTTGGTTAGACTTGGAATAGGGAATAAATTACATAAATTTCATTTTCCGAGCCCAGGGATGAAATTGGAATTTATGGAAAAGTTAGGGGCAAAATGGTAATTTTGCCTAGGATGTAAATTGAGTCCACTTGTATATGAAGTGTGATAAATTTATGTTAAATTTACTCGTATAGATCCCGATAGACCAAATTCGGAGCTAGAACGAGGAAAAGAGAAAAATGTCGGATTAGTAGATTATATGTACACGAACATTTGTCGAGGTAAGTTCGTGTAACTAAATTGTGTATATTTATATGCTTGAATTAAATGTTTTGCTTGTGAATTGTATAACTAGTATATGTATATGACATTGGAAATATACCTGACGAAGCCCGATCAATAATAAGGCCCGATAAATGATAAATGATAAAAATGGTACTTGTGTACTTGAAAAGAATGTGGAATGTGTCTATTTGAATTATGTTAATATTATAAATGTATGAAATAATCACATGCCTGATGATGCTTGGAAAATGTCAAATTCAGTTTGAATAAATGGAAAATTCGATGGATATGTGATTTCCCGAAATGAATGAGGTCCTGCATTTGTTGCTGACGGAATTTAGCTCGGACGAGTAATTCCATTTACCTCATTATAAAAAGGATTTAGCCCGGACGGGTAATCCTGATATAAGTCCTCTCGAGCATATGTTATGGATTGGATTTAGCCTGGACTGGTAATCCTGTTATATATATGCGTGGCTTGAGAATGGACTCTCTGAATAGTACCTTATAGGTACCATTGAATATGAATTGACGGATTTACTGATTTTTACACTTTGTGTGTACTACCTGATTATCCATCGATATTCCGAATAAATTCAATGAGTAAAAATCTTGACATGAGAAGATATGAATAAGAAATGAGTTATTACACGTATTTTTCTGAAATACATGAAAATGATGATACATGACAATTGATATATGAAAACATGAGATGATGATATTTGTACATGGAATTCATTTGATGAATATGTTCATCCTTGATTATAGACTTGTATACTTTGAGTGTACTACTACTCATGTGACATTGATATTTCGAGTAATATGAGTAAAGTTCTGATATGAAATAATCTGAACTCGAGATGAATTATATGGAATATATGACTAACAAGGGCAATGAGGATGTGTAACACCCCTCACCCGTATTTAATGCCAAAATAGGGTTACGGAGCATTACCAAACTTTCAACACTTTTAAACATACATTTCATATACAATTTATCAATTCAAATACAAACCAATCATAATCAATCATAGTGTCCCTTAAACGAGCCTACGAGGCCTTAAACATGCATTGGGAGTGGTTCGGGACTAAACCAAAAACTCGGGAATTTTTTTTAACACTTAGTAAATTTTTCTCCAAAACAGGGGATACACGCCCGTGTCACAGGCCATGTGGACATTTGAAATGGGAGCACATGGCCATGTCCCAGCCCGTGTCCTACCCTGTGTCCAAACAAGTGAGGTTACTGACTTAGGTCACACGGCCAACCACACGCCCGTGTGTCTAGCCCGTGTGCCCTTCGAAATGGCCACACACACCCATGTGCCAGGCCGTGTGCTAGGCCGTGTCAGACCTGTAGGGTATACTAACTTAGGCAACACGGCCAAGTCACACGCTCGTGTGCTAGGCCGTATGCCAATTAAGAGGTATACTGAATTGTGCCACACAGCCGATCACACGCCCGTGTGTAAGACCGTGTGGAGCATATTAACTTTATTTCAATTTCAACATCAGGGGACACACGGCCATGTATCATGATCGTGTGTCACACACGGCTGAGACACACGCCCGTGTGGACAAAAATAGGCTATTTACCAAGCCAATTTGCCACCAACATTTAAGCACACCTACAAAACTCATATGGTTCATAACATAACATCAATAGGCATGTAATTCAATACCAAATCAAGCATGACTTATACTATATCAAACACTAATCAATACAAAACATAATTATCACATCATACCATTCAAAGTTATACCAAACCTTATCTTCCAAAATCAACAAAATGACCATTAACAATTATGCATTATTAGGCCTAATTTCACAAGCATGCCAACTTCCAAAAATCATCTATTTAACATTCATAATACCTATTAGCAACAATGACCACAATTCTCATAATATATACCATTCCCATATCCATCCATGAACTTAAATATCAACATATATACACATATAAATACATAACCAAATTCACCAAATTAAGCCAAATCTCATGGCTATATTTACAAACCAAAACATATACATTTACAATGCCAATTCATTTAGCCAACATCATTACCAAAACATAATCAACATGACTCAATACCTATACATGCCATATACTTAAAACATGGTTTCAAAAGTACCAAAAAGTCAGTGGATAGTGTGGTGAAGTCTCCGGCGATCCCCAAATCTGAGCTAGCTTTGAAATCACTATAAAACATTAAAAAGTTACAAAGTAAGCTATATAGCTTAGTAAGCTCGTATGTCAACAATGAGCAAATAGCACCATTCATTAATCATTCAAATAATAGAAAACAATATGCAACAATTCTATTAAGTCTCAAAGCTATCAAATGATTATTCACATACTTACCAAAGAACTCATCAATTCCATAGTTTCAATACTCAATTCATTACCGTACATACCTATACCGTCTCGTACAAATCTTACACTCAACCACATCCTTCATTTACCCGTTGAACCATTCGGAATAGAAGTCGGATACTCAAGGTCTCACTCGATAAGTACCTATACCATGGCCCGAAGCCAAATCAAGGTAACTTATCCAAAATTTTTATATCCTGGCCCGAATCCAAATCAGCCGATATGCATGGCCCGAAGCCAAATCGGTTTATCACGCACACATAGTGCTAAATCATGGCCCGAAGCCAACTCAAGTATACCTAATGACATGTCAGTAGCATCCTAAACTATTCCTAAGGTTCAACCGGGAGTTCGAATGTTGAATCGTCATCGAATCACTATCGTTCATATCCACAGTCTCGTATTTGCTATTCATGAAATATCAAAGTATATAAAATACATTTATATTGAAGTTTATCATATACAAACTTACCTCGGATGTTAAAACGGCGAATCGAGTCGATTAGTCGATAACTTTATCTTTTCCCCAATCCAAGTCCGTATTTTGCTTTTCTTGATCTAAATATATACAAAATTAACTTATTTAATCATCTATTCATTCAATTTAGTCCAAAACAATCTTTAAGGCACATTTACCCCTAAACTTTCACATTTTCACAATTTAGTCCTTATTTCATAAAATCACAAATTCATGCAATTTATCACCACCTATCTAGCCAAATTTCTCTAGTACTCATATTAGCCCATATTTCTCATTTATTTCAGATTTTAACCACTAACTTTACACATTTCTCAATTTAATCCCTATTTTGCATTTTCACTAAAAATCACTTAACAAAACTTGTATATCTATTAATAAACATTCATAATCTATCAAGAAACTTAAAAAAAAATGCTTATTTATCAATGGCATCATTCAAAATCTTTAATAGTTTTGCAAAATAGTCCATGGGCTAGCTAGTACTAGTTGCAACGATCACAAAAACATAGAAATCATTAAAAACCGAGTCAGAATCACTTACCAATTTAATCATACAATTTCTGAACCCTAAATAGCATCCATGAATTTTTTTATTCTTTTTAAAATCAGCTAGAAGAGATGAATGAAGAAGAAATTATTTTGTTTTATTTTAATTATCATTTTAATAATCATTTACCATATTAACCTTTAATATTAATCACTTAAAACACTTATTATAAGCTCATATTTGTCCACCCACCATTATAATGGTCTAATTAAAACATAAAGACCTTCACTTTAATAAACCATAGCCATTAGACACATTTAACTAATAGAACATGCATTTTACACTTTACGCTATTTAGTCCTTTTTCTCAAATTGACCAATCAAACGATAAAATTTCTAAACGAAACTTTCACAAAATCATTCAATCATGCTGTAAACATTAAAATAATAATAAAATAAATATTTTGGCATCAGATTTGTGGTCCCAAAACCACATTCTGATTTGACCAAAAATAGGCTGTTACAGGATGCGTGTAGGGCTTGAGATCAAATTGATTGAATGTGCCTTACATGTTTATCTTAAGATAGATTGAATGGTAAGTTAAGTACCATGTTATATGAACTTACTAAGCATTATATGCTTACTTAGTTTTATTTCTTTGTTTTATAGTAAATCGAAAGCTCGTTGGATTGGAAGCTTGGCGGAGATCACTCACACTATCCATCGGCCCATTTCGGTACATATGATAAATCAATTATGGTTATAATGGCATGTATAGGTTATATTGGCCATATTGGCATGTAAATGTAAATGATTATGGTAATCTAGCCATTGGAATGGCTAGTGATGATTATGCTTTGGTATATGTATTAATTTTATTTTATGGAGATAACATAAGTGTTTGTTATTGATTGATTGAGAAAGGTTAAATGAGTATGCTTATTGAAGGGTAAGATTAAAAGCATGAATGCATGTAACAATATATCATGTTAGATGTTATAAATTACTTGAATACAATGCTTGGATTGGTTGGTATTTGAATGAAAGTTTGGTGTAGGTCATTGGCAAAATTTTGGGTGAGAAATAAAGTTAGAAGTGGCTTTATTTTGTCCACATGGGCAGACACACGGGCATGTGTCTAGACCGTGTGTGACACACGGCCTGGTACATGGGTGTGTGGTTAGGCTGTGTGTCCCCTGCATCTTAAATTTGAGAAAAACAGAATGCTCTGTAACATCCTTGAATCGGAGTCTCTGCATTTTTGTGTGTTGCATGTGATGATATGTTTGTTGTGCTAGTTTAGGGTGTTTTGGGGTCCAGGCATGGGCTCAGGGTAGGCCCGAGTCATGGTGGAAAATTTTTGTTTTGGGTACTTGGAAGGGGGAGTTGAGGGAGTTAGGTGATAAGAGGAGTTGTTGGAGTGTCTTGACACAAATAACCCAGTGGTAAAGTGGCAGGAGGAGCCCACTCGTGCACAAGGGAAGTGACGCCACATGCAGAAAGAGAGCCTAGGTTCGAGCAAGAGAATTCCCTTTCGCTTGTTGTTTTTGGCGACAAAGCTAGGAAGGTAGTGTGCTCAGGATGGACTCTCTTGGATAAGTGTTGAAGGAGTCAACACATTTGAAATGGGTGGAAGAGAGTAAATTTAGGATTTTGACTCATTCAAATGGATTTGAATGAGTGGAAGAGAGAATTTCCAGGAGAAAACAAAGGGATTGAGTTGGGAAGGGGTGGTAGTTGAATTTGAGTGGTGTAGGTAGTGTGCATTCGTTTTGGGAGAGTAGAAAGGAGGTGTGCTGAATTTGGGTTGTTTTGGGGTATGACTTTCAGCACTTTGGTGGGTGTTTATTTTTCTTTTCGGCTTGAGTTTTCTTCCATCTTTTAGTGTGCCGAAACCACTCCCACAATTGCATTTTCATGCATCTTTGTTCTTTTCCTTTTCTCTCGGAATACATTAGTCGAATGCTCTCCTAAACTCCTCCTCAATTCTTTTTCTTTTACTTATTTAGTGTCTAGCCGAATCCACATTGCTCACCACACAACGGGTGCGGTTTATTCTTTTGCCAAAACCATAGGAACCGGAACCCCACATATCACTTCTCCTTTTCTATCTCCTTTTCTATATCTTTCACTTTTATTCTGTTGTTAGCTGAAACTACACTCTTCTATTTTTCTCATCACCTTTTCACTCTTTGTGGAAGCCAAAATCTCAATTCATTACAAGGTAAGATCTCATTGTTTTTATCTTCTTTCCTTGTGTTCTCTTATGATCTTTTGGCCGAATCTTTCTAGTATTCTCATCTTCTCCTTTTGTCTTGCCGAATTCCCTCATCTTTGGTGCTAGTGCCGAATTCTCTTATGTGCCAAGGGGATCTTTTGCGTTAAGGAAGGAGTGTAGCCACATTCTGCTGATCTCCGGGATTCGTTTGACTTGGGATTTAAGCCTAAAGGCTCGGGTGTTGTCGATCTAGGTAAGGGTGGTTATCTCTGTGCGTTATATCCTTCTGGATTTCTTGGTTAAGCCGAATGGCTTTTTGTTTAATGATATGGTGTTGGCCGAATATAGGAAGGGTGAAGGCAAGCGATTGGGTTTCCGGGTTTCACTCGATTCGTGGGCTAGATCTTAGTCTTTGGGATTCGTTAGACTCGCGAGTAACCAGGTGTGTAACACTTACACACTCCATTAGTTAATTTGCTAATTGTGTTTACTGTTAAAACCCGAAATAACTTTTGAAATCGGTGTGTTACCCTTGTGGGTATGAGCGTGGACTCCGGGTAAGTCCCTTGTTGATTGACTATCGATATATGCAATTATACCATTTGATTATGCTATGCTATGTGATATTTGCATTATAAACATGTCAATATGCCATGTAAAATGTGTTCATGATGATGGGTATGTTGAGAGGAGGTGGAAGGTTGATTTAGACTGTCACCAGTGGTTTTGACCACACAGTGGGTTGGCCCCGCTTTCCATATGAATTGTGACTAAGTCTCAGTGGTTTTGACCATACATGGATTATTGTGACTCGTCCCAGTGGTTTGGTACCACAGTGGGTTGGCCCCACATGTTGATTACGGGATTATCATCAGTGGTTTTGACCACACGGTGGGTTGGCCCCACCATATGATTTGTGACTACGGTCACCAGTGGTTTTGACCACACTTATATGATTTGTGGCTACGGTCACCGGTGGTTTTGACCACCGCTGGTTTTGACCACACGGGTAGACACAGGAGTTCTGATGGTTAGGTTGGGTTTGCATGATTTGCATATTGACTTATGAATTGTGTAAGTGCCTTGTTATTATCGGGATGGGGATTTATGCACTGAGTATCGGTGACTCACCCCTTCCCTTACATTTTGTAGATGAGGCATAGATCGCGGATGTGGAGCCGGGTGGACTCGAGGTGGCCATGCGTGGAGCCGGGTGGACTCGAGGTGGCCATGCGCTAAGTTTTCGGGTTTTAATTCAATTACTATTTTGGGTTAATTTACTTTTAAATTTGGTTTTGGATTTGTAATAAGGCCGCTAAATTTTATTATTTCGGGTTTTGATTATCTGCTATAAGTTTTATCATACTGTGCTTAAGTAAATAACATAGCATGCTCAAATAACCTGTAAAATCAACGTTTTCGAAAATTATACATCTTATCGAGATTTTCCAAACTTTACCATCGGGTAATAACAAACAAATGAAGACAACAAACTAACTCAGACTTTCTCCAAATTAAGTTTTTCTCTATGTTCAAACACAAAACGTTTTTTAACTTTAATATTTTAAACTCACTCAGGATTTCATGAAATCAAACGGTTTTCTAAAACAAGGATCGACAAACGATTTTTCTCAAAAGAGTTTTTCTTTAAAACTTTTAATGACAAAGTGTTTCAACGACGTTTTTTTTACAAAAACAAACCGACAACTTGTTTTATTTACAATATTTTTGCCCTGTGACATGCCGGATTCGGTCGTGGCGTGTTGAACGAGTTTGCGGTGTTACAATTTTGGTATCAGAGCCAAGTTTAAAAGCTCGGCTGTGGGCCCGAGGCCCAAAAATTTTTTAAAATGGGTTATGAAAGGTTTTTGGGAAAGGTACGATTGGGAAAGCATGGCACCGAGTCTCCGGCACCGATCTACCCAGGTAAGTACCCCTAACTATTGTTTATATGCTTGTAATGATGATGCTATGACTAATAGTAATAGGGAATCACTTTAGAGAGACTGGAACCTTAGGATTTTTTGTGAACCTACGGAAACAATCCCCGTACTAAACTATTCATAAGACTGTGCGTTAATAACAGTGGAATAAGTCTAACGTATAAAACTTTTAAACCAGATCAATTCGTGAACGATAGTCATGAGTGCACGAGGACGTGGGCGTAATACACGTGGACGAGGTAGAGGTAGGATGACAGTGTCAGAACCAGTAGGGTCTGGACATGGGTCAGAGAACGAGGTACCACCGCCGCCAGCTGTGGGCGCGAAATTTTAGGATCAGACGGGTGGTGATGACGCAGTGTCGCAGGCGATGCTGCGGGTTCTGGAGACAGTCACGAGTGTAGGCGTCGGAACGGGAGCTCAGAAATCTGTGTTCGAGCGACTCCGGGCTAATGCCGCGGAGGTATTCAGAGGTGTATCTAGTATGGCTCCCAATACGGTGGAGTATTGGCTGGAGGCGACAGAACGTATCATGGACGACCTGGATTTTATGACTGAGGAGAAGCTGAAGGGGATAGTATCTCTTATCCGAGATGAGTCATATCAATGGTGGCTCATGGTTAGGGATGGAGCAATGGCGGACGACATCACTTGGGATTTCTTTAGGGCAGCTTATCAGAGAAAATACGCCGGGGCTAGTTACATCGATGCGCAGCGTAAGGCGTTCCTGAATTTGGTTCAGGGAAATAAGTCAGTATCGGAATATGAGGTAGAATTTCTTCGGTTAAGTCGGTATGCACGGGGTATTGTGGGCACGGAACATGAGCGCTGTGTCAGATTTGAGGATGGGTTGAGAGATGAGCTACGGATATTGATTGCTCCACAGCAGGAGAGAGAATTTACGGTCTTGGTAGAGAAGGCCAAGGTTGCTGAGAAGGTAAAATAGTCAGTGAGACGGAACCAGGATAGGAGTTGGAATAAGAGGAGTTCTGGGTCATCAGGGTCTACCGGGAATCAGCAGAAAAGGGCTAGATATAGTGGGCCGAATCAAGCTGTGAGGCCTACTGTTGCTGCTACTCAGTGGCTGCCACGGTGTGCTCAATGTGGGAAGTCTCACACAGGGGAATGTTGGACCGAAAATAGAGGGTGATTCGAGTGTGGGTCAATGGGGCACCGAGTAAGGGATTGTCCGCAGAGGTTAGCTAGGCTTTAGTCTGGGGATCAGGGTCATACACAGTTCAGAAGGGATGGTCAGCAGCCACAGAGGGGTCGCGGTTCGGCCAGGGGGGTAATGGTTCTGGACGAGGCCGCGGAGCATCGGGCAGAGGTGCTGGGAGCACAGAGGCGAGACAGCCTGGGTTGGTCTACGCAGCGAGGCGTCGAGAGGAGGGCGACGCACCGGACGTCATAACCGGTACGTTTTTAATTTTTGGACTGCCTTATACTGCTTTGATAGATGTTGGTTCGACGCACTCGTATGTTGCCAGTAGTATAGTGGAAACTATGAACTTAGCCTTTGAGATTACTTCTAGGGAGATGATAGTAATAAACCCTCTAGGTCACTCAGTAGAAGTAAGTAAACTGTATAGGGATGTACCCTTAGAACTCCAAGGGGTAGTATTCTTAGCTGATCTAATGGAACTGCCGTTCGGGGAGTTCGATCTGATTCTCGGGATGGATTGGCTAGTGAAGTACCAGGCAAGTTTGGATTACGCGACTAAGCGCATGGTTTTGAGGACAAAGGAGGGTGAAGAGGTGGTAATGATAGGTAATAGAAGAGATTATCTATCTAACGTTGTATCTGCTCTGAAGGCTGAGAAAATAGTGAGGAAGGGTTGTGAGGCGTTCATGGTGCATGTGTGTGCTTTGGAGGCCAAGGAATCAGTTGTGGGGAATGTCCGAACGGTGAGGGAATTTGCCGATGTATTCCCAGAAGAAATTCCAGGGCTACCTCCGGACCGTGAAGTTGAGTTTGGTATAGATCTGTTACCCGAAATCGTGCCAGTGTCTATTGCCCCGTATAGGATGGCGCCGAAGGAATTAGTGGAACTGAAGGCACAGATTCAGGAATTGTTGGGCCGGGGTTTCATTCGACCAAGTGTATCACCTTGGGGAGTGCCTGTGCTCTTTGTTAAGAAGAAAGACGGCACAATACGGATGTGCATAGACTACCGCCAGCTGAATAAGTTGACGATCAAGAGCAAGTATCCGTTGCCGAGAATAGATGACTTGTTTGATCAGCTTAAGGGTGCATCGGTTTTCTCTAAGATAGATCTTAGGTTGGGGTATCATCAACTCAAAGTGAAGGAGGCTTGTAACACCCCAAACCCGATCAACACACCAAGACCGAATCTGGCATGTCACAGAGTGAAAACGATTCGAAGAAAACAGGTTACCAGTTTATTTTCGGTGAAAACTCTTCGATTGCTTGTGTTTGGGGAAAACCGATGTATGTATAGTGGAAAACATTAAGTTGCTTTGAAATCATGTGAATTGTATTACCCGATGGTAGAGTTTAGAAAACTCGTTGCGTAGCTTAGTTTGAAAACTTTGATTATCAGGTTATTAAAGCAAATGAAGTAATTACTTAGTCATATTTAAAACCAAATCCAAAGCAGATAGAATAATCCAAACATAATTTAAAGGCCTTGTTACAACCCAAATAAAAACCAGAATTTAAAGTAAAATACCCAAATCAAATGTCCATGTAAAACTGAAGCAATTATCGCATGGTCACCTTGAGTCCACCCGGCTCCTCATCCGCGATCTACGAATCACCTGAAAAGATAAGGGAGAAGGTGAGTCACCAAGACTCAGTGCATAATCCCCCTCTCGATTATTGCAACATGCTTACACAAATCATAATCAAGCAAACACATCATGCACCCAAACCTAGCCATCCACAACTCCGTTTTCTACCGTGTGGTACCAAACCACCGGTGGTGCCAAACCACCGTGACCCAAAGTCACCGATATCAATAATAATGTGGTGCCAAACCACTTTGGTGACCCAAAGTCACGAATAATCCAATTGTGGGGCCAACCCACGTTGTGATACCAAATCACCGGGCGACAATCCCGTTTTATCAAATGTGGGGCCAACCCATCGTGGTGCTAAGCCACCGGGACGAGTCGCTATGAGGTGCCAAACCTCTGGTGACCCAAAGTCACGAAATCAATCTGTGGTACCAAACCACCGGTGGTGCCAAACCACTCGGTGACCCAAAGTCACGAGATATCAATCTTCCCCCTCTCTCATATCACCCACCATAATGCAATGCACATACAAATCATGCCATCATGCTTAATCATTATACATATATCGAACATACATAGATATTATCATCAGAAATCATGTGCCGTAATCTCAACAAAACAGACTTACCCGGAATCCTTGCTCATACCCATAAAGTTATCATATCGAAATCTACACAGTTTTGGCTTTTAACATAGTTTAGGTTATTAACAAGTTTACAACGATTATGAAGTGTGTAAGTTACACACCGTTACTAACGCGACATCGAATCCCAAGATCCCGATCTAACGCACTAGACCCCTTTACCTACATTCGGCCAAACCAAGATCATTAGCAAAAGCCATTCGGCTTCACTTGTAAATCCCGAAAAGTTAACGCACCTAGCAACCCTCCTTACCGTAACGCTTTTCGAATACTAGCCACAACCCGAGATATGCGAGATCTCAGCCTTCCCCTACAACCGGCCAACATTCAACCACATAAAGCAATAGCCTTCGGCTTTTCAAAAGAATAAGGGAAAGAATGAATCGGCATAAGACCTTACCACAGTCCTAATGAAACTGATTGGCAGAGAAAGTAGATAACCACGATCCACTGCTTCTAAACCCGAAGAACCTAGGAGAAACTAATTTCACAGATGAATGAGAACTAAAACAAATACCGAAATTCAGCTTTTGGTTCTATGTAAGTCGACAGAGAAAAGAAAAAGAAAATAGAAGAGATTCGGCCAAGAACACTTACCCACTCCAAAACTGATTAGAGAAGAATACCAAAGAGATCTACCCTTGATTGATATTCGGCCAAAGTGTTGGAATAAGAAGAGAAGAGTAAAGGGAGATTTCGGCAATGGTGGTAGAACAATCAAAGGAGTTTCGGCTATGGCTTTTGAAAGAAGAGCAAAAGAGATTCAGCTTTGCAAAGAATCAAGAGAAGATTGATGGACTTTCGGCACAAGAGAGAATGAAGAGAAAAGAAGGTTGTCGATTTGAGAAGAAGAGATGTTGATGGGGTTTTGAACAAATATGAAAGAAAAGAGAAAAAGAAGTGAAAGGGATTCGGCCAAAGGGGTTTCGGTTCAAAGAAGAAAGAGAGAGAGATCAATTGGTTCCAAGTAAATTCGGCTAAGCACCTTGAGAAGAAGGAGAAAAAGAAATGGCACTAAGGAAGTTTAGATGGGCATTCGGCTAGGTGCTTCAAAGAGAATTCGACAGGTGCAAAAGGGATTTCGGCTTTTGTTTCAAATGATGCATTAAGGGAGAAAAATCGACAAGACTAAGGGGGTTTCGACTTTGGCTCACAATCGAATGCACTGATGCCAGACTTAGCCGAAAATGTCACCTAGCCTGACTATGGAGAAACGGCACTTCCCCTTCTAGACTCCCAACCGATTACTCCTCCATAAACAAGTTCAAATTTTAGCAAAACTCTCAAATCTCTCCTGACCACCCGTTCAAACGAGTTTGAATTATTCAAACTCCTAAATTCTCTCTTCTCCACCCGTTTAAATCTGTTGACTTGTTCAACAGTTATCCATCAGAGTTTGAGCTGAGCATAACTCTTCCCCTCTCTGACGTCAAAAAGAATTAGCAGCAAGGGATTTCTGCAGCTCGAACCCAAGCTCTCCTTCCCCTGCTTGTGGCGTCACTGCTCAAGGCCCTAAGTGGCGCCTTCTTGCCACTTTACCAAGGTAATTCTTGTGCTAAAGTTTTCCACAAAATATTCTTATCCCCTAGCTCCTTCAGCTCCCCTTAACCAAAACTTAAAAATAAAAATTTTCCTATAGTTCGGGCCTACCCTTGTCTTATACCTAGACCCTTAAACACCTCACCTAATATCACAACCAAGCCATACACATGCAAACAGTTCAAACACCATAGCCCCTATTTAAGGATGTTACAAGGCTGATATTCATAAAACGGTGTTTCGCACTCGTTATGGGCACTACGAGTTTTTGGTAATACCGTTCGGGTTGACCAATGCACCGGCAGCATTTATGGACATGATGAATCGGGTGTTTCAGCCGTACTTGGACCGGTTCATCGTGGTATTTATAGACGACATTTTGGTATACTCAAAATCTGAGGAGGAACATGATACGCATCAGCGGGTGGTTCTACAGATTCTGAGGGAGAAGCAACTATTCGCCAAGTTTAGTAAGTGTGAGTTCTAGCTTAAGGAGGTAACTTTCTTGGGTCATGTGGTGTCGGCTGAGGGGATTAGAGTGGACCCTCGGAAGATTGAGGCGGTGTTAGATTGGAAACCACCTAAGTCGGTAGCGGAAATTCAGAGTTTTTTGGGTTTGGCAGGATATTACAGAAGATTTGTGGAAGGGTTTTCTTTGATTGCAGCACCGTTGACCAAGTTGTTGAGAAAAGGGGTTCCATTTGTGTGGACGGATAGACAACAGGAAAGTTTCGACAAGTTAAAGAGAATTATGACAGAAGCTCCGATTTTGGTACAGCCTGAAGCGGGGAAAGAGTTTACAGTTTATTGTGATGCATCGCATACTGGCTTAGGATGTGTGCTAATGCAAGAGGGGAAGGTAGTGGCGTATGCGTCTCGCAGATTGAGACCTCACGAAGGTAATTACCCGACACATGATCCGGAGTTAGTCGCAGTGGTTTTCGCCTGAAGATTTGGAGGCATTACTTGTATGGGGAGAAGTCGAGTCTACACGGATCACAAGAGTCTGAAGTACCTCTTGACTCAGAAGGATTTGAATTTAAGGCAGCGGAGGTGGATCGAGTTGTTAAAGGACTATGACTGCTCGATTGAATACCATCCGGGTAAGGCTAATGTAGTGGCTGACGCGTTGAGCCGCAAGGTGGTAACGGATCTGAGGGTGATGTTTGCTCACCTTAGTCTGTATGACGACGAGAGTCTATTGGCAGAATTACAAGTAAAGCCGACTTGGGTAGATCAGGTTAAGGAGAGACAGCTGGCGGATGAGGTTCTGAGTGCTCGGAGGTTGCAAGTGCAAAATGGTGAATTGGAAGGTTACAGTTTGGGTAGTGATGGAGTGCTGTGTTTTCAAGGGAAAGTATGTATGCCGAAGAACGTTGAGTTGAGGCAGTGAATTCTTCAGGAAGCTCATAGCAGCCCTTACGCTATGCATCCTAGGGGTAGCAAGATGTATCGGGATTTACGGGAACAATTCTGGTGGCCGGGTCTTAAGCGGGAAGTAACTGAATTCGTGAGTAAGTGTCTGACATGCCAGCAAGTTAAAGCTGAGCACCAATTACCGTCGGGCTTATTGCAGCCGGTAAAGATTCTGCAGTGGAAGTGGGAAAGGATTACGATGGATTTTGTCAGTGGGCTACCTCTTACGCCTAGCAAGAAGGATTGAGTCTGGGTAATTGTTGATCGTCTGACAAAGTCGGCCCATTTCATACCAGTTCGGGTTGATTATTCACTGCAAAGGCTGGCTAAGTTGTATGTAGCGGAGATAGTGCGATAACATGGGGTGCCGGTGTCGATTATTTTAGATAGGGATCCCAGATTCACGTCAAGGTTCTGGAAAGCATTGCATCAGGCACTAGGTACGAGATTGGACTTCAGCACGGCTTTTCATCCGCAGTCGGAAGGACAGTCAGAAAGGGTAATTCAAATCCTAGAAGATATGTTACAGGGTTGTGTTCTGGATTTCAGCGGTAGTTGGGAGGAATATCTACCATTGGCGGAGTTTGCGTACAACAACAGTTATCAAGTGAGTATCCAGATGGCACCATATGAGGAATTATATGGACGAAAGTGTCATACTCCTACGTGTTGGATAGAACTGGGTGAACGGCAGATGTTGGGTCCGGAGTTGGTTGCTGAAACAGAGGATAAGGTTAAGGTGATCCAGGCTCGTCTGAAGGAAGCGTCGGACAGGCAAAAGTCTTATGCCGATCTCAAGCGTAGGGATATAGAGTTCGCAGTGGGTGACAAGGTCTTTCTGAAGGTATCGCCGTGGAAGAAAGTGTTGAGGTTTGGTCGGAAGGGCAAGCTAAGCCCTAGATTTATCGGGCCGTATACAGTGTTGAAGCGAGTGGGACCAGTAGCTTACCAGCTCGAGTTTCCATCGTAGTTAAGTCAGATTCATGATGTATTTCATGTCTCCATGCTTAGGCGCTATCGATCAGATCAGTCGCATATTGTGCCAGTGGAGGAGATAGAGGTGAACTCAGACTTGTCTTTCGAGGAGGAACCAGTGCGGATATTGGATCGGGATGTCAAAGTTCTGCGTAAGAAGTCAGTTCCTTTGGTGAAAGTATTATGGCGAAACCATGGTACGGAGGAGGCCACGTGGGAACCAGAGGATGTGATGCGGCAGCAATACCCTCAACTCTTTTGACCAGGTAATTTCGAGGCCGAAATTATTTTTAAGGGGGGTAGAATTGTAACATCCTTGAATCGAGGTCTCTGTATTTTTGTGTGTTGCATGTGATGATATGTTTGTTGTGCTAGTTTAGGGTGTTTTGAGGTCTAGGCATGAGCTCGAGGTAGGCCCGAGTCATGGTGGAAAATTTTTGTTTTGGGTACTTGGAAGGGGGAGTTGAGGGAGTTAGGTGATAAGAGGAGTTGTTGGAGTGTCTTGACACAAATAACCCAGTGGTAAAGTGGCAAGGGAGGTGCCACTCAGGCACAAGGGAAGTGACGCCACATGCAGGAAGGAGAGCCTAGGTTCGAGCAAAGAGAATTCCCTTTACGCTTGTTGTTTTGGCGCCAAAGCTAGGAAGGTAGTGTGCTCAGGATGGAATCTCTTGGAGAAGTGTTGAAGGAGTCAACACATTTGAAATGGGTGGAAGAGAGGAAATTTAGGATTTTGACTCATTCAAATGGATTTGAATGAGTGGAAGAGAGAATTTCCAGGAGAAAACAAAGGGATTGAGTTGGGAAGGGGTGGTAGCCGAATTTGAGTGGTGTAGGTAGTGTGCATTCGGTTTTGGGAGAGTGGAAAGGAGGTGTGCCGAATTTGGGTTGTTTTGGGTTATGACTTTCGGTATTTTGGTGGGTGTTCATTTTTTCTTTTCGGCTTGAGTTTTCTTCCATCTTCTAGTGTGCCGAAACCACTCCCACAATTGTATTTTCATGCATCTTTGTTCTTTTCCTTTTCTCTCGGAATACATTAGTTAAATGCTCTCCTAAACTCCTCCTCATTTCTTTTTCTTTTACTTCTTTAGTGTCTAGCCGAATCCACATTGCTCACCACACAACGGGTGCGGTTTATTCTTTTGCCAAAACCATAGGAACCGAAACCCCACATATCACTTCTCATTTTCTATCTCCTTTTCTATCTCTTTCACTTTTATTCTGTTGTTAGCCAAAACTACACTCTTCTATTTTTCTCATCATCTTTTCACTCTTTGTGGAAGCCAAAATCTCAACTCATTACAAGGTAAGATCTCATTATTTTTATCTTCTCTCCTTGTGTTCTCTTATGATCTTTTGGCCGAATCTTTCTAGTATTCTCATCTTCTCCTTTTGTCTTTCCGAATTCCCTCATCTTTGGTGCTAGTGCCGAATTCTCTTATGTGCCAAGGGGATCTTTTGCGTTAAGGAAGGAGTGTAGCTGTATTCTGCTGATCTCCGGGATTTGTTTGACTTGGGATTTAAGCCTAAAGGCTCGGGTGTTGTCGATCTAGGTAAGGGTGGTTATCTCTGTGCGTTATATCCTTCGGGATTTCTTGGTTAAGCCGAATGGCTTTTTGTTTAATGATATGGTGTTGGCCGAATATAGGAAGGGTGAAGGCAAGCGATTGGGTTTCTGGGTTTCTCTCGATTCGTGGGCTAGATCTTAGTCTTTGGGATTCGTTAGACTCGCGAGTAACCAGGTGTGTAACACTTACACACTCCATTAGTTAATTTGCTAATTGTGTTTACTGTTAAAAGCTGAAATAACTTTTGAAATCGGTGTGTTACCCTTGTGGGTATGAGCGTGGACTCCGGGTAAGTCCCTTTTTGATTGACTATCGATATATGCAGTTATACCATTTGATTATGCTATGCTATGTGATATTTGCATTATAAACATGTCAATATGCCATGTAAAATGTGTTCATGATGATGGGTATGTTGAGAGGAGGGGGAAGGATGATTTAGACTGTCACCAGTGGTTTTGACCACACAGTGGGTTGGCCCCGCTTTCCATACGATTTGTGACTAAGTCTCAGTGGTTTTGACCATACATGGATTATTGTGACTCGTCCCAGTGGTTTGGTACCACAGTGGGTTTGCCCCACATGTTGATTACGGGATTGTCATCAGTGGTTTTGACCACACGGTGGGTTGGCCCCACCATATGATTTGTGACTACGGTCACGGTGGTTTTGACCACACTTATATGATTTGTGGCTATGGTCACCGTGGTTTTGACCACCGGTGGTTTTGACCACACCCGGGTAGACACAGGGAGTTTGAATGGTTAGGTTGGGTTTGCATGATTTGCATATTGACTTATGAATTGTGTAAGTGCCTTGTTATTATCGGGATGGGGATTTATGCACTGAGTCTCGGTGACTCACCCCTTCCCTTACATTTTGCAGATGAGGCATAGATCGCGGATGTGGAGCCGGGTGGACTCGAGGTGGCCATGCGCTAAGTTTTCGGGTTTTAATTTAATTACTATTTTGGGTTAATTTACTTTTAAATTTGGTTTTGGATTTGTAATAAGGCCGCTAAATTTTATTATTTCAGGTTTTGATTATCTGCTATAAGTTTTATCATACTGTGCTTAAGTTAATAACATAGCATGCTCAAATAACCTGTAAAATCAACGTTTTCAAAAATTATACATCTTATCGGGATTTTCCAAACTTTACCATCGGGTAATAACAAACAAATGAAGACAACAAACTAACTCAGACTTTCTCCAAATTAAGTTTTTCTCTATGTTCAAACACAAAACGGTTTTTAACTTTACTATTTTAAACTCACTCAGGATTTCATGAAATCAAACGGTTTTCCAAAACAAGGATCGACAAACGATTTTTCTCAAAAGGGTTTTTCTTTAAAAATTTTAATGACAAAGTGTTTCAACGATGTTTTTTTTTTACGAAAATAAATCGACAACTTGTTTTATTTACAATATTTTTACCCTCTGACATGCTGGATTCAGTCGTGGCGTGTTGACCGGGTTTGGGGTGTTACAATGCTCAGAATTGAACAGATGGGTAGAGACACGGGCGTGTGTCTCAGCCGTGTGTGTTACACGGCCTAACACACGGGCGTGTAGCCGGTCGTGTGGCCCAAGTCAGAGAGTTATACGGGGTCGAACACGGCTTGCAGCACGGGTGTGTCCTAGGGCACACGGGCGTGTCCCTTGGACTACACGGGCGTGTGAGCCCTGCACCTTGGAAAATTTTTAAAATTTCACGAAAATTCTTATAGTTTCCGATTAAGTCCAGACTCGATTCTAATGCTCATATTGGGCATCGAGGGTCTATTTAAGGGACGTTATGAATAAATCTCAGGAAATGAATAATAATTGTTATGAATTATCTGAAAATGATCTGAAAGTTTTGGTAATACTCCTTAACTCTGTTTTCGACGACAGACTCGGGTTAAGGGTGTTACATTTAGTGGTATCAGAGCTACAGTTTAGTCGGTTCTCGGACTGAACGTATCATATGTGGAATCTAGAAATACATGCCATTATATAACCTGTGATAGTGTGATATCTCTCGACTCTGATGAAAATTATTTTGCAAATAGGCAGAGATGCTTTCCAACCGAGCTAATTCTGATACTGCTGAAAGTGATACTCACGTGCCTGAGTAAAAATGTTACTTATGATGAAATGGGACTTATAAAGGTATGAAATAAATATTTTAGAATGGACATGCTAATGATAAATGTTAAGTGATATGTGTGTATTTATGAAAGTTAAATTTTGAGGCTTACGATCTCCACCCCCTTAGTGGTACAGTTATATGCAATGAAATTCATAAGATTTATATTAATTTTGTTTAGAAGTGTGGAATTGAAGAGTTCAGTGGCTGAATGATAAATAAAGCAGTTAAAACTGAGAATGGGTTAGTAAATAAAGATGGGTTCTAAAGAGAAATATAAGATTTTTCTGAAAACTATTTGGGATACGCAATTCCACTATTAAAGAAAGAAGTTATTTATGAGAAATTGATTTATTCAGATATGGTATCTACAGAATAGGTTAACTAAAAATTTCTTCCGAATAAGCTTCATGAGTGAATTGAATGATGTGAGATTATTAATGACTTTATTAGTCAGTGGAATAGTGATGAAATTGCAAAGATATTTGAATGCAGCTGTTATAATCGTGTATATTACAGCAATCTCTTCTGGGTATTCTATATGTTCTATTATTCTCAGAGGTATATGAAATTGTTCATGTTTAGATGCGATATTTATCATATAGAAGGATTGTCGAATCATGATATTAGACAGAATTATTGTTAGTCTAGTTGATTTATAATTGACATTATTCTATCTTTCTCTGGTCTTCTAAAACTATTATGTTTGATAGAAGAATTGATGATAAGATTCATATGATACTATTTTCTACTTCTGTTGGTTGAAGTTTTGAATGGAAAATGTGCAAGTTACATTGTTTATAGTGTGAATGTGCAATATTACTCTTCTGGACTTTCTCTGAGATGTCATCAATCTTTTTATTATTCAACATGGATTATCTTCTCGGAAATTTAGTATAGCTTTGCAATTTGGATTTTGTTATCTCGTTTTTCTTGTTATTTTATGGTCTAACTGAAAAAGGTATTCATTGGTCAGTGGTAATTATACTTCCTACTGTTATGAATTCTGATTTGATAATGGGGATTTAGTAATATGAATCATAGATTATAGAAACTGTATTATTGCACTAGTTGGTATTGGAGCCACCCTCGGTTTTCCTCTTCTATTTAAAAAATATTATTAAAGTTGAGGCATTGTTCCATTTATATTGTTGAAACGTCAGATCTATTATAGTATTATGGTCTTAACCTATGTGATGATTATGGCCTCGGAATAATTTAAAGCTTCGATATCCTTTTTAATTTTTGTGAAAGTGTTTTCTATGATAGCTACATCAATGAGATGGATATTACAGAAAGATGTAAGATTTGAATGGACTGATAAATGTTAGTAAAGTTTTGACCAGTTGGAAGCTCTGATGATCGAAGCATCAGTTCTGGTTCAGTCTGAATCGGGTAAGGAATTTATTATTACAGTGATACATCATTGAATGGATTAGACTATATTTTGATGAAGAAAGGCAAAGTAATGGTCTATACTTCCAGCCAGATAAAGCTATAGGAAAAGAATTACTTGATATATGATCTTGAATTGACAATTATTCTATTTGCACTGAGAATTTGGTAACAGTATCTGTATGATGGAAATATCATATATGTACTGATCATAAAACTTTAAAACACCCGATAGTAGAGAAAGATTTGAATCTGAAACAGAGTAGATGGTTTGAATTATTGAAAGACCCTGATTTGGTAATTGATTATCATTCAGGAAAAGTAAATATAGTTGCTGATATTTTGAGTAGAAAATTTTTGTTTTCTTTATGAGTAATAAATACTCGATTGCTATTGTCTGATGAAATATTAATTTTAGTTGAGCTTAAAGCTAAGCTGATGTTTCTACAACAGATCTGTGAAGCCCAGAAAAGTGATAATGAGTTGTAAGTTAAATGGGTACAGAGTGAAATAATTACTGGTTCAGGATATCAGATTTGAATCTGATGATTGTCTGTTATTCCGAGATAGAGCTTGTGTACTAAAGAATTTAAAGCTTGTACAGAAAATTTTATATGGAACTCACAATGGTAATATATCTGTCATCTGAGAAGTATGATAAATTGAAAAAGTTGTATTGGTAAAACAAAATGAAATGTAGTGTCTCTGAAATTATGTTTAAATGTTTAATATGTCAACAAATTAAACCTGAATATCAGGTACTGATACTTTTAGAATTGTTACAGCTAGTGATGATACTGGAACGAAAATGGGATAAAGTTATTATGAATTTTATATCGGGTGTTACCCCTGTCTCAGAAAAAGAAAGATGTTACTTGGGTAATCATTGATCATTTGACGAAGCCTGCACATTTTATTCAGGCATGAATGGATTTCTCACTTGATAGATTGTCTGAATTATCTGTTTCTGAGATTTGTCAGAGTACATGGTATATCAATTTCCATTATTTCTGATTGAGATCCACAGTTCACATCCCGATTCTGGAATAAGTTACAAGAAGATTTGGGTACGCGGTTACATTTTAGTACCGCATTTCATTCTCAAACGGATGGTCAATCTGAACGTGTGACTGAGATTTTTGAAAGATATGCTTTAGTGCTATCTTTAGAATTAGATGGCAATTGAAAAAGAAATATTTACAGTTAACCGAATTCGCATATATAAACAGTTTCCAGTCAAGTATTAAAATGATACCGTACGAGGCTCTGTATGATCATGAATGTAAAAATCCATAGTATGGAACCGGAATTAGTGAGAAAAAGAATATATGGGATTGAATTGATCTGATCCGTGAAACCAAAGAAAAACTAAAAGTGATCCGAGATAGTTTTAAGGCAGCTTCTGATCGTCAGAGATTTTATACGGATCTTAAATGAAAAGAAATAGAGTTTCTAATTGGCAACAAAATATCCTTGAAAATTTTGTCATGGAAGAAAGTTCTCCAGATTAGCCGTAAAGGCAAATTAAGTTCGCGGTTTATTGGATCATATGAGATCATTGAAAAGAATTGGACTTGTTGTGTACCGATTTGCATTATTGTCAGAGCTTGAAAGAATTCACAGTATTTTTCATATGCTTATGTTATGACGGTATAGATCAAATTCATCACATGTTATTTCTCTGATAGAAGTTGAAATTCAGCTTGACATGACTTACAGTGAGTAACTGATTGAAATTCTGGCATGTGAAGTGAAAGAAACGAAAAATATAAAGGTAGCTTTAATGAAAGTTCTTTGACGATGATACGATATAGAGAAAACTACCTGGTAACCGGAAGAAATCATGGGAAAGTAATATCTAAATCTCATTACTGGTAAAATTTTCGAGGATGAAAATTTTTTAAGGTGGGAGAGTTGCAACAGCCCAATTATGGTGAAATTAGAACAGTGGTTTCGGGATCACAAATTCGAGCCAAAAATAAAATTTATTTTATTTTTATTTTATGGTTCGTAATATGATAGAAATGTCATGTGAAAATTCTAATAAGAAAAATTTACCGATTATGTGCTGAATTACGAGAAGGACCAAATCGCATAAAATGCAAAAGTTGAATTCTAGTAGCTATAAGGATCAAATAGCTATGGAGTTCAAAACTTAAGGTCCTTATATGGTAATTAGACCATAAATGAAAAGTATTTAGATATTTTTGGTGACTCATCCATGGAAATTTAGAAAAAGGCTAAGGACTAAATTGGAAACTGAAATAATTTAATTAATTAAAAGATGATAAAAGAGTTATAATATTATTTTCTCATCTTCTTCCCCAAAATATTCCATGGAAACCCTAGGAAAGAGAAAGCAAGCTTTCTTGGCCAAATTGGGTAAGTTTTCTTGTCCCGTTTTTAGTAATTTTTATATTTTTGAAACCGGGATAGCTTAATCTATCTATTTGGGAGATCAATTTGAAGAGTTATCAAAGTATGAAAATTAGGTCATGGATGAATATGCTGAATATTTGAAATATATGGTAGAAAATGAAAGGTTGTTGATAGATAAACAACTTTTACAAAGTGATTTTTGATGGAAACATGATTTAGGGACTAAAATGTAAAGTTGTGAAAATTGAAGAAAAATTCTGAAATTTATAGAATATATGTGCTGTAAAATGTATATTGAAATTTCGGTTAGGCTTGGAATAGGGAATAAATTGCATAAATTTCATTTTCCGAGCCTAGGGATGAAATTGGAATTAATGGAAAAGTTAAGGGCAAAATGGTAATTTTGCCTAGGATGTAAATTGAGTCCACTTGTATATGAAGTGTGATAAATTGATGTTAAATTTACTCTTATAGATCCGGATAGACCAAATTCGGAGCTAGAACGAGGAAAAGAGGAAAATGTCGGATTAGTAGATTATATGTACACGAACATTTGTCGAGGTAAGGTCGTGTAACTAAATTGTGTATATTTATCTGCTTGAATTAAATGTTGTGCTTGTGAATTGTATAACTATTATATGTATATGACATTGGAAATATACCTGACGAAGCCCGATCAATAATAAGGCCCGATAAATGATAAATGATAAAAATGGTACTTGTGTACTTGAAATGAATGTGGAATGTGTCTATTTGAATTATGTGAATATTATAAATGTATGAAATAATCACATGCCTGATGATGCTTGGAAAATGTCAAATTTCGTTTGAATAAATGGAAAATTTGATGGATATGTGATTTCCTGAAATGAATGAGGTCCTGCATTTGTTGCTGACGGAATTTTGCTTGGACGAGTAATTCCATTTACCTCATTATAAAAAGGATTTAGCCCGGACGGGTAATCCTGATATAAGTCCTCTCGAGCATATGTTATGGATTGGATTTAGCTTGGACGGGTAATCCAGATCAAGCTCTTTAGAGCATATGTCATAAAAAGGATTTAGCCTTGAAACACCCCAAACCCGGCCCACGAGCTTTGACCAGATTTGGTATGTTCCTCAAGTAAACCGGTTCAAAATTCTTTTGTTCTTAGGAAAACTTGTGTGATTTTAAGAAAAATATTGTTTTGGGTTGGGCTTGTGTTGAAAACAGGTTCGTTTTATATTGAAATCCCTTTTATCTTAAGTGACAAAATATTTAGGGTTTAGTTTAAAAGAAATTTTAATTAAATTTTAATAGATAAAATTCATAATCATAATAAATAAAAATAAGTGTAAAGTAATTCAACTATGGCCTTATGGCCTTATTACATCAGTAATTCCCAAAATAATTCAAAGTACTAAAATAAATTCAAGAGTCCTCAAAAATATAAACTTCATGTTGAGCATGGCCACCACAAGTTCTGCCGTCCCGGTCCATCACTGCTTCATCACACAAAAAATGTTCCCCAACCGGGTGAGTCAAACAGACTCAATGTGTACACGACACTAAATCATAATAGAATCAGGCATATCACATATTACACATTCAAAACATAGAATACAGGTTATGATGCATTCCCAAACCCAAACCTAGTTGTTCATCCGCTACACACCCCGTACTGCCACCACACCGTGGGGACTACTAAGTCAACCCTCCATCCGCTACACACCATCGAAGGCGATCATTTGCGATCGACGTGCTCATCGCCCATATAAAATTTGTGGCATAGCCACCAGATAATTGTGTCATGAGACACCACATTCAGATAATGTAACCGAAGTTACCACATTCAGATAATGTAACCGAAGTTACCACATTCAGATAATGTGACCGAAGTCACCACATTCAGATAGTGAGACCGTAGTCATCACATTCACTTCCCCTTTTTCATATATCCCGAATGACCCATATTATTCATATCATGCATATCATACTTAAATTCACATTCTTATCATATTCAACATGTTACATATAACATATTTCGTAATCCTAATAGGAGTAGGAAACGTACCTGAGTACTTTGTACCATATTATGGTACCTTAGCCACATTCTTATAAACATGCATATATTACATATTACCATAAATCTTATTAAAAGTTAGTGTGGGGTACACACCTGATACACTTAGCGGTTCACTTAAATCCCGAAAAACCGATCTATCGCTTTAGATCCTAAATCCCTACATTTGGCCACATTTAGTATTTTAGGAAAAAGCCTATTCGGCTAATTTAATCAAATCCCAAGGATTATCGTATCCACTTTCTTACCTTGCTTTGCCGATTTGATAATTAATCAAATCCAGAAACTTGTATTCTTCCCTTTGAAATCGGCTAATCACTAGATCCCTTGAATCGGTTAGTTTTCGGCTTAAAACACATAAAAATAGATCTAACTACTAAAATAGGCCTTGGCCGAATATTCATAGTCACTTACCTTAAGGATCTTAAATCCCGAAATTATCCACTGGTTATAGCTTCTGTCGAAATGCCTAAAACCACATATTAGATCAACTTCTAACCTTTAATCACAATCAATGGCCCTTGGCCGAATGTCGAATATGACTTACCTTGATGGTCAAATCCAAAGATCTTTTCCTTTATAGTCGACTATGGCAAAAATCCCGAAAGAATCCCTTTCTTGAAGAAATCGACAGCACCTATGCTTGAAGCCCCTCAAAGATTCGGCTTTTGATGGATTGGAAAGAAAAGAGAAGGAAGAATAAAGATGGAGGATTCGGCTATGGCTTCTAATGGAGAGGAAAATATTCGGCTAGGTTCCAACAATTACTTAATCTCGACTTGACAAAAGAAAAGAAAGAAAAGAAGAGAAGAGAGCACTAAGAATTTGGCAGAGAAAGGAGGAAGCACAAATTGATGAGTAGCCCTCCTTCCTTCCTTTAATAGCCGAAATTATCATCTAAGGAGTCCCTTACTTGGCCACCACTCCTCTATCTCGATAACTTTATCCTTTAATTATCACTTAAAATAAAAGATAATTCAAAGAACTATCCTTACTTAGCCGAAATTATTAAACTCAAAGTCCCTTACTTGGCCATCACTTCTCCTTATTTTCCTCTTTATCTTTTATTCAAATTAAAAGAATTTAATCCAACAATTATCTCTTGAAAATAATGATAAATAAATCCCTTATTTATCCACTATTTATAAAATAATAAAAGCTCCTAATTTATAGCCATGTGCCAGTCCACCTCTCTCTGCTCTTGTAGCAAAATAAAATTTCTTTTATTTGCTTCCCATGTGACTCCGAACTTAGGCCCATTCCTCTTGCATATGGCGCCATTTCCATAGGCCCTAAGTGGCATTTTCAGCACCACTTTTCCAAGCCTGCTTGTGTGTCAAATTTCACAAACTTTTTCTTTTAAGGCCACCTTGCCTTAATTTCCTCTTTTAAACTTTAAAACTCGACATTTCTAAGTCATTTCTAAGTTTCCAAAAATTTTCGATCGGCTCAGAAACTTGACATTTCATTACATTTCCATGACATTTCCTTACAAGACATTTCCTTACATTTCCAAGACATTTCCTTACATTTCCATGACATTTCCTTACATTTCCAAGGTTCTAAAAATGTTCACTTTCCTCTTTTAAACTTAACATTTCCATACATTTCCAGGTTTCCAAAAGTGTTCAAAATATATTCATAACACATAAGATATGTCATTTCGTACAATTAAACCAAAAATGCATAGGCCCTTTTCAGGATGTTACAAGCCTGGACTAGTAATCCTGTTGTATATATGTGTGGCTTGAGAGTGGACGCTCTGAAATAGTACCTTATGGGTACCATTGAATATGAATTGACGGATTTACTGATTTGTACACTTTGTACCAACCCGTGTTTAGTCAAATCAAAATAGTGGTTTCAGGACCACAAATCTGAAGTCAAAATATTTATTTTATTATTATTTTAAGGTTTACAGCATGATAGCATGTATGTGTGAAAATTTCATTAAGAAATTTTATCGTTTAATTGGTCAATTTGAGAAAAACTACTAAATCCCGTAAAGTGTAAAAGTGGAGTTCCATTAGCTAAAGATATCTAATAGTTATGGAATTTTAATTTAGAGGTCCTTATGTTATAAATGGACCATTATTAAGGTGAGTGGACCATTATGGACAACCATTAAGTGATTATAATAGTTTTATAATAAGGTTAGTTTTGGAATTTTATTATTAATGACGAATTAAATAAAACAAAACATAAAACTATTCTTATCATCATCATCTTGGCCAAATGGAGCATGAAGAAAAGCTAATTTAGGGTTGAAACATTTGGCTACTTCAAGTTTCAATTGTAAGTCCATATTTGCTCGGTTTTTAATGATTTCTATGTTTTTGTGATCGTTGCATCGTAATCTAGCTAGCTCGTACCTTCGATTTCGAAACTGTTAAAGATTTAACATGTTTCCATTGTTGAATGTTTAAGTAAATTGATATTGATGATAGATTATGAAGGTTTATTGATAGATTTACTAGTTTTGTAAAGTGATTTTTGACAAAAATGTCAAAAAGGGATTAATTTATGAAAATGTAAAATTATGTGGGTAAAAGTGTAAATAAATAAAAGATATGGGCTGCTAGGGACTCCATTAAAATTTTTCTAGCATAGTTAAGGGTCTAATTGCATGAATTTACATTTTTACAAGTTAAGGACTAAATTGTAAAAATGTCAAAATAGTAGGGGCCAAAATGTAATTTTGCCATAAGGTGATTTTTGGACTAAATTCAATAGACCGAATACTGAATGTGCTAATTTTGAAATATATATATATCAAGATAAGCAAGGATTTTGAATCTAGATCAGGGAAAATGAAAGGTTGACGATTAGTCGATATTTGTTATCCGAGCGATACGAGGTAAGTTCGTATAATTAGAATCGAACTTTTAAATACTTGTAATTATTTGAAATGAATGTATGTAATTGAGTAAATGATCTACTTGAAATTTGAATGCCTTATTGATATAGTCTGATGATTTATGAGCCCCGTTTGAACCATAGGAATTCGTAGGATACGAGTGACATGTCACTAGGGTTACCATTTAGGTTGAGATCCTGCATGTGTTGCGGACTCACCGCAGCTCGGATGAGCTTACCAATATATCAGCTCGTAAGAGATTACTGTTCTCAGCTCATTAGAGATTACTATTTCCAGCTCGATAGAGCTTACTGTTCATCAGCTCAGGAGGAGTTCAACGATCATAGTTTGAAAGAATAAATACGATGATGAATTGATGGATTACCGATTAATACACTTAGTGTGTATCACCCGTCTATCTATCGATATTCTATCAGGTTCAACGGGCATAATTCTGCTAATGGTTATACGGATGAATTATTGGTTATATAAATGGATTGTCGATTATATGAATGAGGATTGAATTGTTACATATGTTATACATGTTATATGAATTTGGTATGATATAATACATTGATGTATGAAATTGAAATAAAGGTTGATTATATGTACTTATGAGACTAGCATATTGATGAATGCTTGTGTATAGGCATTTGTCAAGTGAATTTGATATACTTCGTTTAATTATTTGATTATGTATAAATGGTAAGTTAAATTTTGAATTATACGGGCTTACTAAGCTATAAAGATTACTCTGTTTCTTTTTTCGTGTTTTATAGAGGTTCGATAGCTCGCTTGATTCGGATAAAGTCAGAGTTACGCATCACACTATCCAGTTGCTGATTGGTACTTTTGAACTCATGGATATATGTAAATATGGAATGTATAGGCTAGTTATAAGGATGATAGTTATGGTTACTTAAGCTAGTGATTTTGGTACATGTTATGGTATATGATAAAGCCATTTGATTTGGCTTAACTTGGCTTAATGCTTTGGTTGCATATAAGTATTCAAATGTGTATGAAATGTTATGTATTGGCTGCCTATTTAGTTACAAAATTTTACAAATTATGCTTGTACAGGTATATGAAAATAGGATGGCAAAATGGCTTTGCAAATAGCCTATTTTTGTCCACATGGGCAGAGACACGGGCGTGTGTCTCAGCCGTGTGTGACACACGGTTATGTTACATTGCCGTGTGTCCCCTGGTGTTGAAACTAAAATGAAGTTAGTATGCTCCACACGGTCTCACACACGGGAGTGTGATCGGCCGTGTGGCATAAGTCAGTATGCTCCCTAATTGGCACACGGTCTAGCACACGGGCGTGTGACTTGGTCGTGTTGCATAAGTCAGTATACCTGACAAGTTTGACACGGCCTAGCACACGGCCTAGCACACAGACGTGACTGGCCATTTCGAAGGGCACACGGGCTAAACACTCGGGCGAGTGATTGGCCGTGCGACCCAAGTCAGTATGTACCCCCTGTTTTCACACAGCCTGTGACACGGACGTGTCTGGTGGCCGTGTGAGACACACGGCCTTGCCACATGGGCGTGTGTCCTCTATTTAAAGAAAAATTTCTAAGTGTTGAAAAATTTCCCAAGTTACTTGTTAAGTCCCGAACCATTTCTAATGCATGTTTAAGGCCTCGTAGGCTCGTTTAAAGGAAACTATCATTGGTTGTGATTGAATTGTATATGAAATGATAAACTATATATGAAATGTATGTTTAAAGGTATTGAAAGTCCGATAATGCTCTGTAACCCTATTTTGACGGTGAATACGGGTGAGCGGTGTTACATTTATTGGTATCAGAGCTACGGTTTAGTCGATTCTAGGATTAACGTAGCGTATGTGAGAGTCTAGCTATACATGCCATATATAAACTGTGATAGTGTGATGACTCCTGATATTTGAAAATGTGTTTTTATATAGCAAATGGATCCCAATCGAACGATAGCTGATGAGGTTGAAAGTAATGCGCCTACTCCCGCTCAAGGGACAGCACCGTCTGAATCTATACCCGTGACGGGTAGTCAGGGAGGAGAGGCTAAAAAAGCCTTCTTCCAAATGATGAACGAATGGTTCACGCAGTACGTCCGAGCTAATCCTGCTACACAACAACCTCCACCTCTACCTATTCCCTAACTGATTCGTGTAGTTCCTCAAGGTATGGATCCTTTGAGATTGAATTAACCTCCTGTTGACAAGATACGAAAATACGGGGCTTAGGAATTTAGAGCCACTGTTAGCGATGACCCTGAGAGAGCCGAGTTTTGGCTTGAGAACACGATTCGGGTATTTGATGAACTTTCTTGCACCCCTGAAAAATGTTTAAAATGTGTTGTATCCCTGTTGAGAGACACTGCATATCAGTGGTGGAATACATTGATACCCGTAGTTCCACGAGAAAGAGTTACTTGGGAATTCTTTCAAGTTGAATTCAGAAAGAAATACATCAACCAACGGTTCATCGATCAGAAATGAAAGGAATTTCTTGAACTGAAACAGGGCCATATGCCAGTAACATAATATGAAAGAGAGTTTGAACGACTTAGCAAATATGCTCGTGAATGTGTTTCTTTCGAGGCTATAATGTGTAAAAGATTCAAAGATGGATTAAATGAAGAAATTAGACTGTTAGTTGGGATTCTTGAGTTGAAAGAGTTTGTCGTTCTAGTTGACAGAGCTTGTAAAGCCGAAGAGCTTAGCAAAGAGAAAAGAAAAGCCGATTCTAAGGCTAGAGACTTTAGAAAGAGATTTGCGGGAAAATCACACCAGTCAGTATCAAAGAAATATAGAGAATATCATCCTCGTTCTACTGCTTCTGCGAGAATTTCGATCAAAGATAGAGATGCGAGACATTTCAGGTCTAAACCTCAGACAACATCTATTACCAGTATGGGTAGTGTTAGAAATGTTGGACCTGAATGTAAGCACTACAATAAACGACATTACGGTGAATGTAGAATATTGAGCGGAGCTTGTTTTAGATGTGGATCTCTTGATCATTATCTTCGGGACTGTTCAGAAAAGTCTATAGCTGAAAGAGATCAACCGGTGAAAGCAAGTAATACGGCTACTAGAGGGAGACCACCCCGAAACACTGGAAATACGAGTGGTAACCGAGGTGCTACGAAAGATTTTTCTGTGAGATCTGAGGCACGAGCACCTGCTCAAGCTTATGCTATCCGTGCACGGGAGGAGGCATCATCGCCAGATGTTATTACCGGTACTTTTTCTCTTTTTGATACTGATATAATTGCATTGCTAGATCCTGGATCAACCCATTCATATATCTGTTTGAATCTAGTATTTAAAAAGAGTTTACATGTCGAGTTTACGGAGTTTGTAATTAAAGTATCAAACCCCCTAGGCAAGTCTGTTTTAGTTGATAAGATTTGTAAGAATTGTCCTTTGATGACTCGGGGTTATTATTTTTTGGCTGACTTAATGCTTCTACCGTTTGATGAGTTTGATGTGATTTTGGGTATAGACTGGCTAACTATGCATGATGCAGTTGTGAATTGTAGACGAAAGATTATCGAATTGAAATTTCAGAATGGTGAAATTCTTTGGATTGAGTCTGATGATTCAAGTGAATTACCTACTGTGATATCGTCTATGTTTGTAATAGCCCGATTTAGACCCTAGTCGGAATAGTGGTTTTGAGACCACAAATCCGAGGTCAAAAAATATTTTAATATTATTTTTCGTGTTTACAGTATGTGATTGAGCATGTGTGAAAATTTATTCGATTGTGTGCTTAATTTGCAAAAAGGACTTAATCGCATAAAATGTAAAAGTTGTGTGCTGATTGTTAAAGTGCCTAATTGGCATGGCTTTCTAAATGAGAAGTCCTTAAGTTGATAATAGACCATTAAAAGAATGGATGGACAAAAATGGGTTAAGGTTAGTGGATTTTAAATGAAGTTAAAAAGGGTAAAATTGGTAATTGATTTTTAATGTTAATATAATTAAAATGAAACAAATTAGATGGCCATTTTCTCATCTTTCTCCCACCGAAAATAGAAAAGAGAGATAGCCATTGAAGCTTTTTGATATTCGGTTATGGTTTAGCTTGATCGAGGTATGTTTTTTATTCGATTTTTGATAATTTCTACGTTTTTGTGATTGTTGCTTTGTGTTTTATCAAGCCCATGCTTTAATTTTAGATTTTGATGAAGAATTTGAGATGTTCCATTGATGAATTCTTGAGCTTTGTGATAGTTGGTGATGAAATATGAAAGATATGTGATAGATTAACATATTTGTCTTTGAACTTTTGGTGAATTTGAGTAATTTGGGCTAAATTGTGAAAATGAAAAATTGAAGGACTAAAATGTGAAATAAATGAAATATATGGGCTTGTATGAGTATAAGGAGAATTCAGCTAGGCATATGTGAATTGAAATTTTGTATATTTGGTGATTTTGTGAAATAGGGACTAAAGTGTCGAAATGTGAATATGTGAGGGTTATTTTGTAAAATGCCCTAAATATGTGTGTTTGGACAAAATTGAATGATTTGGTAATTGAACGAGTTAAATTTGAATATGTATAGATCAAGAAAAGAGGGAATTGGATCGAGATCGAGGCAAAGATAAAGTACTCGACTAATAGACTCGTTCTATTATTTCGACGTCCGAGGTAAGTTTGGATATAATACGAGTTGTTAAATTTACATCTATGAATTATGAAATGAATGAATATCTAGTTATTGAATTAGATTTGTTATATATGGAATTGAGAAATGTGGCACTAAATGTGCATAATTAGAATCAAGACAGAGGTAAATTGCACTGTGTGTGCGAAGTAATAAAAACCTCGGCTTTATTGACTGGCACTGTGTGTGCGATACCGAGATAAATTCAACTCTATGTAAAGGCACTAAGTGTGCGATGATATTTAAGCTTCGGTTATGAATTTGACACTAAGTGTGCGAATAAATTGAACGAATAACAATGGTTGATCAAAATGAAGTGTTGAGCATTGAGTAGCATGAATGGTCAATAACTAAGTGTTGGCTAAGGTTACGGAACCTATGTGGTTGATGAAATTGTAAATGGATATCAAGATGGTTGAGTAAGCATATTAGCTATGGATGATATGGTACATATATTTATGAGTTGATCTATGTGATGGATTAATTTGTATATTGTAGTTGAAACATTAAGTTAAGTGTATTATATTACGAACTTACTAAGCTTTAAAGCTTACTGTGTGAAGTGTTTCTCTGTTTTACTGTAACACCCCATACCCGAGTCCGAGACTAAGACTGGATATGAGACATTACCATACTTGAACTCACTTAAACATGTACTTACGGGCTATAAAATTTCGTTCCAAATTAAAAACTTCTCTTTCTTAGTCAAATCAGACATTTCATGGGCCTACGAGGCCTCAGACTTACGTCCCGAAACTTTCGAAACTCATCTGGAAACTTTCTCTCCAACCAAGGGTCACACGTCCGTGTGACTTGGGACACGCCCGTACACCCCTAAAACATGCCCGTATCTTTCACCCGTGGCCCCAAACCGTGCCTAAAACCCCAGCATTCTGCCAATGCCCCACGGCCAAGGCACACGCCCTTGCTTACCACCCGTGGTGCACACTAACTACCTTAACACGGCCTAGAGTCTAGACACATGCCCGTGTAGCTAGCCCGTGGCCTATTCTGACTTCAGATACAAAGGTGTAGGGTGCACACGGCCTAGACACACGCCCGTGTGTCCATCCGTGTGGGCACTTAGAGGCTATTTACCAAGCCAATTGCCACCCTGAAATCAAGACCAAACTCATGCTCAATTCAGCAACTCAAGTATTACATCTAACATGAACAAGGATGCATACTTCATTAATAGATTGAAACATACATACTTAATCATTCATGACTCATCTCTTTGGCCACATACAAAAAGAATGCTAAGCTTGATAGCCAACACTTTGGCTAGTTTTAAAACATAACTCAAAATGAAATGTTTCCTATACATGCCATACTTTAATATAAACAACTTGGCTATACCAAAATAGCGATTGATAGTGTGCTCTGAGCTCCGGTGACGATGATTAACGAGATTAGCTAGGCAGGACTACATGGAAAAAAAGAATAAAGGATGTAAGCATTTAGCTTAGTAAGTTTGCATGTAATTTTCATAGCAATATATTTGCTTAACATTAACCATTCATCATAAACAGTGGCATTATGAATCTCAAGTATTTAAGCTTACTTACTCTTACTGATTCTTACATATCTCATGGTACTTACTATTCTCATGCTCAAATTTGGTAAACAATATACCTGTATCACTTGATCAGATAGATCAATATACTTTACTATGATAAGTATAATCTCAACTTCATCATTCATATCATGAATAATACTCTTAACTAGCATAACTTGATAATAACTTTACTTACTTAACTTTCTTACTATATCATTTGAGCTTTACTCTCTTGCCCGATGAATTTCTGTGAATAATTGAGGATACTGAATCTCATCCTACATAACTCGATGCCAAAGCCATATCCTCGATATGGTCTTACATGGGATCTCTCATCTTGGTATTGATGCCATGTCTTGACATGGACTTACTCAAAGTATTCCTTGTGTGTCCCCTTGGGAACTTACCATTGCCATGTCTTGACATGGTCTTATTTGGTATCTTTACTCATGAACTGGTCAATGCCGAGCCTTGGCTTGGACTTACATGAAATCTTTCTTGTTACTCACCAATGCCATGCCTTGGCTTGGAATTACATGGAATCTCTACCTCATGATAGCTTTTCAATGCCAAGACTTGTCTTGGACTTACATGACATCTTTGCTTGGAGACTCACCAATGCCATGCCTTGGCTTAGGCTTACATGGGTCTTCATCTCATAATAACTCTTCAATGCCAAGAATTTTCTTGGACTTACATGATATCTTGCTTGATTGCCGATGCCATGCCTTGGCTTGGTCTTATACGGACTTTCTTATCTCGTGTGGTAGATCGAGTATCCTAAGTAATTCAACTTCAATCGAGACTTTCTCATGCTTAATCTCATTAATTTCTTTATTTAACATAGCAATAAGCATTTCTATGGTAATAATGTACATTATACTAAGCAATTCAATGATAATAATCATAAAGCTTAGAAATCATACAAACTTACCTCAATATACAAAATGTTTGTAGATATGCAATTTAGTCCTCGACTTTGTTCTTGCCTTGGTTTCGATCCGGGCTTCATTTTTCTTGATCTATAGTAATAATTAGATCATTTAATACTCACTTGGACTAAATTGACTCTTAACTCATACTTTGGCAAAATTACTATTTTGCCCCTAAACTTTCTCTTATTTGCACTTTTGCCCCTAGGCTCGTAAAATAATTCTCATTCAACTTTCTTAAACATCATGTTTAGCTGATTCATTTTCTCTACTATAAAAATCATCAATTCTCACTATTTCTAATAGGTATGACCAATTTCATAACTATTACAAATTAGTCCATACTATCATTTTTCATGAAATTCACTAAGGAAAAGATGTTTATCTAACATCAAACTCCCATAATCCTCCATAAAATATCATTTTACATGCATGATACACATGGGTAGATTTTTGAACATGCTTCTTAGCTCATCTTATAGCTAAAAATAGCTAATACATAATACGAGGACTCCAAAAATACGAATAATATTAAAAACGGGGCTAGGATGACTTACTTGCAAGCTTCAAAAATTTGAAGAACCCTAGCTATGGAGTCTCCCAAATTTTCGGCACAAGGAAGAAGATGAATGAAATTTTTATCATCTTTTTCCCATTTTAATCATTTAATTGGTAAATGACCAAAATGCCTTTCTCTTTAAAAATCTATAATTTACGAACTCATGTCCATTTTTGTCCAAAACTTATAATTTGGGAAAATTGCTATTTAAGGACTTCTAATTAATATTCTTAAGCTATTTCATACAAAAAGCTTATAGAAACTCATATTTTGCAACTTTTGCAATTTAGTCCTATTTGATCATTCCATGTCAATTTCACAAAATTTCTACATGGAACTTTAATACTATCATGCAAACATGTCATAAACCTTAAGAACTAAATTTACTAACTCGGATTTGTGGTCTCGCACCACTATTCTGACTAGGCCCTGAATCAGGATGTTACAATTCTCCCCCTCTTAGGAATTTTCGTCCTCGAAAATCTTACCAAAGAAATAGGTTTGGGTCTTTGGTTTCTCATGCTCTCTTCTGGTTCCCACGTAGCTTCTTCTATTCCATGTCTTTGCCACAATACTTTTACCAGGACAATACTTTTATTCCTTAGCTGCTTGACTTCCCGAGCTAAAACCTTAATTGGTTCTTCACCATAAGTCATGTCGGGATGAATCTCTATCTCTGACGGGGTAATTACATGTGAAGGATCTGATCGGTAGCGTCTCAACATTGACACGTGAAACACATCATGAATCTTTTCTAACTCTGATGGCAAAGCCAATCGATAAGCTACCGGCCCAAATCTTTTAGTAATCTCATATGGTCCGATAAACGTGGACTCAACTTGCCTTTACGACCAAATCTGAGAACTTTTCTCCATGGCGACACTTTCAAGAAAACTTTATCTCCCACTTGATACTCCATCTCTTTTCTCTTTAAGTCCGAATAGGACTTCTATCGGTCTGATGCAGCTTTTAAACATTCTCGTATCACTTTCACTTTCTCTTTAGCTTCTCTAACCAAATCAACCCCGTGAATTTGGTTTTCCTTGAGTTTAGTCCAAAATAAAGGCGTTCTGCACTTACGCCCATATAGAGCCTCATAAGGCGCCATCTTTAAACTCGACTGAAAACTATTATTTTTGGCAAACTCTACCAATGGGAGAAACTTTTCCCAACTGCCTCAGAATTCGAGAATACAACATCTGAGCATATCCTCAAGTACTTGAATTAACCTCTCCGACTGACCGTCAGTTTGAGGATGAAAAGCGGTACTAAAGTTCAACTTTGTACCCAAGGCCTCTTGTAACTTCTTCCAAAATCTGGATGTAAACCTCGGATCTCTATTCGAGATGATTGACAATGGAACACCGTGAAGCCTTACTATTTCTGAAACGTACAAGTTTGCCAACTTGTCTGGTGAATAATCAACTCATACAGGTATAAAATGGGCTGACTTCGTAAGTCTATCAACTATAACCCATACAACATCTTTCTTGCTCGGAGATAATGGTAGAACCGTTACAAAATCCATAGTAATACGGTCCCATTTCCACTCTGGAACCAAAATGGGTTGAAGCAAACCCGAGGGTACTTGGTGTTCAAATTTTACTTGTCGACAAATCAAGCATTTGAAACAAACTCAAATATCTTTCTTCATTCTCGCCACCAATATCACTGCTTTAAGTCATTAAACATTTTTGGTACTACCCGGATGTCTGAGATAAACATTCGTTATGTGCCTCATGCAAAATTCTCTAAATAAGCTCGTCCTTTCTCGGTAGACAAATTCTATCTTTGAACATCAGACTTCCATTGGGACTAATCCAGAAATCAGACTCAACATCTGTCTCGCACTGAGCTCGCTTGACTTGCAATTCACTATCTTATTTCTGAGCCTCAAAAATCTCTTGGAGGAATACTGGTCTAGCTTTCAACTCAGCTAGAATAGAACCATCATCGGATAAAGTCATCCGTGAATTCATTGCCCTTATTGCAAATAGGGACTTTCTACTCAAAGCGCCGACGACCACATTCGCCTTTCCGGGATGGTAGCCAATGACCAATTCATAGTCTTTTATCAACTCTAACCATCTCCGCTACCTTAAGTTCAACTCTTTCTGCGTCATCAAGTACTTCAAACTTTTGTGATCGGTGAAGATCCGACATCTCTCACCATATAGGTGGTGTCTCCATATCTTCAATGCGAAGACTATAGCAGCCAACTCTAGATCGTGGGTCGGATAATTCTTCTCATGTGGCTTCAACTGTCTTGAGGCGTAAGCAATCACTTTACCTTCTTGCATAAGTACACAGCCTAATCCATTTAAGGATGCATCGCTGTAAATCAAAAATTCTTTCCACTGTGCGAGGTTGTACTAAAAGCGGAGCTTCATCAACATCGCTTTCGGTTTCTCAAAACTTTGTTGGCATCTTTCTGTCCACTCAAACTTCACATTTTTCTCAGAACAATTTAGTCATCGGGGTTGCAATCATAGAAAACCCATTGACGAAATCGTCTATAATAGCCACTAGGCCTAGAAAACTTCTAACCTCGAGACATTTCTCGGTGGATTCCAGTCCATTATGGCCGAAATATTACTTGGATCTACTCGGACTCCATCTCCGAGACAATATGTCCCAAAATCCTACTTCCTTGAGCCAAAATTCACTTTTCTTGAACTTGGCATATAATTAATTTTCTCGAAGAGTCTGTAAAACTGTCCGTAGTTCTCAGCACGCTCATTCTCATCTCGGGAATAAATCAGTATGTCGTTAATGAAAACGACTACAAACTTGTCGAGGTATGGTCTAAAAATGCGGTTCATTAAGTCCATGAATATCGCAGGAGCATTGGTCAAACCAAAGGGCATGACTAAAAATTCATAATGCCCATACCTTGTTCGAAAAGCTGTCTTGGACACATCTGAATCCTTTACTCTCAGCTGGTAGTACCCCGATCTCAAGTCTATCTTAGAGAACACAGTGGCTCCCTTCAATTGATCAAACAAATCATCGATCCTTGGCAATGGGTACTTGTTCTTTACTGTCACTTTATTAAGTTGACTGTAATCTATGCACAATCTCATGGTGCCATCTTTCTTTTTCACAAATAAAAACGGAGCACCCCATGGAGAACAACTTGATCTCACAAAACCTTGATCTGTCAACTCTTGCAACTGTGACTTCAACTCTCTCAACTCCATTGGATTCATTCTGTAAGGAGTAATAGATATTGGTACAGTACTGAGAGCCAGTTCAATGCCGAACTCAATCTCTCTTACAGGGGGTAGTCCTGGTAATTCTTCGATAAAAAAATCCACGTACTCACATACTATCCGTACTGACTCAATCTTTAACTCTGTTTCTTCATCATTCATCACAAAGGCCAAATATGCCTCATACCCCTTTCTTATGTATCTCTGTGCCATCATATGAGAAATCATTGCCGGTGACCTACCTTGTTCATCTGATTTTACATGGAGAATATCCTCATTCTCACATCTCATCTCAATATATTTCTTCCCAGAATTAACTATTACATCATGAATGGTCAACCAGTCCATACCAAGAATGATGTCAAACTCATCAAATGGTAGTAACATAAGATTTGCTTTAAAGTAATGACCTCTAAGCATTAATGGATAATATTTACATACTTCATCAACTAACACACTCTTGCCTAAAGGATTAGACACCTTAATCGTAAATTCTGTAGAATCTATAGGCATATTCATACTGGATACTAGTTTCATACAAATGTAAGAGTGTGTGGATCCGGGATCTATTAAAGCAATAACTTTGATATCATAAAGAGAAAAGGTACCCGTAATAACATCAGAAGAAGATGCCTCTTCACAAGCGCGAATGGTATAAGTCCTCGCAGGCGCCCTACCCTCGGGTCTCGTAGCCTGCTCTCTAGGGTTACCTCTCCCACTTGCCCCACTTCCTGGGTTCCTCTGCGGTCTTCCTCTGACCACACTCCCGGATCTCGGGTTCTGAGCTCTATCTTCTTTCATTGTCTCTAGACAATCTTTTATGTAGTGGTCCTGGGAACCACATCTGAAACATGAATTTTCATGTGCTCAACATTCTCCAAGATGACGTCTGCCACATTGTGGGCATTCGGGTCTATCCGATCGGATGTTCCCCACACTAGCAACTGAGGTCGTCTGTGCCTTACTTCCCAAATACTACTTACTCTTGTCCTTCCTTGAAAACCCAGTGGAAGTAGCCGATCGGGTGGAGAAATCTCTTGACTTCTTGGATGAGGATTGGAATGACTTATTCCACTGTCTCTTTTTAGAGCCGCGAGACTCTATTTCAGACTTTCTCTTCTCCTTTACTAGTTCTTCGGCTTTACAAGCCCTCTCTACTAGCACAACGAATTCCTTTAGTTCTAGGACAGCAACAAACAATTTGATGTCCTCATTTAGCCCATCTTCAAATCTCTTACTCATGATGGCCTCGGTGGACACGCATTATCGAGTGTATTTGCTTAGCCGTACAAACTCACGCTCATAATCAGTCACGGACATCTTGCCTTGCTTTAACTCTAGAAATTCCTTTCTTTTCTGGTCCACGAACCTTTGACTGATATACTTTTTCTTGAACTCTTCTTGGAAGAATTCCCATGTGACCTTTTCCTCGATACCACAGGACACCAATGTGTTCCACCATTGATAGGTAGAATCTCTTAAAAGAGAGACTACACACTTTATGCATTCCTTAGATGTGCATGACAACTCATTAAATACCCTGATGGTATTTTCTAACCAAAATTCAGCTTTTTCCGGATCATCATCTTTTCTTGCCCAAAATTCTTCTGCCCCATGCTTTCTGATTCTATCAACTGGAGGCTTCTCTCCTCTTACCACCTCTACTACTTGAGGGGATACTTGGATAGGTTGATGAATAGGTGGAGTGGAGGGGTTTGCGCATTCGGGTTCGTACGAACGAACTCCATATACCATGTATTCATCATATAGAGGAAGGCTTCTCTAGCCTCTTCTCCTCCTTCTTGACTCATCGTAGTGGGTCTATTCTCATTCTTGTTTGGCACCGTCCCTTCAGCGGGAGCCGACGCGTTACTTTCTACGTCATCCGCCACAGCTCTATCAAGATCCATTTACTAAATGTATAAACATAATTTAAGTCGTCAGGAGTCGTCACACTATCATCATAAAAACATTCTTACGTATGGCATGTATAGCTAGACTCGTGCTCATGCTACGTTAGTCCTAAAACTGACTAAACCGTAGCTCTGATACCACTAAATGTAACACCCCATACCCGAGTCCGAGACTAAGACTGGATATGAGACATTACCATGCTTGAACTCTCTTAAACATGTACTTACGGGCTATAAAATTTCGTTTCGAATTAAAAAATTCTCTTTCTTAGTCAAATCGGACATTTCATGGGCCTACGAGGCCTCGGACTTACGTCCGAAACTTTGTAACTCATCCGAAACTTTCTCTCCAAATAGGGGTCACACGTCCGTGTGACTTGGGACACGCCCGTGCACCCCTAAAACATGCCCGTATCTTTCACCTGTGGTGGATACTGGCAAATCACACACGACCTGGACACGCCCGTGGCCCCAAACCGTGCCTAAAACCCCAAAGATTCGCGCCAAAGGCCCCATGGCCAAGGCACACGCCCGTGCTTACCACCCGTGTTGCACACTGACTACCTTAACACAGCCTAGAGTCTAGACACACGACCGTGTAGCTAGCCCGTGGCCTATTCTGACTTAAGATACAAAGGTGTAGGGTGCACACGGCCTAGACACATGCCCGTGTGTTCATCCGTGTGGGCACTTAGAGGCTATTTACCAAGCCAATTGCCACCCTGAAATCAAGACCAAACTCATGCTCAATTCAGCAACTCAAGTATTACATCTAACATGAACAAGGATGCATACTTCATTGATAGATTAAAACATACATACTTAATCATTCATGACTCATCTCTTTGGCCATATACAAAAAGTGTAACATCCCGATTCAGGGCCTAGTCGGAATAGTGGTGCGAGACCACAAATCTGAGTTAGTAAATTGAGTTCTTAAGGTTTATGACATGTTTGCATGATAGTATTAAAGTTCCATGTAGAAATTTTGTGAAATTGACATGGAATGATCAAATAGGACTAAATTGCAAAAATTGCAAAATATGAGTTTCTAGAAGCTTTTTGTATGAAATAGCTTTAGAATATAAATTAGAAGTCCTTAAATAGCAATTTTCCCAAATTATAAGTTTTGGACAAAAATGGACATGACTTAGTAATTTGTAAATTTTTAAAGAGAAGGGCATTTTAGTCATTTACTAATTAAATGATTAAAATGGGAAAAAGATGATAAAAATTTCATTCATCTTCTTCCTTGTGCCGAAAATTTGGGACACTCCATATCTAGGGTTCTTCAAATTTTTGAAGCTTGCAAGTAAGTCATCCTAGCCCCGTTTTTAATATTCTTCGCATTTTTGGGGTCCTCGTATTATGAATTAGCTATTTTTAGCTATAAGATGAGCTAAGAAGCATGTTCAAATATCTACCCATGTGTATCATGCATGTAAAATGATATTTTGTGGAAGTTTATGAGAGTTTGATGTTAGATAAACATCTTTTCCTTAGTGAATTTCATGAAAAATGATAGTATGGACTAATTTGTAATAGTTATGAAATTGGTCATACCTATTAGAAATAGTGAGAATTGATGATTGTTATAGTAGAGAAAATGAATCAGCTAAGCATGATGTTTAAGAAAGTTAAGTGAGAATCATTTTACGAGCCTAGGGGCAAAAGTGCAAATAAGAGAAGGTTTAGGGGCAAAATAGTAATTTTGTCAAAGTATGAGTTAAAAGTCAATTTAGTCAATGTGAGTATTAAATGATCTAATTATTATTATAGATCAAGAAAAACAAAGCACGGATCAAAACCGAGGCAAGAACAAAGTCGAGTACTAAATTGCATATCTACATACATTTTGTATATTGAGGTAAGTTTGTATGATTTCTAAGCTTTATGATTATTATCATTGAATTGCTTAGTATAATGTACATTATTACCATAGAAATGCTTATTGCTATATTAAATAAAGAAATCAATGAGATTTAGCATGAGAAAGTCCCGATTGAAGTTGAATTACTTAGGATACTCGATCTACCACACGAGATAAGAAAGTCCGTATAAGACCAAGCCAAGGCATGGCATTGGCAATCAAGCAAGTTATCATGTAAGTCCAAGACAAGTCTTGGCATTGAAGAGTTATTATGAGATGAAGACCCATGTAAGCCCAAGCCAAGGCATGGCATTGGTGAGTCTCTAAGAAAAGATGTCATGTAAGTCCAAGACAAGTCTTGGCATTGAAAAGCTATCATGAGGTAGAGATTCCATGTAAGTCCAAGCCAAGGCATGGCATTGGTGAGTAACAAGAAAGATTTCATGTAAGTCCAAGCCAAGGCTCGGTATTGACCAGCTCATAAGTAAAGATACCAAGTAAGACTATGTCAAGACATGGCAATGGTAAGTTCCCAAGGGAACACATAAGGAAGACTTTGAGTAAGTCCATGTCAAGACATGGCATCAATACCAAGATGAGAGATCCCATGTAAGACCATATCGAGGATATGGCTTTGGCATCAAATTATGTGGGATGAGATTCAGTATCCTCGGTTATTCGCAGAAATTCATCGGGCAAATGAGTAAAGTTAAAATTATAACAAGAAAGACAAGTAAGAAAAGCTATTATCAAGTTAGAAATGAGTATTACTCATATTATGAATGATGAACTAGAGATTATAATTATTATTGCAGAGTATGCTAATCTATGTGATCAAGTGATACAGGTACCTTGTTTACCTCACGAGTATGAGACTAGTAAGTATCATGAGATATGTAAGAATCAGTATGAGTAAGTAAGCTTAAATAGCTGAAATTTATGATACCATTTTTTATGTTAAATGGTTATATTGAGCAAGTATGTTGCTACGTGCGTTATATGCAAACTTACTAAGCTAAATGCTTACGTCCTTTATTCTTTCTTTTCATGTAGTCCCGCCAAGCTAATCTCATGGATCATCGTCACCGGAGCTCGGAGCACACTATCAATCGCTATTTTGGTATAGCCAAGTTGTTTATATTAAGTATGGCATGTATAGGAAACATTTCATTTTGAGTTATGTTTTAAAACTAGCCAAAGTGTTGGCTATCAAGCTTAGTATTCTTTTTGTATATGGCCAAAGAGATGAGTCATGAATGATTAAGTATGTATATTTTAATCTATCAATGAAGTATGCATCATTGTTCATGTTAGATGTAATACTTGAGTTGCTGAATTGAGCATGAGTTTGGTCTTGATTTCAGGGTGGCAATTGGCTTGGTAAATAGCCTCTAAGTGCTCACACGGTTGGACACACGGGCGTGTGTTTAGACTCTAGGTTGTGTTAAGGTAGTCAGTGTGCACCACGGGTGGTAAGCACGGGCGTGTGCCTTGGCCATGGGGCATTGGCAGAATGCTGGGGTTTTAGGCACTGTTTGGGGCCACGGGCGTGTCCAGGCCGTGTGTAAATTGCCAGTATCCACCATGGGTGAAAGACACGGTCATGTTTTAGGGGTGCACGGGCGTGTCCCAAGTCACACGGACGTGTGACCCCTGTTTGGAGAGAAAGTTTCCAGGTGAGTTTCGAAAGTTTCGGGACGTAAGTCTGAGGCCTCGTAGGCCCATGAAATGTCTGATTTGACTAAGAAAGAGAAGTTTTTAATTTAGAACGAAATTTTATAGTCCGTAAGCACAAGATTAAGTGAGTTCAAGCATGGTAATGTCTCGTACCCAGTCTTAGTCTCGGACTCGGGTATGGGGTGTTACAAAAAGAATGCTAAGCTTGATAGCCAACACTTTGGCTAGTTTTAAAACATAACTCAAAATGAAATGTTTCCTATACATGCCATACTTTAATATAAACAACTTGGCTATACCAAAATAGTGATTGATAGTGTGCTCCGAGCTCCGGTGACGATGATCCACGAGATTAGCAAGGCGGGACTACATGGAAAGAATGAATAAAGGACATAAGCATTTAGCTTAGTAAGTTTTCATGTAATTCTCATAGCAATATATTTGCTTAACATTAACCATTCATCATAAACAATGGCATTATGAATCTCAAGTATTTAAGCTTACTTACTCTTACTGATTCTTACATATCTCATGGTACTTACTATTCTCATGCTCAAATGCGATAAACAATATACACAGTATCACTTGATCACATAGATCAAGTATACTTTACTATGATAAGTATAATCTCAACTTCATCATTCATATCATGAATAATACTCTTAACTAGCATAACGTGATAATAACTTTACTTACTTAACTTTCTTACTATATCATTTGAGCTTTACTCTCTTGCCCGATGAATTTCTATGAATAACCGAGGATACTGAATCTCATCCCACATAACTCGATGCCAAAGCCATATCCTCGATATGGTCTTACATGGGATCTCTCATCTTGGTATTGATGCCATGTCTTGACATGGACTTACTCAAAGTCTTCCTTGTGTGTCCCCTTGGGAACTTACCATTGCCATGTCTTGACATGGTCTTATTTGGTATCTTAACTCATGAACTGGTCAATGCCGAGCCTTGGCTTGGACTTACATGAAATCTTTCTTGTTACTCACCAATGCCATGCCTTGGCTTGGACTTACATGGAATCTCTACCTCATGATAGCTTTTCAATGCCAAGACTTGTCTTGGACTTACATGACATCATTGCTTGGAGACTCACCAATGCCATGCCTTGGCTTGGGCTTACATGGGTCTTCATCTCATAATAACTCTTCAATGCCAAGACTTGTCTTGGACTTACATGATATCTTTCTTGATTGCCGATGCCATGCCTTGGTTTGGTCTTATACAGACTTTCTTATCTCGTGTGGAGGATCAAGTATCCTAAGTAATTCAACTTCAATCGGGACTTTCTCATGCTTAATCTCATTAATTTCTTTATTTAACATAGCAATAAGCATTTCTATGGTAATAATGTACATTATACTAAGCAATTCAATGATAATAATCATAAAGCTTAGAAATCATACAAACTTACCTCAATATACAAAATGTATGTAGATATGCAATTTAGTCCTCGACTTTGTTCTTGCCTCGGTTTCGATCCGGGCTTCATTTTTCTTGATCTATAATAATAATTAGATCATTTAATACTCACTTTGACTAAATTGACTCTTAACTCATACTTTGGCAAAATTACTATTTTACCCCTAAACTTTCTCTTATTTGCACTTTTGCCCCTGGGCTCGTAAAATAATTCTCATTCAACTTCCTTAAACATCATGTTTAGCTGATTCATTTTCTCTACTATAACAATCATAAATTTTCACTATTTCTAATAGGTATGACCAATTTCATAACTATTACAAATTAGTCCATACTATCATTTTTCATGAAATTCACTAAGGAAAAGATGTTTATCTAACATCAAACTCCCATAATCTTCCATAAAATATCATTTTACATGCATGATACACATGGGTAGATTTTTGAACATGCTTCTTAGCTCATCTTATAGCTAAAAATAGCTAATTCATAATACGAGGACTCCAAAAATACGAAGAATATTAAAAACGGGGCTAGGATGACTTACTTGCAAGATTCAAAAATTTGAAGAACCCTAGCTATGGAGTCTCCCAAATTTTTGGCACAAGGAAGAAGATGAATGAAATTTTTATCATCTTTTTCCCATTTTAATCATTTAATTGGTAAATGACCAAACTGCCCTTCTCTTTAAAAATCTACAATTTACTAACTCATGTCCATTTTTGTCCAAAACTTATAATTTGGGAAAATTGCTATTTAAGGACTTCTAATTTATATTCTAAAGCTATTTCATACAAAAAGCTTATAGAAACTCATATTTTGCAACTTTTGCAATTTAGTCCTATTTGATCATTCCATGTCAATTTCACAAAATTTCTACATGGAACTTTAATACTATCATGCAAACATGTCATAAACCTTAAGAACTAAATTTAATAACTCAGATTTGTGGTCTCGCGCCACTATACCGACTAGGCCCTGAATCGGGATGTTACATTTACAGTGTCTTTAAAGCTAGCTCGGATCCGGGGATCGTCAGCGACTCAATCACATTATCGGCTATCTATTTTGGTATTTTTGGAAGATATATATATATATATATATATATATATATATATATATATGGCATGTATAGGCTAGTAGATATAGCATGTTTTGAAGTGTATAAACTTAGCCATGTGATTTGGCTTGGTAGCTAATGATTTTGGTATATGTTTTGGGCTTGAGTAAAGATTAGTTAATATGTGAATGTTTGTTCTAGTGAATGAACTTATGATATGTTTTGGTACTATGGAGATAGTGAGTTCATGCTATGATTTGGTTGAGATTATATGGTGTATGAATTACAAGTTTTTGTCATGTAATTGGTACTTTGGATTAATAGGTATAGATGGATTTATTTGGGATAATGAATGATGATGTTAAGAGTTTAAATTGAGTATGTTTTGGTATGTTTGAATGCTATGTGAGGTATGAAATTGAATTAGTTTGTGCTTGTAGGTGAGACCTTAAGTGTGGGTGGCAATTTGGCCTTGCAAATGGCCTATAATTGCCCACACGGCTGAGCACACGGGTGTGTGGCTCGACCGTGTCTTTCGAGTTTGCAAATTGAAACAAGTTAGGCTCGCACACGGGCTGGACACACGGGCGTGTGACTGGCCGTGTGGTGCAAGTCAGTGTCGACCATGGGTGATGCACACGGGCGTGTCTCAGGCCGTGTGGACAAGTCAGAATGTATGCCCTGTTTTGCCACGGCTTGGACACATGGGCGTGTCCGAGGTCGTGTGAGGCACACAGCCTACCCACACGAGCGTGTGACCTCTGTAGCTTGGAAAAATGTTTGATTTTCAGAAAATTTTTTATGTGTTCGGTTTAGTCCTGACCCCTTTCTAACACGTTTTTAAGGTCTCGTAGACCTCATTAAAGGACTATATGTATATATTTTGTTATGTTTGGGTGATGATAAACTTTGTTTTGTAAAATGTTAGTAAATATTCCGGATTGATCGGTAATGCTTCTTAACCCTAGACCGGTGACAGTTACGTGTTAGGGGGGCTACATTTTATTGGTATCAGAGCTACGATTTAGTCGATTCTAGGACTAACGTAGTGCGTGTGAGTCTAGCTATACATGCCATATATATATTTGCGATAGTGTGAAGAATCCTGACAGTTAAAAATGTGTTTTTATATAGCAAATGGACCCCGATCGAGCAGTTGCTGATGATGTAGAGAGCAATGCGCCTGCTCCAGCTCAAGGAGTCACGGGGGAGAGGCTAAACAAGCCTTCTTCCAAATGATGAGTGAGTGGTTTTCGGAGTTCGTTTGAACGAATGCGGCTACTCCACAACCTCTATCCCCACAAGTGCCTGTAGTGCCACAAGTGACAGATCCAATCCGACTGAGTAAGCCTCCGGTGGATAAAATTTGAAAGTATGGGGCTGAAGAATCTAGAGCTACGGTTGATGATGATGCTGAACGAGCTGAGTTTTGGCTCGAGAATACAATTAGAGTGTTTGATGAGATTTCATTGACTCCCGATAAATGCTTGAAATGTGCTATTTCATTGTTGAGAGATACGGCATATAATTGGTGGAAAATGTTGATATTCGTGGTTCCGAGAGAAAGAGTCACCTGGGATTTCTTTCAAGCCGAATTCTGAAAGAAATATATCAGTCAACGATTCATAGATCAAAAACGTAAAGAAATTCTTGAGCTAAAATAGGGCCGTATGTTAGTTACTGAATATGAATGAAAGTTTCTGAGATTGAGCCAATACGCGCGGGAATGTGTTTCGACTGAAGCTACTATGTGTAAACGTTTCATTGAAGGTCTGAATGAAGACATTAAATTGCTGGTTGGAATACTTGATTTGAATGAATTTGTAGTGTTAGTTGAAAGAGCCTGCAAAGCTGAAGAACTTAGTAAAGAATAGAAGAAAGCCGATTCTGAAGCTAGAGATGAAAGAAAAAGATCGATGAGCATGTAACATCCTAAAATTCAGGATTTTATAATTTACTTTACATCTTGTGATAGGCTAGTTAAGAATGTTAATTGTGTATGTTTAGGGGTTCTAAAAAGGCTCGGGGTTGAGTTGGGCCTTAGCAAAATTTTTGTGTTTAAGCACTTTAAAGAGAGAAGGTAAGTGGCATCAATGCTTAAGGAAATAAGTGTGTATTTTGCTAGCATAAGTAAGCATATGGCAAGGAGGTTGTGGCGTCACATGAAGGGCTTTTAGGGAGGAGTTTGAATCCCACCTAGTGCAAAAAAAATTGATTAAATTTTTGTGCTTCCCTTCCAAGTGTCGGCCATGGTCTTAAATAAGGTAAGGAAGACTTTTTATTGATGGAAAGATGGCTAAGAAAATAAGGTAAGGAGGAGAATAAGGAAAGAAGTAAAAGAAAGGAGTAAGAAGGGGGATATGTTGGCCAAGTTTGGGGAAGATGTTTTGGAAAGAATTTTTGGTCAATTTTGATCCTTTTTGGTAAAAGGGTGCACGGTTTTGGGAGGGGGTCTTGGGAGCCGAATTTTCCTAGTCACTTTGCTAGTTTTAGTGCTTGAGAGGCTTATTTTCTTTTAGCATTTTCTTGGTGCTTTCTTTTCCAATTTTTTTCTTTTGCTTGTCGAAACTCTGAAGCCAAATTGTGCACTTCTTTTTCTCTTGTTGTAGTCGAAACACACTAGCCATTTGTTCATCTTTCTTTTCCTTTGTTTTGCCGTAACCCTCAACTTATTTTTGGTTCATCTTCTTTTGTTGTTAGCCGAAATTACCTAGCATTCTTTTTCTCCATCCCTTCTTTTCTTTTGACCATTTCATCAACCATTCTCCCTATCTCTTTAATCGACACAACTTTGTTTGGCCGAATCTTCTTTATTCTTTTCTCATCAATAGCCGAATTTCTATCATCTTCTCTTCTCCATCTTGCGAGTTGAGTATCTCTTCTTTGATCAAAACAGTAAGTGGATCTATTCTATCCTTGTATTTTCTTTTTGGCGAATATGTACCTTCTCTTTGGATGGTTCTCTAAATCGGAACATTCCTCTCTTCTACTCCCTCATTTCGTGATCATCTTCTATTTTGTAGTATTCTTGTGGGGTTGGCCGAATCTTTCATTTAGTCGAATCATCTGTCGTCGTAAGCCCAATCGGTGGAAATCAGATTTATCATCGTAAGGTAAGAAGTTTCTTTATGGATTATTTCGATCTCGCTCATTGTTTGATTAGTTTGCTAAACGGAATGATGGTTGTAACTTTTTGGTTATTATAGGGATCATATCGATCGTTTTTATTCACTTGTTGATCCTATGGAAATAGTGGTAAGCCGAACCTTTTCCTTAAACAATCGATTTATATCATCATAATATTGTTTTGATTAAGACTTTTTCCAATGGAGGCAAGTGGTACCGATTCGAAAGGAAAAGCGATTGGAGAACACAAAAGGAGTGGATTTGCGATTCCTACTCCTAAGTTCAAACGAAGGGCGGTATCGGCGGTTTGAGATTTTCCACCGGGTTGTGGACCATCATCCGGTGAAAATAGACAAATCATGGTCGTTCACGATACTAAGGGTAAGCATTTTAATAGATCATTTGATTTAGATTTAGATTAATAAATCTCATTTGTTGGATTAATCGAGAGTAATGGTGATTTAGGTGCCGACGATCAAGAAGGATTAATCCTTACCATAATCAGGTGTGTAATCTCACACCGAAATCCCGTAGATTCATGATTAGATATCACGTTGGAAAATAGCTCGTTATTATTTATATGGCTAAAAATCGTAATATGGCACAAATCGAGAAATTTGCTTAAATTACATTATTTCTCTAGATTTGTCAAAATCGGCATTAAAATTGTTAGATTTACGAAAATGCCCCTATGGGCCGATTTACAAAAATGCCTCTATGGGTCGATTTACGAAAATGCCTCTATGGGCCGAATTATGAAAATGCCTCTATGGGCCGAATTGCTAGAATGCCTTAGTGGACCAAATTATAATTATTCCTTTAATGGGCCGAGTATCCGAAATATTTCACTAGATTAATGGTTATTATATATGGATATTATATTATGTAAGTTGCATTTACACATTTTGCATGGGATGGAAAAATGTATGAAGAACAGTGTAGCCTGGTGGCATTGCCACAATATATTCATTATAATGTTTACTTATGATTTCGGTGGCTTGACCACGAAAATACTATATGAAAAGCAGCTTGACTGCAGTGATTGGTGTGAGCAGCAGGGTGGGTTAACTTGATCCCCACATGTGTGATTGGCTGGTCGGGGGTGTGATGAATGGATGGGTTGGGTTGCATACATTAACTTCATTTTGTTATTAATTATGTAAATGGGCTTAAGCCCAAGTTATTGCTAAATGAATTCAGGCCCAGTGGATGACGGTAAGGGGATTATACACTGAGTTCTAGTAACTCACCCCTTTTCCTTAACCTTTGCAGGTAATGCTCAGTGAGGTGGACTTGGGCCATGGATGACTCGATGGAGGCCGTACTTCAGAAGTTGTATTTTTTTCGAACTTTAGATTTCTATTTATGTTTACTTTACTACTTTTACTATTTTGGGTTTAAAGTTGTAATAAGGCCTCTGGGATAAACTTTAATTTGCTTTATGTTTGGACGCATTTATTATTTTACTTAAATTGTTTAAAACGGGGATTTTTCTAAAATCATAAATAACGGTTTTTCCAAAGTTGATTAACAAAAGGATTTTATAACATATTTATAAATAATTTAACTCGGATTCCCTTTCGGACTATCGACATTATTTTCAAAAGTCACGATTTTAAAATATCACGATTTTGAATATCAATTCTTCAATTAACCTATCGAGATTAGTAGTATTTTTATCGAATATTTTTTAAACTGGTTTTCCAAATAATACTTATTTTAGTACGAATTACAAGTTCTTAAATACGTTTTAATTCATGTGACATGTCAGATCCGGTCGTAACGCATAGGCCGGGTTTAGGGTGTTACATTTTATGGTATCAGAGCCCGGTTGTAAAACTCGGCTATGGTTTGGGTTCAAAAGTGTTTTCCAAAGATGTTTAAAATTTTAAATTATAAATACATGATCTAAAGGAAGTATGGCACCACGGGTATTCGGCACCAAGTCAAGTAAGTTTATGTTTTCATTTTATGATTATTGTGGTATGACTGTAGAAATACTCTAGAACTTTTAGCTTTAGGAGCTGAAACTATAGAGATTGAGACCTTAGGATACGTTTTGCGAAAACGACTTTACTTCCTATACTTCATAAAACATTGTTTAATAAACATTGAATAATATACTGATTCATAAGACTTGTAATCAGATTAAATCAATTTAGTAAACATGAGCACTAGAGGATGTGGACGCGGTAGACGTGGCCGTGGTAGAGGCCGAGGTGCTAGAGTTGTATCTAAGGCATTGGGGCATATGCCAGAAATGGGCGCCTGCATCACACGTGGATCAAGGTAGGGTCACATGATCGAATGAGAGAGGATGACACTCTGTCCCAAGTGATGTTGCGAGTTCTGGAAAGGGTTGCTAGGGCAAGAATTGGGTCGGCAGCTCGTGGGTCAATATCGGAGCGACTCAGATCAAATGGGGCTAAAGTTTTTAGGGGTATTTTGGGTGTAGCCCCAAGTGTAGCAATCTTGGCTTGAGGCGATGGAGCGGATTATGGGCGACACAGATTGCACGGTGTAAACCGAAAGGGGTGGTGTCGTTGTTGAGAGACGAGGCGTATCAGTGGTGGCTCACTGTTCGGGAAGGCACTCAGGCTGATCGTATTACCTGGGATTTCTTTAAGATAGCATTCCAGGGAAAATATGTCGGGGCTAGTTATATGGATGCCCGAAGGACGGAATTCCTAAATCTGATCCAAGAAGGTAAATCCGTGGCAGCTTACGAGGCAGAGTTTCTACGTCTGAGTCGGTATGCCTGGGGAATAGTACCGACTGATTATGAACGCTGTGTGTATTTTGAGGACGGGTTGCGTGATGAGTTGCGGGTATTGATAGCCCCACAGAAGGAGAGGAATTTCGCTGCACTGGTAGAAAAAGCTAAGATTGCTGAAGAAGTAAAGCATTTGGAACGGCAAAACCGAGACAAGGATAGGGGCAGGAACAAGAGAGACTCTGGGTATTCAGGTCCTGCCAGAGGATTTCAGAAAAGGCCCAGGAACGAGGAGCCAGTTCGAGTGAGAGTTCCAATACTACCACCAATCACGACCTCACGTGGATTGTGGGAAACTTCATTCGGGTGAATGCTGGAAGAGAACTGGTGGTTGTTTCAGATGTGGATCCAAGGACCATCGGTTTAGGGATTGCCCTCGAAAGCCTGACCAAACTCAGGCAGTTCATAACAGATTTACGCAGCCAGCTGGAGGCGTTCAGCAGCCGCCGAGAGGCCGTGGGCCAGGTCGAGGTGGTAATGGCGTAGGACGAGGTCAGGGTGCAACGGGTAGAGGTACCAGTAATAGGGGTAACACAGAGGCGAGACAGCCAGGGTTGGTCTATACGGTTAGGCGTCGAGAGGATGGCGATGCACTGGATGTCATAACCGGTACGTTCTTCATTTCTGATGTACCTGTTATTGCTTTGATAGATATTGGATCCACCCATTCGTATGTTGCTTGTGCTGTGTCTAGAACATTGAATATTAGATCTGAGATTACTGCTAGAGAAACAACTGTGATTAGCCCTTTAGGACAGTCAGTGGTAGTAAATAAGATATTTAAAGATGTGCCCTTAGAAGTGCAGGGGGAACTATTTCTGGCGGATTTGATGGAACTGCCATTCGTTGAGTTTGATCTAATTTTGGGTATGGACTAGCTGGTTAAGCATCGTTCGAACTTGGATTGTGCTGCAAAGCAAATGGTACTAAGAACTTCAGAGGATAAGGAAGTGATGCTGATAGGTGAAAGACGAAACTATCTGTCGAATGTGGTATCTACTTTAAAGGCAGAAAAGTTGGTGTAGAAAGGGTGTGGAGCATTCCTAGCCTTTATCAGTGCTTTGGATGCCAAAGAATTTTCGGTAGAGAGTGTTAGAACGGTGAAAGAGTTTTCAGACATTTTTCTCGAGGAGCTTCCAGGATTACCTCCGGATCGGGAAGTGGAATTTGGCATTGAGCTATTGCCAGGAACGGCTCTGGTGTCCATTGCCCCTTACAGAATGGCGCCGAAGGAGCTCGTGGAACTTAAGGCTCAAATTCAGGAGTTGATGGATCATGGATTTATTCGACCAAGTGTGTCACCGTGGGGAGCACCGGTTTTGTTCGTTAAGAAAAAGGATGGGTCGATGCGTATGTGCATCGATTATAGACAATTGAATAAGTTGACGATCAAGAACAAGTATCCGTTATCGAGGACCGATGATCTGTTCGATCAGTTGCGAGGAGCTTCAGTTTTCTCAAAAATAGACTTGAGATCGGGGTTTTACCAGTTAAAAGTCAAGGAGGCAGATATTCACAAGACTGCATTCCAAACTCGTTATGGGCATTACGAGTTTTTGGTGATGCCGTTTGGGTTGACTAATGCACCAGCTGCATTTATGGACATGATGAACCGAGTCTTCCAACCATATCTAGACCGGTTTGTGATGGTGTTCATAGATGACATCTTGGTGTACTCAAAGACTGAAGAGGAGCATGATTCGCATTTACGGGTCATATTGCAAATATTAAGGGAGAAGCAATTGTATGCCAAATTCAGTAAGTGTGAATTTTGGCTGAGGGAAGTGACCTTTTTGGGGCATGTAGTGTCTGCTGAAGAAATTAGAGTTAATCCCCGGAAGGTCGAGGCTGTGTTGGACTGGAAACCACCAAAGTCAGTGGCAGAAATTTGGAGTTTTCTAGGCTTGGCGGGGTATTACAGGCTTTTTGTTGAGGGGTTTTCATTGATTGTTGCACCCCTAATTAAGCTGTTGCGTAAGGGAGTACCGTTTGTGTGGTTTGATAAGCAGCAAGAGAGTTTTGAAAAATTGAAGAAGATTCTAATAGAAGCGCCAGTATTGATTCAACCTGAGGCTGGTAAGGAGTTTATCGTTTATTATGATGCGTCACACACGAGCTTGGGATGTGTGTTGATGCAAGGGGGAAAAGTGGTGGCTTATGCATCTCGTCAATTAAGGCCGCATGAGATAAATTATCCCATGCATGATTTGGAGTTAGCTGCAGTGTTGTTTGCTCTGAAGATATGGAGACACTATCTGTATGGGGAGAAGTCAATTATCTATGCGGACCATAAGAGTTTGAAGTACCTCCTTACCTAGAAGGAGTTGAACTTAAGACAGCGAAGGTGGACAGAACTGTTGAAGGATTATGACTTCTCAATCGAGTATAATCCAGGAAAAGCTAAAGTAGTGGCAGATGCGTTGAGTCGTAAAGTGATATCGGATTTGAGAGCAATGTTTGCTCATCTCAGCCTTTATGAAAATTGTAGCCTGTTAGCCGAACTTCAAGTGAAGCCTGCATGGGTATATCAGATTAAGGAAAAGCAGTTGATAGATAAAGCGTTGGGTTCTCGACTTCAGCAAGTGGAAAGTGGTGAGATAGGGGATTTTGGATTAAATAGTGATGGAGTATTGTGTTTCCGCGGAAGAGTTTGTATGCCCAGGGATTTGGAATTGAGACAAATGATTCTGCGTGAGGCGCATAGTAGCCCATATGCTATGCACCCCGGGGGAAATAAGATGTACCGAGATCTTCATGAGCAGTATTGGTGGCCAGGGTTGAAACGGGAGGTTACCGACTTCGTGAGCAAGTGCTTGACATGTCAACAGGTGAAGGCGGAACATCAACTGCCGTCAGGGTTGCTACAACCGGTGAAAATTCCATTATGGAAATGGGAAAGGATAACGATGGACTTTGTTAGTGGGTTACCCTTAACGCCTACTAAGAAAGATTCAGTATGGGTTATAGTGGATCGGTTAACAAAGACTGCTCATTTCCTACCTGTTAAATGGATTTTTCGCTGCGAAGTTGGCCAAGTTGTATGTAGCGGTAGATCGTAAGGTTACATGGGGTACTAGTGTCTATCATATCGCATGAGGATCCTAGGTTTACATCACGGTTCTGGAAGGCTTTACATGAAGCTTTGGGTACAAGGCTAAATTTCAGCACGGCATTTCATCCGCAGACTGATGGTCAGTCGGAAAGAGTAATCCAGATTCTAGAAGACATGTAAGGGGCTGTGTGATTGACTTCAGGGGTAGTTGGGAAGATTTTCTACCATTGGCAGAGTTTGCATACAACAACAGCTATCAATCCAGTATCCAGATGGAACCCTACGAGGCATTGTATGGTCGTAGGTGTCGTACTTCTACTTGCTAGACTGAGCTAGGAGAGCGACATTTATTGGGTCATGAGTTGATCTCGGAGGCGGAGGAAAAAGTTAAGGTAATTCGGGCTCGTTTAAAAGAAGCTTCGGACAGACAAAAATTGTATGCGGATCTGAAGCGTAAGGAGATAGAGTTTGTGGTGGGAGATCAAGTCTTTTTGAAGGTCTCACCTTGGAAGAAGATCTTAAGATTTGGGCGGAAAGGTAAGTTGAGCCATAGATTCATCGGACCATACCGTGTACTGAAGCGTGTTGGGCCAGTGGCTTATCAGCTGGAGTTACCTCCCGGGTTAAGTCAGATACATAGCGTATTCCATGTCTCGATGTTAAGGCGTTATCGCTCGGATCCATCTCATATCGTACCAGTGGAGGAAGTTGAGATAAGACCTGACTTGTCTTTTGAAGAGGAGCCAGTACAGATTTTAGATCGGGATATTAAGGTGCTAAGAAAGAAGTTGGTTCCGTTAGTCAAAGTTTTATGGCGTAATCACGGGTCAGAGGAAGCTACATGGGAGCCAGAGGACACGATTCGGCAGAAATATCCTCATCTCTTTCAATCAGGTAAATTTCGAGGCCGAAATTTCTTTAAGGGGGTAAAATTGTAACATCCTGAAATTCAGGATTTTATAATTTACTTTACATCTTGTGATAGGCTAGTTAAGAATGTTAATCGTGTATGTTTAGGGGTTCTAAGAAGGCTCGGGGTTGAGTTGGGCGTTAGCAAAATTTTTGTGTTTAAGCACTTTAAGGAGAGAAGGTAAGTGGCATCAATGCTTAAGGAAATAAGTGTGTATTTTGCTAGCATAAGTGAGCATATGGCAAGGAGGTTGTGGCGTCACATGAAGGGCTTTTGGGGAGGAGTTCGAATCCCACCTAGGGCAAAAAGTTTTGATTAAATTTTTGTGCTTCCCTTCCAAGTGTCGGCCATGGTCTTAAATAAGGTAAGGAAGACTTTTTATTAATGGAAAGATGGCTAAGGAAATAAGGTAAGGAGGAGAATAAGGAAAGAAGTAAAAGAAAGGAGTAAGAAGGGGGATATGTTGGCCAAGTTTGGGAAAGATGTTTTGGAAAGAATTTTTGGTCAATTTTGATCCTTTTTGGTAAAAGGGTGCACGATTTTGGGAGGGGGTCTTGGGAGCCAAATTTTCCTAGTCATTTTGCTAGTTTTAGTGCTTGAGAGGCTTATTTTCTTTTAGTATTTTCTTGGTGCTTTCTTTTCCAATTTTTTTCTTTTGCTTGCCGAAACTCTAAAGCCAAATTGTGCACTTCTTTTTCTCTTGTTGTAGCCAAAACACACTAGCCATTTGTTCATCTTTCTTTTCCTTTGTTTTACCGTAACCCTCAACTCATTTTTGGTTCATCTTCTTTTGTTGTTAGCCGAAATTACCTAGCATTCTTTTTCTCCATCCCTTCTTTTCTTTTGACCATTTCATCAACCATTCTCCCTATCTCTTTAATTGACACAACTTTGTTTGGCCGAATCTTCTTTATTCTTTTCTCATCAATAGCCGAATTTCTATCATCTTCTCTTCTCCATCTTGCGAGTTGAGTATCTCTTCTTTGATCGAAACGGTAAGTGGCTCTATTCTATCCTTGTATTTTCTTTTTTCCGAATATGTACCTTCTCTTTGGATGGTTCTCTAAATCGAAACATTCCTTTCTTCTACTCCCTCATTTCATGATCATCTTCTATTTTGTAGTATTCTTTTCGGGTTGGCCGAATCTTTCATTTAGTCGAATCATCCGTCGCCGTAAGCCCAATCGGTGGAAATCGAATTTATCATCGTAAGGTAAGAAGTTTCTTTATGGATTATTTCGATCTCTCTCATTGTTTGATTAGTTTGCTAAACGAAATGATGGTTGTGACTAATCGGTTATTATAGGGATCATATCGATCGTTTTTATTCACTTGTTGATCCTACGGAAATAGTGGTAAGCTGAACCTGTTCCTTAAACAATCGATTTATATCATCGTAATATCGTTTTGATTAAGACTTTTTCCAATGGAGGCAAGTGGTACCGATTCGAAAGGAAAAGCGATTGGAGAAAACAAAAGGAGTGGATTTGCGATTCCTACTCCTAAGTTCAAACGAAGGGCGGTATCGGCGGTTCGGGATTTTCCACCGGGTCGTGGACCATCATCCGGTGAAAATAGACAAATCGTGGTCGTTCACGATACTAAGGGTAAGCGTTTCAATAGATCATTTGATTTAGATTTAGATTAATAAAATCTCGTTTGTTGGATTAATCGAGAGTAATGGTGATTTAGGTGCCGACGATCAAGAAGGATTAATTCTTACCGTAATCAGGTGTGTAATCTCACACCGAAATCCCGTAGATTCATGATTAGATATCACGTTGGAAAATAGCTCGTTATTATTTATATGGCTAAAAATCGTAATATGACACAAATCGAGAAATTTGCTTAAATTACATTATTTCTCTAGATTTGTCAAAATCGGTATTAAAATTGTTAGATTTACGAAAATGCCCCTATGGGTCGATTTACGAAAATGCCTCTATGGGCCGATTTACGAAAATGCCTCTATGGGCCGAATTATGAAAATGCCTCTATGGGCCGAATTATGAAAATGCCTCTACGGGCCGAATTGCTAGAATGCCTTAGTGGACCAAATTATTATTATTGCTTTAATGGGCCGAGTATCCGAAATATTTCACTAGATTAATGGTTATTATATTATGTAAGTTGCATTTACACATTTTGCATGGGATGGGAAAAATGTATGAAGAGCAGTGTAGCCTGGTGGCATTGCCACAATATATTCATTATAATGTTTACTTATGATTTCAGTGTCTTGACCACGAAAATACTATATCTTGACTGCAGCGATTGGTGTGAGCAGCGGGGTGGGTTGACTTGATCCCCACAGGTGTGATTGGCTGGTCGGGGGTGTGATGGATGGATGGGTTGGGTTGCATACATTAACTTCATTTTGTTATTGATTATGTAAATGGGCTTAAGCCCAAGTTATTGCTAAATGAATTCAGGCCCAGTGGATGACGGTAAGGGGATTATACACTGAGTTCTAGTAACTCACCCCTTTTTCTTAACCCTTGCAGGTAATGATCAGTGAGGTGGACTTGGGCCATAGATGACTCGATGGAGGCCATACTTCAGAAGTGGTCTTTTTTTCGAACTTTAGATTTCTATTTACGTTTACTTTATTACTTTTACTATTTTGGGTTTAAAGTTGTAATAAGGCCTCTGGGATAAACTTTAATTTGCTTTATGTTTGGACGTATTTATTATTTTACTTAAATTGTTTAAAACGGAGATTTTTCTAAAATCATAAATAACTGTTTTTCCAAATTTGATTAACAAAAGGATTTTATATCATATTTATAAATAATTTAACTCGGATTCCCTTTCGGACTATCGACATTATTTTCAAAAGTCACGATTTTAAAATATCACGAATTTGAATATCAATTCTTTAATTAACCTCTCGAGATTAGTAGTATTTTTATCGAATATTTTTTTAAACTGATTTTCCAAATAATACTTATTTTAGTAAGAATTACAAGTTTTTAAATACATTTTAATTCATGTGACATGTCAGATCTGGTCGTAACGCATGGGCCAGGTTTGGGGTGTTACAGAGCAAGTCGTATCAACCTCCATCAGAGATTCAGAGACGTAGCTAATCGCTCAAATTTTTCGTTTGGACATTCCGACTGAATCGAGTGTTTGAAGTGTCAAAATCAACAAGCCTGAGTGTAGACAGTGCGGGAGGCGACATGTTGGAGAATGTTGGGGCAAGTACAATAATCGAACTTGCTACAAATGTGGATCACGAGATCACTTCAATCGAGATTGCCCAGAGTTAGCTAAGAAAGACAATGTTCAGAGTGTGAGACCGTGTAACACCCTTAACCCGTGTCCGTTGCCGGATTAAGGTTACAGGCATTACTATGCTTAGCACAAATCGTATCATTTATTTATTGTTATTAAAAACATGGACAAATGCATTTCAAGTTTGTACCACCATCGCAAACTTAAACATTAATAACTTATTCCAATCCATTTAAGCCAATTTCGTACATCTGCATATATATATATATATATATTTATTTTTAACAACTCTAAGATCAATACATCCATAATAACAAACTCACATTCAACTAAAACAAAAAAATATATATATATCCTTTCTTGCTCGAAATACCAAAGCTTAAACTAAATGTATATGCGCATGTTTGAACCAATTGCGAATATGTCGATTTAAATACATAGCATAAAACTTCATACACAAACGGTTAATATAACTTATATAGATCATATCAACTTTTGCATGTTTTATCATTCCTACCGAATCACATCATCAAACCACCTAAATACCTATTCGACATATACCTATCATTTTAGACTTATTAATATAATAACCTTAAGCCACATACACTACTTCATGCCAAAAAATTTCATATAAAACAAACATATCCCATTTATCATTTGCATATGTCATTAGCATTTTACTAAAATGATTATCAATCACCATCAAACATAATTAAACACGTACTATAACAAAACATGATAAACACATCTCATTTGCATGCCATGACCGACTATAATTAGCTTTAAACATCATATTTGGCCATTTTCGCATGGCCATAACATATACAAGGACAAAGTGTATTAATTCAAAACATAGTCTAGTCTATACATGCCTTTAGTTCAAAACCAAACTCAAAAGTACCAAAATAGATTGATAATGTGGATGACTTTACTGACGATCCCCTGAGCCCGTAGCTTGGTCTAAATCTATAATACAAAACAATGAACACACACAGAGTAAGCTTACTAGCTTAGTAAGTCTGAAGCAAATGTATTCAATCAAATGTTCATTCAATCATTTCAATAAAATACATCATACCATAAAATTTAAAGCTTAACACTTATTTGTCTACTAATGCCGAATACAAATACCTCTTTTAGCTCAATCATTGTAATTATTTTATCTTTAATCTTCAATTTATTAGCTCATCATATAATTCAAATATAAATTAATAGAACTTCTCCAACTACTAGTACTTTCGATACATTTAATTCAATAGTATCACATAAACACAAGTAAGTATATACTTACACTTAGTAATTTCATATACAAGAACACATAATCACATATCTATATATATTCATTTGACATTTCATTCATTCGTATACATGGCATCAAGGTAATCCCAACATGGTTACATAAACATAAGTATAAAGCCGAATATACAGGATCAATTATTATCATTTGCGTTCGACAATTCAACACATATATACTTACCTTATTGATCTAATATAGAAGATCAATTTAATAACTTGTAGGCACTTACCTGTATGGCCGAACATACATATATAACTTGTAATATCAACTTACTTCCTCGATGATTACTTAGCTAGAAAAGTTTACGTCTTGCAATTTGAAATTTCATCACCGGTTTAGAACACGCTGGGCGTCGGCTGAATCACACACCCAAGCACTAGGCACTGCTAGACCGAGGTCTCAAATTTAAACACTGTATTTAGCCTGCTAGGCAATAAGCCCGATATAATTCACTGGCATAAGACCTGATAGGCAATAAGCCCGATATAATTCACCGGAACAAGTCCTACTAGGCTCAAAGCCCGAATTGACATTATTCCACCATCTCGTACACATTACATTTTCTTAAAATCACATATATAACATATAATTCATATCACTTTCACATAATGAATTCAATTTAATTTAACTACCTTTCATTGATAAATTTAATATGTCACATTCGGCTATGTCTACATTTCAATCCAATAATTCAAAATTCAGCATATAACTAGGTTACGAACAATATTTACAGTATTAACTTGCTTAAAGACTTACCTCGAATATCGTCGGACGACAAGAACCGACTATTCGATAACTTTCACCTTTCCCCGATCCAAGTCCGTTTTTCTTTGTTCTTGATCTAAACATAATCAAATTAAGCTCATTCAAGCACATTTAATCTCAATTTAGTCCCAAAACACATAAATAGACAAATTACCATTTTACCCCTGACATTTGCAACTTTTACCATTTAGTCCCTATTGCACAAAACACAAAATACACATAATTTGAATTCAATCCCTAAGGGCCGAATCTTCCCCATGGTCATACAAGTCCCTACATTCCATTTATTTTGCATTTTAACCCCTCAAAAATTTATTTTCTCAATTTAGCCCTATTTAGCCAAATTCATCAAAAATTCAAGAACAAAGTTTGTTCATCAACTATATATCTATCATTTAACACCATAAAACATCATGAAACTCAACATAGTATCCATGGCATTTTACACAAACATCATCTATTCATGAAATTAAGACATGGGTTTTAAAGCTCTCGAAGCAACGATTACAAAAACGTAAAAATTATCGAAAACCGATTAAAATCTAACTTTGAATTTAAGCTTGTAGGAGCCGAATACTAGCCAAAGTTTTCTTTATTTTTTTCTTTTATGGTTTCGGCAAGAACAATGAAAATGAGACCATTTTTTTATGTTTCTTTTATTATATTATAAACATAACTTATAAAATAAATAAAATATAACTTAAGCTATTTAATAAATGAAATAAACATATAATATAATTGTATAACATTAGTCATTGCCGTCCACTACCCTTTAAATTGGGTAATTTGCATTTTAAATGCTCCCAATTAGAAAGACAACCTGAACTTAGTCCTCACACTTTAAACTATCAAGTTTATAATTTACGCGATTAAGCCCTTTTTATTTAATTAAGCATGCAATTAGTCAAATTTCTCTACGAAACTTTCACACAGTTTAATTCACATATAATAAACACAGAAAATAATATTTAAAAAATTTTCGGACTCGGATTCATGGTCCTAAAACCACTGTTCTGATTAGGGTCAAATTCGGACTGTTACAACTCTCCCCCCTTAGGGATTTTCGTCCCCGAAAATCTTACCGTTAAACAAAGTCGGATATTGTTGCCTCATTGACTCCTTAGGCTCCCACGTAGCCTCTTCTATTCCATGTCGATTCCATAGTACTTTTACTAACGGAATTTTCTTGTTTCTCAATTCTTTCACTTCACGAGTTAAGATACAAATCGGTTCCTCCTTATACGTCATATAAGATCGAATTTCAATTTCAGACGGGGTAACCACATGTGACGGATCAGATCTATATCTACGAAGCATCGAAACATGAAATATGTTGTGTATCTTTTCTAGTTCAGAGGGAAACTTTAACCTATAAGCGACAGGCCCAATACGTTTGATGATCTCATACGGTCCGATGAACCTCGGACTTAATTTGCCTTTTCGACCAAATCAAAGTACTTTCTTCAACGGAGAAACTTTCAAAAATACCCGGTCACCGACCTGAAACTCAATGTCTTTATGTTTGAAATCCGCGTATGACTTTTGGTGATCTGATGCAACATTCAGACTATCTCGGATTACTGCCACTTTCTGTTCAGTCTCTTTAATCAAATCAACCCCGTGTATCTTGTTTTCACTGAGCTCGGTCCAGTACAATGGTGTACGACACTTGCGGGCGTATAAAGCTTAGTAAGGTGCCATTTTGATACTAGATTGAAAACTGTTATTATAAGCAAATTCAATCAAAGGTAAGTATCGTTCCCACGTACCTTCAAACTCGAGGATGCAACATCTCAACATGTCCTCAAGTATCTGAATGATTCGTTCAGACTGACCATCTGTTTGCGGGTGAAAAGCTGTGCTAAAGTGTAGTTTGGCACCTAAAGCATCTTGCAATTTCTTCCAAAATTGCGACGTGAATATCGGGTCTCTGTCCGAAACAATGGAAATCGGCACACCATGTAATCTCACAATTTGAGATACATACAACTCAGCCAGCTTATCGAGCGAATATTTCGTACGAACTGGAACAAAATGAGCTGATTTGGTTAGTCTATCCACTATAACCCAGACTGCATCTTTCTTGCTCGGTGTCGTAGGCAAACCGGATACAAAATCCATAGCAATTCTATCCCATTTCCATTCAGGTATCATGATCGGCTGAAGTAACCCAGAAGGCACCTGATGTTCGGCTTTTACTTGCTGACAAATTAAGCACTTCGAGACAAATTCGGATATGTCCCGTTTCATACTTGGCCACTAATAGAATTGTTCCAAATTATTATACATTTTCGTGCTACCTTGATGTACCGACAATCGACTATTATGAGCCTCATTCAACAACATCTGAATCAAATCCACATTCCTCGGAACACATATTCGGCCTTTGAAGTTCAAACAGTCATTTTCATCAATTCAAACTCGATTACGCATTACTTTCACACTGAACTCATCTTGCCATCGTATCTTTGTCAACTCTCTGAGCATCATAAATTTGTTGAATATACAACGGTCTTGCTTTCAATTCGGCTATTATCGAACCATCATCAGACATAACCATATGTGCGTTTAACGCACGAAGAGCAAATAATGATTTCCGACTTAAGGCATTCGCAACAACATTGGATTTCCCCGGATGGTAATCAATCACTAATTCGTAATCTTTCAACAGCTCTAACCATCTGCGTTGTCTCAAGTTCAAATCTTTCTGAGTCATCAAGTACTTTAAACTCTTGTTATCCGAATAAACATGACATTTCTCACCGAATAAATAATGACGCCAAATCTTTAATGCGAATACGATGGCTGCTAACTCCAAATCATGTGTCAGATAATTTCTTTCATGTGGCTTCAACTGTCTCGAAGCATAGGCTACTACTTTGCCTTCCTGCATTAAAACGCAACCCAAACCATTCAAAGATGCATCACTATAAACAACAAATTCTTTACCCGATTCAGGTTGAACTAACACTGGAGCCTCGGTCAAAAGAGCTTTCAACTGATCAAAACTTTTCTGACATGTTTCCGTCCATTCGAACTTGACATCCTTCTGTAATAGCTTTGTCAAAGGTGTGGCTATTATAGAAAAAACTTTCACGAATCGTCTGTAGTAACCAGCAAGTCCTAAAAAACTTCAAATTTCAAAAACATTTCTAGGTGGTTTCCAATCAAGTATAGCTGATATTTTATTCGGATCAACCCGTATGCCTGACGCCGAAACAACGTGACCCAGAAAACTGACCTCATTCAGCCAAAACTCACACTTACTAAACTTTACGTACAACTGTTTATCTCGCAAAGTTTGTAGCACCAGTCTCAGATGCTCAGCATGCTCGGTTTTATCTCTAGAGTAGATCAGAATATCATCTATAAACACTACTACAAATCGATCCAAATACTGTCTGAAAATCCGATTCATCAGATCCATAAAAACAGCAGGTGCATTAGTAAGCCCAAAAGGCATAACTAGAAACTCATAATGTCCGTACCTCGTTCGAAAAGCATTCTTTGGCACATCGGAATCTCTGACTCGCAACTGATAATAGCCCGATCTCAAATCTATCTTTGAAAACACTGAAGCCCCTTTCAACTGATCAAACAAGTCGTCAATCCGTGGCAACGGATATTTATTCTTTATAGTTACTTTGTTGAGCTATCGGTAATCGATGCACATTCGCATAGTCCCGTCTTTCTTTTTCACAAATAAAACTGGTGCACCCCAAGGAGAGAAACTCGGTCGTGCAAAGCCTCTATCTGTTAACTCTTGCAACTGTGCTTTCAACTCCTTTAATTGCAGCAGGTGCCATCCGATCACGGAGCTATTGAAATCTAATTAGCCCCACGGTACTAATTCGATACAAACTCTATTTCTCGAGCAGTGGTAAACCCGATAGTTCTTCAGAAACACATCCGGATACTCGCACACAACTGTGCGGATTCAATCGCTTCTCGATAACTTTACTATCCAACACATAAGCCAAGTAAGCTTCACACCCTTTTCTCACATGCTTATGAGCTAACATCGAGGAGATTACTGCCGGTAACCCATTCAGGTCATTAGATTCAATTCGGATAACTTCATCGTTCTGACATCTCAAATCAATGGTTTTTCTTTTGCAATTAACAACAACATCATGCATAGTTAACCAGTCCATTCCAAAAATTATATTGAACTCGTCGAAAGGCAACAACATTAAATCAGCTGGGAAGCATGAATCCCGAATCATCAACGGGCAACTTTTACACACTTTATCAATCAGAATACATCGAACCAAGGGGTTTGATACATGAATCACAAACTCAATAGACTCAACAGACAGAGTCTTACTGGATACTAAAGTTTCACACACATATGAATGAGTCGAACCCGGATCAATCAATGCAATCACAGTAGTATCATAAAGAGTGAAAGTACCGGTGATAACATCTCGGAAGAAGCATCCTCTCGCGCGTCTGACATATGCTCTAGCAGGTGTACGAGCCTCTAATCGAACTGCAGTGTCTTTGGTTCCTTTCTGACTGCCACTTACATTTCCCGAATGCCTAGGTAGTCTGCCTCGCACTGATACATTACTCGATCTTGTATTCTGAGCCGTATTTTGCTCAGCTAGCATCGGGCACTCTCAAATAAAATGATCCGACGATCCACATTTAAAGCAGGACCGATCATGAAATCTACAACTCCCTGAATGCCATTTACCACAATGCTTGCATTCAACCCGATTCTGCTGGACATTACCAACACTGGCCATCGAAGTAGCTCGAGAACCCATAGGTGGTCGATCTCGTCTAGATAAGTCTGAAGTAGCTCTATGTCGACCAAATTCATCTTTGAACTTCTTGGATACCGAATGAAATGTCTTACTCGATGATCTTTTATGAATGTCTCTAGCTTTCATTTCAGCCTTTCTTTTCTCTTTCCCAAGCTCTTCAGCTTTGCAAGCTCGTTCAACAAGTACCACAAACTCTTTAATCTCGAGTATGCCGACTAGCAACTTAATATCTTCATTCAGACCGTCTTCAAATCTTTTACACATAATGGCTTCAGTTGACACACATTCACGGGCATATCGGCTCAGTCTGACAAATTTCTATCCGTACTCAGTCACTATCATTCGACCCTGTTTCAATTCCAGAAATTCTTTTCGTTTCTGATCAATGAATCTCTGACTGATATATTTCTTACGGAACTCGGTCTGAAAGAAATCCCAGGTCACTTTCTCTTTTGGAACCACCGATACTAGTGTATTCCACCAGTGATATGCGGTGTCCCGTAATAAGGATATAGCACACTTCAAGCATTCATCTGGAGTACATGACAGCTCATCAAGCACATGGATAGTATTATCAAGCCACATCTCAGCTCGTTCTGCGTCGTCATTATCATTAGCTTTAAATTCTTCAACCCTATTTTTCCTGACTTTATCAACGGGAGGCCTGCTAGATCTCATCGGATCTATCATCGGAGGTACTGCAGGTATCGGAGTTGGATTATTCGGGGGTGGAGGTTGTTGTACAGTCGGATTAGTCTGAATAAATTGGGTAAACCATTCATTCATCATCTGGTAGAAGGCTTGCTTAGCTTCCCCCTCATGGCTACCCGAGATAGGTCGAGAGTCTACCGGCGCTGACCCATGTGCGAGATCAGGTGCTACGCTCTCTACATCATCAGCTACGGCTCTGTCAGGATCCATTTACTATATAAAACACAATTTAAATGTTAGAAGTCACCACACTATCGTATTATAAAATTAAGGCATGTATAGCTAGACTCACACGCGCTACGGTAGTCCTAGAATCGACTAAATCGTAAGCTCTGATACCAATCAAATGTAACACCCTTAACCCGTGTCTGTTGCCGGATTAAGGTTACATGCATTACTATGCTTAGCACAAATCGTATCATTTATTTACTATTATTAAAAACATGGACAAATGCATTTCAAGTTTGTACCACCATCGCAAACTTAAACATTAATAACTTATTCCAATCCATTTAAGCCAATTTCGTACATCTGCATATATATATATATATATATATATATATATATTAACAACTCTAAGATAAATACATCCATAATAACAAACTCACATTCAACTAAAACAAAATATATATATCCTTTCTTGCTCGAAATACCAAAGCTTAAACTAAATGTATATGCGCATGTTTGAACCAATTGCGAATATGTCGATTTAAATACATAGCATAAAACTTCATACACAAAAAGTTAATATAACTTATATAGATCATATCAACTTTTGCATGTTTTATCATTCCTACCGAATCACATCATCAAACCACCTAAATACCTATTCGACATATACCTATCATTTTAGACTTATTAATATAATAACCTTAAGCCACATACACTACTTCATGCCAAAAATTTTCATATAAAACAAACATATCCCATTTATCATTCGCATATGTCATTAGCATTTTACTAAAATGATTATCAATCACCATCAAACATAATTAAACACGTACTATAACAAAACATGATAAACACATCTCATTTGCATGCCATGACCGACTATAATTAGCTTTAAACATCATATTTGGCCATTTCCGCATGGCCATAACATATACAAGGACAAAGTGTATTAATTCAAAACATAGTCTAGTCTATACATGCCTTTAGTTCAAAACCAAACTCAAAAGTACCAAAATAGATTGATAATGTGGATGACTTTACTGACGATCCCCTGAGCCCGTAGCTTGGTCTAAATCTATAATACAAAACAATGAACACACACAGAGTAAGCTTACTAGCTTAGTAAGTCTTAAGAAAATGTATTCAATCAAATATTCATTCAATCATTTTCAATAACATACATCATACCATAAAATTTAAAGCTTAACACTTATTGGTCTACTAATGCCGAATACAAATACCTCTTTTAGCTCAATCATTGTAATTATTTTATCTTTAATCTTCAATTTATTAGCTCATCGTATAATTCAAATATAAATTAATAGCACTTCTCCAACTACTAATACTTTCGATACATTTAATTCAATAGGATCACATATACACAAGTAAGTATATACTTACACTTAGTATTTTCATATACAAGAACACATAATCACATATCTATATATATTCATTTGACATTTCATTCATTCGTATACATGGCATCAAGGTAATCCCAACATGGTTACATAAACATAAGTATAAAGCCGAATATACAGGATCAATTATTATCATTTGCGTTCGACAATTCAACACATATATACTTACCTTATTGATCTAATATAGAAGATCAATTTAATAACTTGTAGGCACTTACCTGTATGGTCGAACATACATATATAACTTGTAATATCAACTTACTTCCTCGATGATTACTTAGCTAGAAAAGTTTACGTCTTGCAATTTGAAATTTCATCACCGGTTTAGAACCTGCTAGGCGTCAGCCTGAATCACACACCGGCACTAGGCCTGCTAGACCCGAGGTTTAAAATTTAAACACCGGTATTTAGCCTGCTAGGCAATAAGCCCGATATAATTCACTGGCACAAGGCCTGCTAGGCAATAAGCCCGATATAATTCACCGGCACAAGGCCTGCTAGGCTCAAAGCCTGAATTGACATTATTCCACCATCTCGTACACATTACATTTTCTTAAAATCACATATATAACATATAATTCATATCACTTTCACATAATGAATTCAATTTAATTTAACTACCTTTCATTGATAAATTTAATATGTCACATTCGGCTATGTCTACATTTCAATCCAATAATTCAAAATTCAGCATATAACTAGGTTACGGACAATATTTATAGTATTAACTTGCTTAAAGACTTACCTCGAATATCATCGGATGACAAGAACCGGCTATTCGATAACTTTCGCCTTTCCCCAATCCAAGTCCGTTTTTCTTTGTTCTTGATCTAAACATAATCAAATTAAGCTCATTCAAGCACATTTCATCTCAATTTAGTCCCAAAACACATAAATAGACAAATTACCATTTTACCCCTGACATTTGCAACTTTTACCATTTAGTCCCTATTGCACAAAACACAAAATACACATAATTTGAATTCAATCCCTAAGGGCCGAATCTTCCCCATGGTCATACAAGTCCCTACATTTCATTTATTTTGCATTTTAACCCATCAAAAAATTATTTTCTCAATTTAGCCCTATTTAGCCAAATTCATCAAAAATTCAAGAACAAAGTTTGTTCATCAACTATATATCTATCATTTAACACCATAAAACATCATGAAACTCAACATAGTATCCATGGCATTTTACACAAACATCATCCATTCATGAAATTAAGACATGGGTTTTAAAGCTCTCGAAGCAACGATTACAAAAACGTAAAAATTATCGAAAACTGATTAAAATCTAACCTTGAATTTAAGCTTGTAGTAGCCGAATACTAGCCAAAGTTTTCTTTATTTTTTTCTTTTATGGTTTCGGCAAGAACAATGAAAATGAGACCATTTTTTTATGTTTCTTTTATTATATTATAAACATAACCTATTAAATGAATAAAATATAACTTTAGCTATTTAATAAATAAAATAAACATATAATATAATTGTATAACATTAGTCATTGCCGTCCACTACCCTTTAAATTGGGTAATTTGCATTTTAAATGCTCCCAATTAGAAAAACAACCTTAACTTAGTCCTCACACTTTAAACTATCAAGTTTATAATTTACACGATTAAGCCCTTTTTTATTTAATTAAGCATGCAAATAGTCAAATTTCTCTATGAAACTTTCACACACTTTAATTCACATATAATAAACACAGAAAATAATATTTAAAAAATTTTTGGACTCGGATTCGTGGTCCCGAAACCACTGTTCCGATTAGGGTCAAATTCAGACTGTTACAAACCGAGCAATACGACGGCTAGGGGTAGACCACCCAGAAACACCAAAAATGTAAGTGGTAGTCAGTGAGGGACGACAGATACAGCTATGAGATCTGAGGCAAGAGCACCTACCTGAGCCTATGCTATTCGCACTCGAGAAGAAGCATCATCTCCAGACATCATTACTAGTACTTTCACTCTATTTGAAACTGATGTGATTGCATTGATAGATCCAGGATCTACTCATTCCTATGTTTGTGTGAATCTAGTATCCAGTAAGACTCTTCCTGCTGAGTCAACTGAATTTGTAATTAGAGTATCAAACCCCTTAGGCAAGTGTGTTCTGGTTGATAAAGTGTGCAAGAACTGTCCGTTGATGTTTCAGGATATTTGTTTTCCGACTAATTTGATGTTACTACCATTCGATGAATTTGATATAATTCTGGGTATGGATTGGCTCACTTTCCATAATGCTATCGTGAATTGTAAAAGAAATAGTATTGATTTGAGAAGTCAGAATGGTGAGGTAGTTCAAATTGAATCTAGTGATTTGAATGGGTTACCAGCTGTTATATCTTCGATGAAAGCTCAGAGTTATGTGAAAAGGGGTTGTGAAGCCTATCTTGCATATGTGATAGATACAAAAGTGACTGAAAAGAAAGTTGAATCTTTACCCGTAGTTTGCGAGTTCTCAGATGTGTTTCCTGAAGAATTACGGGATTACCTCTGATACGAGAAGTTGAGTTTGGTATTGATTTAGTGCCGGGAACAACTCCTATCTCAATAGCTCCGTATAGAATGGCACCGATAGAATTGAAAGAGTTAAAGTCTCAGTTGCAAGAGTTGACAGATAGAGGATTTGCATGACCGAGTTTCTCACCCTGGGGTGCTCCTGTGTTGTCTGTGAAAAAGAAAGATGGAACTAAGAGGATGTGTATTGATTACTGATAGTTGAATAAAGTGACGATAAAGAATAAATATCCTCTACCGCGAATTGATGATTTGTTTGATCAGCTAAAAGGAGCTACAGTGTTCTCTAAGATAGATTTGAGATCGGGCTATTATCAGCTACGAGTTAAAGAATCAGATGTGTCGAAAACTTCTTTTAGAACGAGGTATGGACATTATGAATTCTTAGTTATGCCTTTTGGACTAACAAATGCTCCTGTAGTGTTTATGGATTTGATGAATCGGATATTTAGACCGTATTTGGATCGATTTGTTGTGGTGTTTATTGATGACATTTTGATTTATTCTTGTGATGAGATGCAACATGCCGAGCATTTGAGAATTGTGTTGTGAGTTAAAGAGTCGAATGTGCCGAAAACCACAATCAGAACGAGGTAGGGACATTATGAATCCCTTGTTATGCCTTTCGGATTAACTAATGCTCCTGCAGTTTTTATGGACTTGATGAACCGGATATTCAGACCGTATTTAAACAGATTTGTTGTTGTATTCATTGATGAAATTTTGATCTATTCGCGAGATGAATCTGAACATACCGAGCACTTGAGAATTGTGTTACGAACTCTACGTGATAATCAATTATTTGCAAAGTTCAGTAAATGTGAGTTTTGGCTCTGAGAGGTTGGATTTTTGGGGCATATTGTTTTAGCCGAAGGTATTAGAGTTGACCCGAGTAAGATTTTTTCTATTGTTGACTGGAAACCTCCGAGAAATGTGTCTAAAGTCCGTAGTTTTCTAGGCTTAGCAGGCTATTACCGAAGATTCGTGAAAGGATTTTCGACGATTGCGACACCGATGACATGACTGCTTCAGAAAGATGTGAAATTCGAATGGTCAGAAAAATGTCAGCAGAGTTTCGATTAGTTGAAAGTATTGTTAACTGAAGCACCAGTTCTGGTTCAACCTGAATCGGGGAAATAGTTTGTGATTTATAGTGACGCATCGTTAAATGATCCGGGATGTGTTCTGATGTAAGAAGGAAAAGTTATAGCTTATGCTTCCCGACAATTGAAACCACATGAAAAGAACTATCCGACACACGACTTAGAGTTGGCTGTAATTGTGTTCGCATTGAGAATTTGGTGACACTATTTATACGGTGAAAATGACACATTTATACGGATCACAAAAGCTTAAAATATCTGATGCCACAAAAAGATTTGAATCTACGACAACGAAGATGACTTGAGTTATTGAAAGATTATGAAATTGTGATTGATTATCACCCGGGAAAAGCTAATGTTGTTGCTGATGCCTTGAGCCGAAAATCTTTGTTTGCATTACGAGCAATGAATACCCAGTTGATGATTTGTGATGATGGGTCTATTTTAGCTAAATTAAAAGCTAAACCGGTATTTCTTCAACAAATCTGTGAAGCTTAGAAAGATGACCGTGAATTGTAAGTTAAACGGACTCAATGTGAGACTATTCCTAATTCAGAGTTTCAGATTGGAGCTGATGAATGTTTAAGGTTCCGTAATAGAATTTGCATACCGAGAAATTTAGAACTTATTCAGAAGATTTTGCATGAAGCGCACAATAGCTGTTTATTTGTTCATCCGGAAAGTACCATAATGTACAATGATTTGAAACAGTTTTATTGGTGGCAAGGCATGAAACTTGTCAGCATGTCAAAGTTGAACATCAAGTACCATCGGGTTTACTGCAGCCTATAATGATTCCCGAGTGGAAATGGGATAGAGTTACAATGGATTTTGTGTCGGGATTGCCTCTAACTCTAAAAAACAAAGATGCTATCTGGGTTGTCGTTGATCGACTAACAAAATCTGCTCATTTCATAACGGTACATGCAGATTACTCACTTGATAGACTAGCTGAATTATACATTTCTGAGATTGTTCGATTGCACGGGGTGCCACTATCTATTATTTCTGATAGAGATCCGAGATTTATGTCGCGATTCTAGAAGAAACTGCAAGAAGCTCTGGGAACACGGTTGAATTTTAGTACTGCCTTTCATCCTCAGACTTACGGTCAGACTGAGAGAGTTATTCAGATTCTTGAAGTCATGTTAAGATGTTGTATTTTAGAGTTTGAGGGCAGTTGGGAAAAATACTTACCGTTGATTGAGTTCGCGTATAACAATAGTTTTCAGACGAGTATAAAGATGGCACCGTACGAAGCTTTATATGGTCGCAAATGTCGAACTTCGTTATACTGGACTGAACTAAGTGAGAAAAAGATTCACGGGGTTGAATTGATCAGAGAAACTAAAGAAAAAGTGAAAATGATTCGCGACAGTTTAAAAGCAGCTTCAGATCGATAGAAATCATACGCGGATTTGAAATGTAAAGAAATTGAGTTTCAAGTCGGGGACCGAGTATTTCTAAAGGTGTCACCGTGGAAAAAGGTTCTTCGATTCGGCCGTAAAGGAAAGCTGAGTCTGCGATTTATCGGACCGAATGAGATCGTCGAAAGAATAGGGCCTGTAGCGTATCTACTAGCTTTACCATCAGAACTTGAAAAGATTCATAATGTCTTTCATGTTTCTATGCTACGTCGATACAAATCCAATCCGTCACATGTGATTTCTCCGTTAGATGTTGAGATACAGACTGATTTGACGTACAGCGAAGAATCGATCAGGATTTTAGCTCGTGAAATCAAAGAATTGAGAAATAAACACATAGCCCTAGTGAAGGTTCTTTGGCATAAACACGAGATTGAGTAACCTGTGTGGGAACCTGAGGAAGCTATGAGAAAACAATACCCTAACCTATTTACCGGTAGTATTTTCGGGGACAAAAATCCTTGAGGGGGAGAGTTGTAACAACTCGTTTTTAATTAAATCAGAATAGTGGTTTCGGGACCACAAATCTAAAGTCAAAATATTTATTTTATTATTATTTTAAGGTTTACAGCATGATAGCATGTATGTGTGAAAATTTCGTTAAGAAATTTTATCGTTTATTTGGTCAATTTGAGAAAAAGGACTAAATCGCGTAAAGTGTAAAAGTGGAGTTCCATTAGCTAAAGGTATCTAATTGTAACACCCTGAATTTGGGCTTAGTAGAATTGGGCCTATTGGGCCTTGGGCATGGGAGCATTTAAAATTTTTGAGAACAAGAGAACGACACTAATGCAAGTTGGACCTATTAGGTGAGTGATTTTGGAAGGTTAGGGGCCTTCCATGAAGTCTTGGGTTCAAACCCGGGCTTTAGGAAAAATTTTGGTTTAGGTGAATAGAACCCTGGATGTAAGTGAGTAGGCTTTAAGAATATTGTTGGGGAAATCATGACACAAGGAGCTAGTTGGTAAGGTGGCTAGCGGCGTGGATTAAGTTACAGGGGAGACTGAGTTCGAAACCCCTTGCATGCGAAATGTGACTATTTTGCTAATTTGGGACAGTTTTGGAGGTTTGATAGAGGGATCCCACATCGAGAAGCTAGCATGAGAGTAGGCGAGAAGCTGGCTTTAAATAGAGCGATCTATGAGGAGAGTAAGCATACCTTGGTTGGCGTTTGGGCATAGGAGGGTTCGGAGCGCGGATTAACTCCAGAATCGTATCAGGTGTGTATTTCGCACTACTCTAGCTGTAGAGCGGCAAATGCCGAAACGTCGGTCACACGGCGATGGTAGCAACACGAGCGTGTGAGCGCACGTGTGGGAGCTTCAACGCGATAGTTGAGGCCATCATGAGTGTTCTTGTGGGTTTAGGCTGTTTGGGCCACGATGGGCCGAAAGGGGCCATGTGGGGCCAATGGGCCCGTGGGCCCAATCGGATAAGTTGTATGATTGTGTAGTAAAAATTGGACTGGACTATGTGAATCTCATATCTGTGGCTAGATTTGGGTTGAATGGGCCACACGAGCGTGTGGGCCCATTTGGGCCGAGAATGGGCCCTAGGCCCATTCGTATCGTTATCTCTGTTTAGAATACCCTTGGTTTACAAAATTATTGAAATACCCTCGGTTTGCAAAATTATCGAAATACCCTCGGTTTGCAAAATTACTGAAATACCCTCAGTTTGCTAAATTACTGAAATACCCTCGGTTTGCAAAATTAGTGAAATACCCTCGATTTGCAAAATTACTGAAATACCCTCAGTTTGCAAAATTATTGAAATACCCCCAGTTTGAAAAATTACTGAAATACCCTCGGTTTGCAAAATTACCAATATACCCTCAATTTGGAAAATAACTGAAATACCCTCGATTTGCAAAATTACCGAAATACCCCCGATTTGCAAAATTACCAAAATACCCTCAGTTTACGAAATTACCAAAGTACCCCTGATTTGCAAAATTACCGTAACACCCCCGGTTTGTAAAATTACTGAAATACCCCCGATTTATGAAATTACCGAAATACCTTCAATTTACGAAATTATCGAAATACCCTTGATTTGTAAAATTATCGAAATACCCCTGATTTGTGAAATATCCATGTAGGGTAGAATTACCGAAATACACCTGTAGGGTAGAATTACTGAAATACCTCTGTAGGGTAGGATTACCGTAATACCCTTGTAAGGGTAAAAAGACTATTTTACCGTAATACACTTGTGGGCAAATGACTTACTTAGACTATGAGTTGACTAATTTGACTGTGGTTGTATGACTGATATGCTTTTAATATGTGTTTAAATGACTGTTACTGAGCATGGCCATTTTGCATACACGTGTAATGATTGAGCATGACATACACGACATATTACATGGGGTTGGGACATTGATACGGAGGAAGTTCTGATAGGGTCACACGGGTCGCATGACGATCGTGGATCCATATTGATCCATTAAGGTCGCACGGTCGCCCAAGACGCATCGTGGACCGACGGATGGCTTAAAGCCGCAGAATCGATTATGGCTCTGTGCCAACCTAAATATGGCTCTGTGCCATCTTGATTATGGCTTTGTGCCAATCGTATTTACCCGTGGCTATGTGTCTAACATATATATCGATGACTCTGTGTCGATCATATTTACCCAAGGCTGTGTGCCGATTATATTACCGTCGCTAATGGCTATGTGCCAAACATAATACAGTTACTGATGGCTTTGTGCCAATTATAATACCGCTACTGAAGGCTTAGAGTCGTATATATATACTAGCAGCCTTACTGCGATTTCGGTTAGGGCCGCAACCGGTTCTAACATTGGTGTGCTGGCTGGGTGGGTCGATTTTATCCCCACGTAAGTGTAGGGTTGGTACGGGTGGTGTGTTGGCTGGATCGGGGTGGGATGCATCCTCATACTGTTGCATACTTGTTTTGATATATGTCACTATATTGGGCTTAAGCCCGCTTGTTCTGTTATTTGTTTGGGCTACGCCCAATTGATTCTGTATGGGCTGTGACACAAATGATATGGTAGTGGGCTATGGCCCACGTATGCTCTGAACTGGACTATACTGTTACTGTTAAAGGGCTTTGGCCCAGACTATTTTGGGTTCTGTTTCTGTATACTAACTGTTACTCTAGTAAGGGGATTACACACTGAGTTTTTGTAAACTCACCCCGTTTTTAACTGTGTAGGTAATCCCCAGCCTTAGACGGATCAGTGCTGCGAGGGACTCAGAGAAGGCCACACACTGCTTATGATTTCCGTTTTGATTATTTACATTCAAGTAATTTGATTCGGGTTGTAATAAGGCCTCTTTATGTTTCTGGATTTTAACTCCGGATCTTTCTTTACTTTGGTTTATATCGGTTAGTAGTAAGTCACGATTTTCCAAAATGATAACTGTTTTTCAACAACACTACGTTTCTGCAACATTTTCGGAATGGTTGCGCAACTTAAGCTTTTATATAAATCGATTACTCTCAAAATTAGCTTCCGCAACTAAAAAGATATTTTGGAAATAAAATCAATAATCTTTCAATGTACAAGGGTTTTTTAATGAAAACATGGTTTTCGCAAAACACTTCATTGTGACACGCCAGATTCGGGCCTAACTTCTAGGCCGGGTTTGGGGTGTTACACTAATAGCTATGGAATTTTAATTTAGAGGTCGTTATGTTGTAAATGGACCATTATTAAGGTGAGTGGACCATTATGGACAACCATTAAGTGATTATAATAGTTTTATAATAAGGTTTGTTTTGGAATTTTATTATTAATGATGAATTAAATAAAACAAAACAAAAAACTATTCTTATCATCATCATCTTGGCTGAATGAAGCATGAAGAAAAGCTAATTTAGGGTTGAAACATTAGACTACTTCAAGTTTCAATTGTAAGTCCATATTTGCTCGGTTTTTAATGATTTCTATGTTTTTGTGATCGTTGCTTCGTAATCTAGCTAGCCCGTACCTTCGATTTCGAAACTGTTAAAGATTTAACATGTTTCCATTGTTGAATGTTTGAGTAAATTGATATTGATGATAGATTATGAAGGTTTATTGATAGATTTACTAGTTTTGTAAAGTGATTTTTGACAAAAAAATGTCAAAAAGGGATTAATTTGTGAAAATGTAAAATTATGTGGGTAAAAGTGTAAATAAATAAAAGATATGGGCTGCTAGGGACTCCATTAAAATTTGGATAGAATAGTTAAGGGTCTAATTGCATGAATTTGCATTTTTACGAGTTAAGGACTAAATTGTAAAAATGTCAAAATAGTAAGGGCCAAAGTGTAATTTTGCCATAAGGTGATTTTTGGACTAAATTGAATAGACCGAATACTGAATGTGCTAATTTTGAAATATATATATAGATCAAGATAAGCAAGGATCGAATCTAGATTGGGGAAAAGGAAAGGTTGACGATTAGCCGATATTTGTTATCTGAGCGATACGAGGTAAGTTCGTATAATTAGAATCAAACTTTTAAATACTTGTAATTATTTGAAATAATGTATGTAATTGAGTAAATGATCTACTTGAAATTTGAATGCCTTATTGATATAGTCTGATGATTACTGAGCCCCGTTTGAACCGTAGGAATTTGTAGGATACAAGTGACATGTCACTAGGGTTACCGTTTAGGTTGAGATCCTGCATGTTTTGCAGACTCACCGCAGCTCGGATGAGCTTACCGATATATCAGCTCGTAAGAGCTTACTGTTCTCAGCTCATTAGAGCTTACTATTTCTAGCTCGATAGAGCTTACTGTTCATCAGCTCAGGAGGAGTTCATCTATCATAGTTTGAAAGAGTAAATACGATGATGAATTGACGGATTATCGATTAATACACTTAGTGTGTATCACCTGTGTATCTATAGATATTCTATTAGGTTCAACGGGCATAATTCTGCTAATGGTTATAGGAATGAATTATTGGTTATATAAATGGATTGTCAATTATATGAATGAGGATTGAATTGTTACATATGTTATACATGTTATACGAATTTGGTATTACATAATACATTGATGTATGAAATTGAAATAAAGGTTGATTATATGTACTTATGAGACTAACATATTGATGAATGCTTGTGTATAGGCATTTGGCAAGTGAATTTGATATACTTTGTTTAATTGTTTGATTGTGTATAAATGGTAAGTTAAATTTTGAATTATACGGGCTTACTAAGCTATAAAGATTACTCTTTTTCTTTTTTCGTGTTTTATAGAGGTTCGATAGCTCGCTCGATTCGGATAAAGTCAGAGTTACGCATCACACAATCCAGTTGCTGATTGGTACTTTTGAACTCATGGATATATGTAAATATGGCATGTATAGTCTAGTTATAAGGATGATAGTTATGGTTACTTAAGCTAGTGATTTTGGTACATGTTATGGTATATGATAAATCCATTTGATTTGGCTCAACTTGGTTTAATGCGTTGGTTGCATATAAGTATTCAAATGTGTATGAAATGTTATGTATTGGCTGCCTATTTAGTTACAAAATGTTGCAAATTATGCTTGTACAGGTATATGAAAATAGGGTGGCAAAATGGCTTTGCAAATAGCCTATTTTTGTCCACATGGGCAGAGACACGGGTGTGTGTCCCAACCGTGTGTGACACACAGTTATGTTACACTACCGTGTGTCCCCTGGTGTTAAAACTAAAATGAAGTCAGTATGCTCCACACGGTCTCACACATGGGAGTTTGATTGGCTGTGTGGCACAAGTCAGTTTCCTCCCTAATTGGCACACGGTCTAGCACACGGGCGTGTGACTTGGCCGTGTTGCATAAGTCAGTATACCCTACAAGTTTGACACGGCCTAGCACACGGCTTGGCACACGGACGTGGGTGGCCATTTCGAAGGGCACACGGGCTAAACACACGGGTGTGTGGTTGGCCGTGTGACCCAAGTTAGTATGTACCCGCTGTTTTCACACGGCCTGTGACACAGGCGTGTCTAGTGGCCGTGTGAGACACATGGCCTTGCCACATAGGCGTGTGTCCTTTGTTTAAAGCAAAATTTTCTAAGTGTTGAAAAAATTCCCGAGTTACTGATTTAGTCCCGAACCATTTCTAATGCATGTTTAAGGCCTCGTAGGCTCATTTAAAGGACACTATCATTGGTTGTGATTGAATTGTATATGAAATGATAAACTGTATATGAAATGTATGTTTAAAGGTATTGAAAGTCCGGTAATGCTCCGTAACCCTATTTTGACGGTGAATACGGGGTAGTCAGAACAGTGGTTTCGGGGCCACAAATCCAATGAGGAAAATCTTATTTTTATTATATTTTTATGGTCTACAATTTCACGAAATCATTTCGTGAAAATTTCGTTTGAAAATTTTGACGTTTGGGCACTCAAATTAGTCAAAAGGACTAAATTGTAAAAAAGTGCAAAAGTTGAGTTCTGCATGCTAGAGGTGTCCAATTGTTATGAAATTTTAAATTTGAGGTCCTTATATGGTAATTATACCATTTTTTAAGTTGGTAGACAAAAATGGACATGGTTAGGCATGTTTCCAAAGTTTTTCATTAAGGGCATTTTGGTCATTTAGTTATTAAAATGAATTAAAAACAAAATTAAAAGCCAATTTTTGTCCATATTCAACCCCTAGGCCGAAATTCACATGAGGAAGACATAGCTAGGGTTTTTCAAGCTTCCAAGCTCGATTGTAAGTCCGTTCTAGCCCCGTTTTTAATGATTTTTACGTTTTTGAAATCTTCATAACACGATCTCTCTATTTCTACCATTTATTTGAGCTAGGGTTGATGTTTTAAAATTTACCCATATAAGAAATGCTTGTGTTTTGATGTTTAATGGTAGAATATGAATGCTCGGTGTGTAATAAACGACTTTTACTAAGTGATTTTCGGTGAAATTGTCAAAAAGGACTAGTTTGTAAAAAGTTGTAAAATGTGTGTAAGTGTGTGAATAAGTGCAAATTGTGGACTGTCATAGTTATGAAAATGGTTCAGCTAGGCCTAAAATGCATGGAAATTGAATAAAAATTATTTTACGAGTCTAGGGGAAAAATCGTAATTTTGTGAAACTTTAGGGGCAAAATTGTATTTTTTGCCATAGGATGTTTTTGGGATGATTTGAATAATGTGAGCATTTAATAAGTCAAATGTGTTATTATAGATCAAGAAAGACGTGGAATCGACCTTGATCGGGGAAATGAAAAGATTGTGGACTAAATTGCAAAATAACTATATTTTGCACCGTGGTAAGTTTGTATGTAAATAACAAATCGTTTTTATTTATGTTTTAATATTTTATTATATTATATGAGGTTGAATATGGAGTAATTATTTTATGTAAATTATGAATTGTGATTGATTATGGATGAATTGGTAAAATGTTGAAAAGTGAGAATTCCTGGTTGAACCTTCGGAATAGAAAGATACGAATGAGGTAGCTAGGTCACATGTGTGGTACTAAGTGTAGGCCACTATGTGTACAAGAGAGCTACGAGATGGTTTTAGGTCACGTGTGTAGTACTAAGTGCAAGCTACTACGTGTACCAGACGGATAGGTCACATGTGTAGTACTAAGTGCAGGCTACTATACGTACCCGATAGTTTCAATCACATGTGTGGTACTAAGTGCAGGCCACTATGTGTAAGTGATGGTTTTGGTCACATGAGTAGTACTAAGTGCAGGCTACTATGTGCACGAGATAGCTTCGGCTACAAGGGTGGTACTATGTACAGGCCACCATGTATCTGTTATTATTCTGATGAATTCAACGGGAAATTGACTAAGTGAAAATACATGTGATCATGTAACGACTAAGTGTAATTGAATATGACTATGTGATGGATAAGTGCAGGTATAAGTGTGAAAATTTATGAACAATGTGCTCGATATTTGAGCGAACCTTCTGTAACATCCTGGAAAGGGCCTATGCATTTTCGGTTTAATTGTACGAAGTAACATGTTTTATGTACTAAGAATAAATTTTGAACAATTTTGGAAACCTGAAAATGTATGGAAATGTTAAGTTAAAAAAAATGGAAAGTGAACATTTTTGGAAACTTGGAAATGGATGGAAATGATTTGGAAATGATTCAAAATAGGAAAGTGCACATTTTTGGAAACTTGGAAATGTAAGAAAATGTCAAGTTTACTGAGCCGAACGAAATTTTTGGAAACTTAGAAATGACTTAGAAATGTCGAGTTTTAAAGTTTAAAAGAGAAAATTAAGGCAAGGTGGCCTTAAAAGAAAAAGTTTGTGAAATTTGACACACAAATAGGCTTGGAAAAGTGGCCTGAAGATGCCACTTAGGGCCTCTGAAATGGCGCCACATGCAAGGTGTTGGGCACTGGTTCGAGTCACTTGGGAAGCAAATAAAAGAAGTTTTATTTTTGCTACCGAAGCTCGAGGTGGACTCAGCACAAGCCTTCTAGAAAGGAGGAGTTTTATTCTCTTTAATATTCGATTAATAAGGTGATAAATAAGGGATTTAATTTGGATTATTTTTGAAGAGATAATAAATGATTATTCTCTAATTAGTTTAAATTAAGAGATAAAGCTATCAAATAAAGAAGAGTGGTGGCCAAGTAAGGGATTACGAGGAGTAGTTTCTGGCTATAAAAGGAAGGAAATAGGGCTACTCATCAATTTTTCTTCCTCCTCCTCTCTCTGCCGAATTTCTGAGTGCTCTCCTATCTTCTCTTCTCTTTTTCTTTTGTCAAGCCGAATCTATAGTCCACCATTGCCAAAATTCTCAAGTTTCTTTTCCTTATTTTCGTGGAAACCAAATACCCCAAGAGAACCTCTAGTCGACTTCTCCATTAAATCCCAAAAGTCGAAACTTTATCATCTAGTCATCAAGGCCGATTCTTTAAGGGGCTTTTAACAAGGGTGCTACCGATTTCTTAAAAAGGGTAAGATCCAAAGTTTGGTTTCAATTCTTTCATATGTTAAACCTATCTAAAATTTAGGGACTAATCTCTATTATGGATTTTGGTCGAGTTATGGAAGGGTGTTTTCGGGATTTAAGAAATTGTCAACTACAAGAAGGTATCTTTCGAAACTTCTAAGATCTAAGGTAAGTTATGAATACCATTCAGCCATAAGCTATATTATTATGATTTAATGTTAGATTGGATCTAACATGGGTACATAGGGATTTCGACAGCAATAAAGAAGCAAGGATCCAATTCGGGATTTAAGATTTGGAAGGTAAGAACAAAGGTAAATTCGGCCAAGGCCTATTTTAGTAGTAGATCTATTATTATGTGTTTTAAGCCTAAAAGTAACCAATTCAAGGGATTTAGTGACTAGACGATTTCAAAGGGAAAAATATTTAGTTTCGGGATTTGATTAAATCATCAAATCGACACCAAGGTAAGCTTTAAGAATACAAATCCTACTAGGATTTGGTTTTCTAGCCGAATAGGCTTTGTGCTAAATAGTAAGTGATTAATCACTTGTAGGAACTTGAGATCTAAGGCGATAGATCGATTTCGGGATTTCAAAGTGAAGTGGTTAAGCAAATCAGTGTGTACCCCACACTACTTCTTAATATGTTTCATGGCCTGCTTTATTAAAATATGTGATATTAAGAATATGAAAGTGGCTAGGGTACCATGTTATGGTACTTAGTAATCAGGTACGTTTCCTACTTCTACAAAGAATATGAAAAAGGTCATTAGTAACATGAGAATATGATAAGAATGTGAACTCTGGCATATTTATGCATATCATCATTATATGGGGCATATGGGTTTGTTTGAAAGGGGAAGTGAATGTGGTGACTTAAGACCACGAACACGGTGACCTAAGACCGTGATATCTGAAAGTGGTGACCTAAGACCACAGTAATCTGAAAGTGGTGACCTAAGACCATAGTAATCTGAACGTGGCGACCTAAGACCACGAATGCGGTGACCTAAGACCGCAATTTGGAGTGTAGCGGAAGGAGGGTCGACTTAGTAGTCCCCACGGTGTGCATGGTTGGTACGGGGGTGTGTAGCGGATGGACAATTAGGTTTGGGTTTGGGAATGCATCATAACTTGTATTCTATGTTTTGAAGGTGTAACTCCTGTATGCCTGATTCTATTATGACTTAGTGTCGTGTACACATTGAGTCCGTTTGACTCACCCCGTTGTGGGACCATGTTTTAGGTGATGAACAGTGATGGACCGGGACGGCAGAACTTGTGGTGGCCATGCTCAACATGAAGTTTTTATTTTATGAACTACTATTTCTATTTAAGTACTTGAATTACTTGGAAATTATTTGATGTAATAAGGCCATAAGGCCATAGTTGAATTGTTTTCCATTTATTTCTATTTATTATGATTATGAGTTTTACCTATTAAAGTTTAAGTAAACTTTTTAATATAAAGAATTGAATTCGTTTTCAACACAAGCCCAACCCAAACAATGTTTTTTTTTTTCAAAATCGCACAAGTTTTCTCTAGGTAACGAAAGAATTTTGAAACCGGTTTACTTGAGGAACATACCAAATCTGGGCAAATCTCGTGGGCCGGGTTTGGGGTGTTTCAGTTTGGTATCCGAGCCCAGTTTTAAAACTCCCGGCCTATGAGCCAAGGCCCAAAACTTTTTCAAAGCGAGCCCAAATGAGTTTTTTTTGAAAATATTTTATGAAACAAGCAGGTTTTCTGGCATGGCACCTAAAGTCTCCGACCATGATCCACTGTAAGTACCCTAACTATTTTTGTGATTATGTGTAATGAATATTAGAAGGGTAGAAAAGGAATGGAACGTAGAATAGCATGATAGGAACTTGAACCCTAGGACTAGTCTACTCAAACACAAACACATAAGACTTAAGGAACGTCAAACAAACCCATGGCTAAGTCACTAAGTTAGGGTGTGGTAACCCATGTGCGCATGTCTAGGATTGGATCCGGAAGAGCGTGGTATTTAAGCAGTCCTAGTGACTCACCTTCTCTTCGCAGGAATCCTACCTGGTGCGTAGCTTCGGTTCACCCTAACCCAGAGGGCTCAGTAGGTGTGGCAACCTCTGTGCGCATGTCTAGGAATGGTTTCAGTGGGAGCTTGGTATTTAAGCGATCCGCGTGACTCACCTCCTCTCCACTCGAATCTGCACAGGTGCGTAGCTTTGGTTCACCCTGACCAAGAGGACTCGGTCATAGGCTAAACACAATAACTAAAACCCGAAAGGGAATTAGTCGTGTTTTTATAAAAACAACAAAACCCTAGTTTTAGAACTCTTAAAACTTTCTTCTAAATTCATGAAAACCATATTTACAAAATTTTCCGAAAGATTTCTGATTTATACGAAAATGCCCCTAGTGGTAAAATTACCAAAATACCCTTGGTTTATAAAATGACCAACTACCCAACAGCTTTGCCAAAATTTCATTATTTTATCAATGTTCAAAACCCTAATTTGCAAATTATCAAAAATACCTTGAATTTTGGAAATTTCAAAATTGCCCCTAACTTATAAAATTACAAAATGACCTGATTTCCAAAATTTTTGCAACATCACCGCTTTAAAAAGTATAATTCTCAAAAGAACCTTCAAAGTTTTGCAACCTTTGAAATATCCCCGATTTATAAGATTTTACAAATTTACCCTGGCTTGGAAAAAAATCACCAAAATACCCCGAGGTCCAAAATCACCGAAAAATACCCACAGTGGGGACGAGATTACGAAAATACCCACGGTAGTGGAAGAAAAAAACAATAACAATGAATGAAAACTACAACCTTTCTCTGAATGAACGAGAGTTCATGATTGTTTGATGGATGTATGGATGAATGAATGGAAAGACTGTGTGCATACGAAAGAACCACTTCTAAAAGTCTTTTCGTAAAATTTCTTCATGCGGTAATCAAGTGAAAAAAGACTAATTCATAAAACTTCTTAATCGGATCATGACGTTAGAAATGAGCTCTAGATGACGTGGTCGCCGTGGGCGAGGTAGAGGAAGGATGACGATGTCGTAACCCGTTAGATCGGGTCAAGGGTCCGACAATGAGATACCACACCACCACCACCCCCCAAATTGTTGGTGTTGAGCACCAAGCTCAGACGGGGGATGATGCTGTGTCGCAGGCTATGCTACGAGTTTTGGAGTTGGTGGCTGGTGCAGGAGGAATTTTGGGAACCCGTAAGTCTTTGCCTGAGCGGCTCCGAGCTAATAGAGCCGAAATGTTTCGTGGAGTATCGGGTGTGGCACCCAGTTCAGCTGAGTACTGGTTGGAAGCAACAGAGCGCATCATGGATGAGCTTGACTTGACCCTTGAGGAGAAGTTAAAAGGAATGGTGGCACTGTTATGCGATGAAGCGTATCAGTGGTGGTTGACTGTTCGGGATGGTGCCACGGTGGGGATCCTGACCTGGGAATATGTTAAGGAAGCATTTGGAAGAAGTATGTGGGAACCAGTATATCTTGATGAGCAAAGGAAGGCATTTCTGAGGCCGGTTCAAGGGAACAAGTCCGTGGCGGAGTATGAGGTCAATTCACGAGGTTGACCCGATATGCTCGGAGGAGTAGTGGCAATCGAGCATGAGCGCCGTGTGTCCGCTTTGAGGACGGGCTAAGGGATGATCTGAGATCGTTGATAGCACCGCATCGGGAGCGGGAGTTTTCTGCTTTGGTAGAAAAGGCCAAGGTGGTGAGGGAATCAAGGATTCTACAAAGCGGACTATGGATAGGAATAGGCCCAAAAGAGGTTTTGGAACGTCCGGAAAGGTTCATAAGAGGCCTAGAGTTGATGGGCCGCGAGGTCGACAAGTTGGTTCGGAAGGCGGTATCGACCTTGTGATGTGTGTGTGAAAGAAGCACTTAGGAGAGTCTTTGGAAGAAAACATGAGGATGTTTTAGATGTGGGTCCAAGGACCATGTGATCAAGGATTGTCCTAAGCAATCGGATGAAAGCCGACCAACATTTCGTAATGTTAGTCGACCGGTAGAGGAGGACCGCAGCCTCAACGAGGTCGTGGTTCGAGTAATGAGGTAATGGTCTTTGGCAGAGGCCGTGGAACACAAAGCGAGAGGTGCTTTGCTAATGCCGAGGCAAGGCAACCAGTGTTTGGTTTATGCGGTTCACCGGAGGAAGATGGAGACGCCACGGACGTTATAACCGAGACGTTCTTTATTTTTGACAAGCCCTATTTTTCTCTAATCGATGTGGGCTCGACCCATTCCTATGTTGCATGTAGTGTAGCGGAAACACTAGGCCTAGACTCTGAACCTTCTGATAGGCAGATGACTCTAGTAAGCCCATTAGGCCTAACCGTAGTGGTGGATAAGATCTTTCTGAATGTACCCCTAGAGATTCAGGGAGTGAACTTTCGGGCTGACTTAATGGAACTACCTTACGGGGAGTTTGAACTTATACTTGGAATGGACTGGCTAGTAGAGCACCGAGCCGTGTTGGATTGTGTGGCTAAACGAATGGAACTAAGGACCCCAGAGGATGAAGTAGTAGTAATGATCGGAGAGAGAAGAAACTACCTGTCCAACGTAGTTTCAGGGTTGAAGGCTGAGAAAATGGTTAAGAAAGGGTGCAAGGCGTTCTTAGCCTTCGTAAGTGCGTTAGGTGGAAAGGAAGAAGGTGTCAGTGGAGTTAGAACGGTGAAAGACTTTGAAGATGTATTTTCGGAGGAATTACTAGGAATACCCCCAGATAGGGAGGTGGAGTTTGGAATAGACTTACTACCGGGAACAGCTCCAGTGTCAATCGCTCCATACCGAATGGTGCCAAAGGAGTTATTTGAGCTCAAGGCTCAAATCCAAGAGTTGTTGGATCGTGGGTTCATACGACCCAGTGTGTCTCCATGGGGAGCACCACTCATTTGTAAGAAGAAGGACTAACTATGCGTATGTGCATAGATTACCGTCGATTGAATAAGTGACCATCAAGAACAAGTATCCTTTGCCAAGGATCGATGACTTGTTCGATCGATCAAGGGGGCCGCAGATTCTCAAAGATAGACTTAAGGTCGGGATATCACCATTGAAGGTGAAGGAGGCGGATATCCATAAGACCGCTTTTAGGACAAGATACGGCCATTTTGAGTTTGTGGTGATGCCGTTTGGATTGACAAGCGCTCCACCACGTTCATGGATATGATGAATCGAGTTTTTCAACCCTACTTGGATAGGTTCGTCGTTGTGTTCATCGACGATATTTTGGTGTATTCTAAGTCCAAGAGGAGCATGATGAACATCTCCGAGTGGTGCTACAAGTGTTAAGGGAGAAGAAGCTCTATGCCAAATTCAGCAAGTGTGGATTTTGGCTTAAGGAGGTGGCATTCTTAGGGCATGTGGTATCCGCAGAAGGAATAAGAGTGGATCCTAGGAAGATCGAAGCGGTGTTGGATTGGAAACCACCTTGGTCCGTGGTTTGAGATTCAAAGTTTCTTAGGTTTGGCGGCTATTACGTAAGGTTCGTAGAAGGATTCTCGTCAATAGCCGCGCTTTGACAAAGTTACTAAGGAAGGAAGTACCCTTTGAATGGTCCGATAAGCAACAGAAGAGCTTTGACAACCTTAAGAAGGTGTTGACAGAGGCTCCAGTGTTAATTCAAATGAGGCTGGGAAGGATTCTGTGGTGTCTTGTGGCCGCGCATACGGGATTAGGATGTGTGCTAATGCAAGAAGGAAAAGTAGTCGCTTATGCGTCTCGGCAACTAAGGCCTCATGAGGTTAACTACCCAACTCATGACTTGGAACCGCGGCATGGTTTTTCGCCCTTAAGGTTTGGAGGCACTACCTCTATGGAGAAAGGTCGGTGATCTACAGGACCACAAGAGCCTTAAGTATCTGTTGACTCGAAGGAGTTGAACTTGAGGCAACGAAGGTGGGTGGAGTTGTTGAAGGACTACGATCGCTCGATAGAATATCATCCGGGCAAGGCGAATGTGGTAGCCGATGCCCTAAGTCGGAAGGTTGTGTCGGATCTAAGGGCTATGTTCGCTCACTTAAGTTTATACGATGATGGAAGCTTTGTTGGCGAGTTGCAAGTCAAGCCCACATGGTGAAGGAGGTGAAAGAGGGACGATTGGTTGATAAGGATCTAAGTGCTAAGTTACGCAAAGTGTAGAACGGGAATTAAAGGATTATGGCGTTAATGATGAAGGAGTATTGTGTTAAAAGGAAAAGTCCAGTATGCCAAGGACAAGGAGTTAAGACAAAGGATTCTTCGGGAGGCGCATAGTAGCCCTTATGCTATGCATCCCGGAGGCATTAAGTCGCATGAGAGATCTAAGGGAACAATTTTGGTGGTCCGATCTTAAGCAAGAAGTGACTGAATTTGTGGGGAAATGTTTGACGTGTCGCAAGTTAAGGCTTTGAACACCAAGTTCCATCGATTGCTTCAACCAATCGAGATTCCGCAATGGAAGTGGGAGAGAATTACCATGGATTTCGTTAGTGGGCTTCCCTTACGCCTACTAAGAAGGACTCGGTATGGGTGATAGTGGACCGTTTGACTAAGTCCGCGCACTTCATCCCTGTAAGAGTTGACTATTCTCTTGGTCGCTAAGTTATATGTGGCGTAAATTGTGAGGTTACATGGTGTACTAGTATCGATCATCTCCGACAGAGACCCAAGGTTTACGTCTCGGTTCGGAGGGCACTTCAACAAGCTTTAGGCACTAAGTTGGACTTCACTACGGCTTTTCATCCACAATCGATCGGCGATGCAACGAGTTATACAAGTGTTGGAGGATATGTTGAGAGGTCGTGTGATGGATTTCCGAGGAAGTTGGGAAGACTATTTGCCTTTAGCCGAGTTCGCCTAACAACAACGACTATCGGGCTAGCAGCATTCGGATGGCACCATATGAAGCATTGTATGGTCGGAAGTGTAGAACTCCTACTTGTTGGACTGAGTTAGGAGAACGTCGAGTTTTGGGTCCAGAGTTAGTGGCGAAATCAAGAGAAGGTTGAGATGATTCAAGCACGGTTAAAGGAAGCCTCTGATAGCGCGTAAGTCGTCACGCAGACCTTAAGCGGAAGGAAATAGAGTTTGAGGTGGGAGACCAAGTGTTTCAAAAGTCTCGCCTTGGAAAAAGGTAATGAGGTTCGGTCATGAGAAGTTAAGCCCAAGGTTTATAGGGCCCTATCGAGTCTTGAAGCGAGTTGGAGCGATGGCATACCAATTGGAGTTGCCACGAGTTGCGCGGATGCACGACGTATTCCATGTATCCATGCTACGTCGTTACCGATCGGATCCATCTCATGTGGTACACGTCGAAGAAGTAGAGCTAAGGCCGGACTTATCCTACGAGGAAGAGCCGATTAGGATATTGGGCGTGATGTGAAAGTGCTACGGAGGAAGTCGGTTCCTCTAGTCAAGGTGTTATGGCGCAATCATGGATCGGAAGAAGCTTCGTGGGAACTGAGAAGAGGCAATGTGACAACAATACCCTTAATTATTTTAGTTAGAAAATTTCGAGGACGAAATTATTTTAAGGGGTAGAATTGTAACATCCTGGAAAGGGCCTATGCATTTTCGGTTTAATTGTACGAAGTAACATGTTTTATGTACTAAGAATAAATTTTGAACAATTTTGGAAACCTGAAAATGTATGGAAATGTTAAGTTAAAAAAAATGGAAAGTGAACATTTTTGGAAACTTGGAAATGGATGGAAATGATTTGGAAATGATTCAAAATAGGAAAGTGCACATTTCTGGAAACTTGGAAATGTAAGAAAATGTCAAGTTTACAGAGCCGAACGAAAATTTTTGGAAACTTAGAAATGACTTAGAAATGTCGAGTTTTAAAGTTTAAAAGAGGAAATTAAGGCAATGTGGCCTTAAAAGAAAAAGTTTGTGAAATTTGACACACAAACAGGCTTGGAAAAGTGGCCTGAAGATGCCACTTAGGGCCTCTGGAAATGGCGCCACATGCAAGGTGTTGGGCACTGGTTCGAGTCACTTGGGAAGCAAATAGAAGAAGTTTTATTTTTGCTACTGGAAGCTCACGAGGTGGACGGCACAAGCCTTCTAGAAAGGAGGAGTTTTATTCTCTTTAATATTCGATTAATAAGGTGATAAATAAGGGATTTAATTTGGATTATTTTTGAAGAGATAATAAAGGATTATTCTCTAATTATTTTAAATTAAGAGATAAAGCTATCAAATAAAGAAGAGTGGTGGCCAAGTAAGGGATTCTGAGGAGTAGTTTCGGCTATAAAAGGAAGGAAATAGGGCTACTCATCAATTTTTCTTCCTCCTCCTCTCTCTGCCGAATTTCTGAGTGCTCTCCTCTCTTCTCTTCTCTTTTTCTTTTGTCAAGCCGAATCTATAGTCCACCATTGCCAAAATTCTCAAGTTTCTTTTCCTTATTTTCGTGGAAACTAAATACCCCAAGAGAACCTCTAGTCGACTTCTCCATTAAATCCCAAAAGCCGAAACTTTATCATCTAGTCATCAAGGCCGATTCTTTAAGGGGCTTTTAACAAGGGTGCTACCGATTTCTTAAAAAGGGTAAGATCCAAATTTTGGTTTCAATTCTTTCATATGTTAAACCTATCTAAAATTTAGGGACTAATCTCTATTATGGATTTTGGCCGAGTTATGGAAGGGTGTTTTGGGATTTAAGAAATTGTCAACTACAAGAAGGTATCTTTCGAACTTCTAAGATCTAAGGTAAGTTATGAATACCATTCGATATAAGCTATATTATTATGATTTAATGTTAGATTGGATCTAACATGGGTACATAGGGATTTCGGACAAAGAATAAAGAAGCAAGGATCCAATTCGGGATTTAAGATTTGGAAGGTAAGAACAAAGGTAAATTCGCCAAGGCCTATTTTATTAGTAGATCTATTATTATGTGTTTTAAGCCTAAAACTAACCAATTCAAGGGATTTAGTGACTAGCCGATTTCAAAGGGGAAAAATACGAGTTTTGGGATTTGATTAAATCATCAAATCGACACCAAGGTAAGCTTTAAGAATACAAATCCTACTAGGATTTGGTTTTCTAGCCGAATAGGCTTTGTGCTAAATAGTAAGTGATTAATCAATTGTAGGAACTTGAGATCTAAGGTAGTAGATCAGATTTCGCGATTTCAATGAAGTGGTTAAGCAAATCAGGTGTGTACCCCACACTACTTCTTAATATGTTTCATGGCCTATTTTATTAAAATATGTGATATTAAGAATATGAAAGTGGCTAGGGTACCATGTTATGGTACTAAGTACTGTGCACGCGTTTCTGCTTCTACAAAGAATATGAAAAAGGTCATTAGTAACATGAGAATATGATAAGAATGTGAACTCGGCATATTTATGGATATCATCATTATATGGGGCATATGGGTTTGTTTGAAAGGGGAAGTGAATGTGGTGACTTAAGACCACGAACACGGTGACCTAAGACCGTGATATCTGAAAGTGGTGACCTAAGACCACGATGTCTGAAAGTGGTGACCTAAGACCACGATGTCTGAACGTGGCGACCTAAGACCACGAATCACGGTGACCTAAGACCGCAATTTGGAGTGTAGCGGAAGGAGGGTCGACTTAGTAGTCCCCACGGTGTGCATGGTTGAGTGCGGGGTGTGTAGCGGATGGACAATTAGGTTTGGGTTTGGGAATGCATCATAACTTGTATTCAATGTTTTGAAGGTGTAACTCCTGTATGCCTGATTCTATTATGACTTAGTGTCGTGTACACATTGAGTCCGTTTGACTCAGCCCGTTGTGGGACCATGTTTCAGGTGATGAACAGTGATGGACAGGGACGGCAGAACTTGTGGTGGCCATGCTCAACATGAAGTTTTTATTTTATAAACTACTATTTCTATTTAAGTACTTGAATTACTTGGAAATTATTTGATGTAATAAGGCCATAAGGCCATAGTTGAATTGTTTTCCATTTATTTCTATTTATTATGATTATGAGTTTTACCTATTAAAGTTTAAGTAAACTTTTTAATATAAAGAATTGAATTCGTTTTCAACACAAGCCCAACCCAAACAATGTTTTTTTTTTCAAAATCGCACAAGTTTTCTCTAGGTAACGAAAGAATTTTGAAACCGGTTTACTTGAGGAACATACCAAATTTGGGCAAATCTCGTCGGCCGGGTTTGGGGTGTTTCACCTTCGGTAAGATGAAATGGAGTAAGTGAAATTATGAAAGAGTAAATTTAGCAACAAAACAGTTTTGGACAGCAGCAGTTGTGTGACTTTGAAAAATCACCAAAAATGGTGGAAATCAAATTATAGGTTGAATAAGATATTAAATTAAATCTGAATGAGTCTATTTTTACATAAAAGAAACGGTGTAAACAAAATAATTTCATATTCTGTGATATTCGAATTTTTGTGAGACAGGGTCAGAATGATTTTAGAATCCCCTGTTCTGACTTTTGAAAATCATTAAAAATTTTATAAAACTAATTATTGTTTATAATTTATATTATTAAATCACTTAATCAGTATACTTTCAATAGAAACAAACGATAACATTATCCAAATTTTGTACGATGAGATAATTAATTTTTAGTGCAGAGGGGTTGGAACTGTAGGAATATGAAACAGGATAAACTTTAAAGAATAAAAAGTACTTATTGGATAAACCAAAAATTCTGAAAATTTTATGGTAAGGAGATATGTGAGTCTAGTTTCAAAGAAAATTAGCAGATCTTAATTTGGAGTTCTGTAGCTCTAGATAAAAATAATTTAGTGACTATGACTCGAATAAACAGCTTGTTTGAAATTGAATAAATAGTGAATCTATGTGTAGTTATGATTGTATTAATTTGAAAGCATGTTAGAAATTTGTTTATTATTTACATACTTACTTACTAAGCTATATGCTTACTCCCCTCTCTTTTCCCTTGTTTTATAGTGTCACCAAGCTAGCTCGGGATTCGGAGATCGTCGGAGATCCATCCACACTATCAACACTCTTTTGGTATTTTGAAATCAATATTTTGAATTATGGCATGTATAGAGGACTTGGTTATTTTGTTATGTGTCATAATTGATTTGGCCTAAAATGTTGGCCTATGTTATTTGATAGTTCATTTTGTATAAGGCCATTGATGTTGGCTATTATTCATCAAGTTATATGTTTATGATGATGCAATTTATGAGATGCATGACTAGGTTGAATGAGTGTGTGATGAAAATTGAAAATTTTTAAATTTGGATGTAAATTTTATGTCTCAGTTTAGTACGACTGTATGTGTTTTGTTTCGATAATGCCTTGTACCCTGTTCCGGCGTCGAACACGGGTAAGGGGTGTTACAATCTAAAATACATGAAAATGATGATACATGACAATTGATATATGAAAACATGAGATGATGATATTTGTACATGGAATTCATTTGATGAATATGTTCATCCTTGATTATAAACTTGTATACTTTTAGTATACTACTACTCATGTAACATTGATATTTTGAGTAATATGAGTAAAGTTCTGATATGAAATAATCTGAACTCGAGATGAATTATATGGAATATATGACTAACAAGGGCAATGAGGATGTGTATAGGGCTTGAGATCAAATTGATTGAATGTGCCTTACATGTTTATCTTGAGATAGATTGAATGGTAAGTTAAGTACCATGTTATACGAACTTACTAAGCATTATATGCTTACTTAGTTTTATTTCTCTGTTTTATAGTAAATCGGAAGCTCGTTGGATTGGAAGCTTGGCGGAGACCACTCATACTATCCATCGGCCCATTTCGGTACATATGGTAAATCAATTATGGTTATAATGGAATGTATAGGTTATATTGGCCATATTGGCATGTAAATGTAAATGATTATGGTAATCTAGCCATTGGAATGGCTAGTGATGATTATGTTTTGGTATATGTATTAAGTTTATTTTATGGAGATAACATAAGTGTTTGTTATTGATTGATTGAGAAAGGTTAAATGAGTATGCTTACTGAAGGGTAAGATTAAAAGCATGAATGCATGTAACAATATATCATGTTAAATGTTATAAATTACTTGAATACAATGCTTGGATTGGTTGGTATTTGGATGAAAGTTTGGTGTAGGTCATTGGCAAAATTTTGGGTGAGAAATAAAGTTAGAAGTGGCTTTATATTGTCCGCACGGGCAGACACACAGGCGTGTGTCTAGACCGTGTGTGACACACGGCCTGGTACATGGGCGTGTGGTTAGGCCGTGTGTCCCTTTGCAACACCCCTCACCCGTATTCAACGTAAGAATTGGGTTACGGAGCATTACCGGACTTACAACACACTTATACATACTTTTAGCATACATTTTCTCAATTTAACATTCATCATTCAATCTCAAACAATATGTCCCTAATACAAGCCTATGAGGCCCTAAACATGCATTGGGAGTGGTTCGGGACTAAACTGATAACTTAAGAAACTTTCACGAAACCTTGAAAATTTTTCCCAAAGCAGGGGACACATTCCCGTGTGGCCAGGCCGTGTGACGTGTGTCTCACACGGCTACCAGATATGCCCGTGTCACACCCCATGTGGACCTTCGAAATGGGAGCACATGGCCGTGTCCTAGCCCGTTTCCTACCCCGTGTAACTCTCTGACTTGGGTCACACGGCCAACACACATGCCCGTGTGACTAGCCCATGTGCCCTAAAAATTGCCATACATGCTCATGTGCCAGGCCGTGTGCTAGGTCGTGCCAAACCGGTAGGGTATACTGGCTTATGCAACACGGCCAGATCACACGCCCGTGTGTGAGGCCGTGTGGAGGATACTGACTTGATTTCTAAAACCACACCAGGGGACACACAGCCATGTAACATAACCGTGTGTCACATACGGCTGAGACACACGCCCATGTCTCTGCCCGTGTGGACAAAAATAGGCTATTTTACCAAGCCAATTTGCCACCCAAACTTATGCTTACCTACACAACAAAAATAGCACCAATTCATAGTATCAATGAACATCTCATTTAGCCACAATCAAGGCCAATTCATACCATTTCCAATACTAAGAACAAACATGCTTATAACCTTAAGCCTTACTCAATTAAAACATACCAAAACACATATACAAATCAACAAACTAAAACTTTACCAAACATACCTTATTTTACACCAATTCACAAGCATAATTCATATCTAATATCAACCATTTAACAATTACAAAATCAATATCTATCAGCCTCATAATATAAGCCATTCACATATCCATCCATGAACTCAAAATATTAACCATATATGCACATATATGCACATAACCAAATCCACCAAATTAAGTCACATTACTCATGGCCATATTTACAAACCAAAACATACATCATTACAAGCCATTACAAATAACCAAAATCACTATCAACCCATAATCCAAAATGACTCAAAATACCTATACATGCCATATACTTAAAATACCAAAGTTCAAAGGTACCAAGTGATAGGTGGTAGTGTGAAACGATCTCTGACGATCCCTGTAGCCGAGCTAGCTTTGATTACACTATAAAACACGAGAAAAATAAACAAAGTAAGCTATACAGCTTAGTAAACTTGTATGAAATAAACTTAATGCAATCATATAAATATAATTCAACAATTTGAATACACCAACATGTAGCTCAAATTAGCTATCAAACCTTTCAAATACTCATTCACAAAAACTTTATATTTTCATCATCATTTCTTCGACTCAATGCTAAAATAGTTTATGCACATACCTGTACCATCTTGTACAATTCTCATACACATTCTCGTCTTTCATTTACCCATTGAACCATTCGAAATAGAAGTCGGATACTCAAGGGTCTCATACAATAAGTACATATACCATGGCCCGAAGCCAAATCAAGGTAACTTATCCGAAGAACTAATATCATGGCCCGAAGCCAAATCAACTGATATGCATGGCCCGAAGCCAAATCGGTTTATCTCGCACCCAAAGTGCTACTATCATGGCCCGAAGCCAACTCAAAGTATCCCCTAATGACATGTCACTAGTATTCTAAACTATTCCTAAGGTTCAACCGGGATTTCGAATGTCGAATTATCGTCAAGTCAATATCAAACTTATTCGAAGTCTTGTATTAACTATAATATATCAAAACATTTAAAATACAATTATAATGAAATTTATCACATATGAACTTACCTCGGATGTGAAAACGACGAAATAAGTCGATTAGTCGATAACTTTTGTTTTCCTTCGATCTAGATCTAAATTCCACTTTTCTTGATCTAAATATATTCAAAATTAACTCATTTAATTATCCCTTTATTCAATTTAGTCCAAAACACACATTTAAGCATATTTACACTTTTACCCCTAGAATTTCACAACTTTTACAATTTAGTCCTTATTACACAAAATCACAAATTCATGAAATTTCTTTAATACCCAAGATAGCCAAATTACTATAATGCCCCTAGCAGCTTTCACACATTTAACCACAGATTTTCACATTTTCACAAATAGATCCCTATTTTGCATTTTTACTCAAAATCACTTTACAAAATATGTAAATCTAGCAATAAGATTTCATATTTCATCATCAAACATCAAAGAACACATATTTTCATCAATGGCAACTTTCAAAATCGTTAACAGTTTTGCAAAATTGTCCCTAGGCTAGCTAGACCTAGTTGCAACGATATAAAAAACATAGAAATCATTAAAAACTTGATCAAAATCACTCACCAATTTAAGCATGAAGTTGCAGAATGCTTTAAACCCTAAAATGGTTTCTCCTATCTTCAATTTTTTGCAATTGGGAGAAAGATGGACAAAATTATGATTTTGTTTTATTTTAATTAACCTTTTATTAACTAATTTACTTATTTAACCTTTAAAATACTTAATAATTACTCCAAATGCCATTTCACTAACATACACTAACTCTCATATGGGTTAATTACTACATAAGGACTTTTACTTTAAGATTCTATAGCTATTAAACACCTTTAGCTAATAGAACACTACTTTTGCACTTTACGCGATTTAGTCCTTTTTTATCAAATTGACCAACCAAACGATAAAATTTCTTAACGAAACTTTCACACAATCATTCAATCATGCTGTACACATTAGAATAATAATAAAATAAATATTTTGACCTTGTATTTGTGGTTCCAAAACTACTGTTCTGATTTGACTAAAAACGGGCTTTTACACCCCTATATCTTAATCTTAAGAAAAACAGAATGCTCAGAATTGAGCACACAGGCAGAGACACTGGCGTGTGTCTCAGCCATATGTTTTACACGGCCTAGAACACGGGCGTGTAGCCAGCCGTGTGGCACAAGTCAGAGAGTTACACGGGGTCGAACATGGCCTGCAGCAGGGGCGTGTCCTAGGGTCACACGGGCGTGTCCCTTGGACTACACGGGCGTGTGAGCCCTGCACCTTGGAAATTTTTTAAAATTTCGAAAAAAATTCTTAGAGGTTTCAATTAAGTCCCGACTCAATTCTAATGCTCATATTGGGCCTCAAGGGTCTATTTAAGGGATGTTATGAATAAATCTCGGGAAATGAATAATAATTGTTATGAATTATCTGAAAATGTTCTAAAATTTTCGATAATACTTCGTAACTCTGTTTCCGATGACGGACTCGCATTAGGGGTGTTACATGTGCTTAGAGGGACGGATCCACCAAATAAAAGAGGGGGAGAGAAGAAGAAAAAGGAGGGAGGAAAATTGGATTGAGAAGAAAATTACTGACAACGGTTTTTCTCTCTATTGGAGAATTTCAGAGAAAGAAAGGATAGCAGCTTAAGAGAGCAAAATACAGACATGAAGAAGGTGGAGAGAGAGCTATCTTGGATTCACGTATAATCTGAAAATCAAAGAGAAGCTGGAGTATAGCGATAAATCCTACATTTCTGCCTTTATGTTCCTGATTTTTGTGATTCAAACTTATTTGAGAATGTTGGTGAATTATTTTATTTTGATGTTAACTTTTCCACCCATTAACTAATTTTTTTTTGGGTTGGAGTTATTTGGTTGAATGTTTTATCATCTTTAATGCCCATGATTTGAGATTGTTTATGTCACTGTTTTATTCAATTTATGCTTATTCTAAATACATGCATGCAAGCTCTAGACATAGTTGATTGTGTGCTGTGTTCTTAGATGTATTTTTAATTCTAAAAAGGTTAAATATACTAGATCTTAAATTGTTTGATGCAAGCGAATACTCGACAGAATATTCGTAGGACTCTAGACATAGATGTTCCGAGTTGTACAGAGAAGAATGTTCATTGTAGTTATTAATCTAGAGTTCTGTAGACATACAGTAACTTAGATTTCTAGCTTAAGATTTAGCTATCGAAAGAGGCAGGTTATAATAGTGACTCTTTGAGCAGTTGATTAGACAATATTTTACCATGACATTATTTTGATATGAACATTTCACCTGAATAATTCCAGCTCTATTCATTCAACAACATAAATACTTTTGCTTTTCTCTGTAATTTGCCACAACATTTATTTGCCATATCAACTCTTTGTTTTGAGATTTGATTTCATTAATTCATTATACAAATATCTTATTCAACTTGAGAGTATTTCTTGCTATTAAGTATAGTTAATAGGATTATAATAACTTACTCAAATTCTTACAAATTTTCGATCCCTGTAGAGACGAAACATCCTTATCACTTTATTACTTGAATGACGTGTACACTTTCACAATTGCATTAGTTATTTACACGCAACAACTTTTTGGTGCCGTTGCTAGGGATCGACAATATTGGTGAAAATTTGATTTATTATTATTCTTGTTATTGTTTTTAGAGCAATTAATTAGTAATTTATTTTATTTTTCAGGTTTGTATTAGTGCATGGGAAGAAGTACTCAAGAGGATACAAAACATTGTTTTGATCCTAAAATTGAAAGGACATTAAGGCAAAGAAGAAAAGAGTTAAGAGAGATGGAAAGAATTAGAAATGATCCAATCAGAGAAGATCAAGTACTTCAGAAGGAAAGGAATACTGGTATTCCTCGAATCATAGATGACAGAGACAGACCCATTAGAGAACATGTAGTGCCTATTTTGGATGATCTAAATCCAGGAATTGTTAGGCCACATATTCAAACTCAACACTTTGAATTAAAACTAGTAATGTGTTAGATGCTGTAAACAATAGGGCAGTTTAGTGGTTTACCTACTGAAGATCCAAGATTGCACTTGAGACTTTTTCTTGAAGTTTGTGACCCATTCAGGCAGCAAGGTGTCCTTGAGGATGCCCTTTGATTAAAATTATTCCCTTATTCATTTCGAGATCATGCCAGATCATGGTTGAATGCGTTACCATCAAGTATGGTGGTATCTTGGAATGAACTGTGTCAGAGATTTCTGCTTAGGTATAATCCTCCCAACATGAATGCCAAGCTTAGTAACGACATTACATCGTTGAGGCAATCGGAAGATGAAACATTATATGAAGCATGGGAGCATTTCAAGGAGCTAATTAGAAAATGCCCGATGCATGGTTTTAAGCATTGGACACAGATGGAAATGTTCTACAATCTATTAAATACTCATACGCGAATAGTGGTGGATGCATATGCTAATGGGACGTTTCTTGACAAATCTTACAATGAAGCATGTGAAATTTTGGAAACAATAGCAAACAATGATTATCAGTACCCTACTACTAGAGTTGGTACTGGTAGAAGAGTTGCAAGAGCAATGGAACTTGAGGCAATTACATCCTTAATAGCTTAGGTATCATCTTTAACAAATATGATTAAAACTCTGAAAAGACCCTTTGCAGTGCAGGAGATGAAAATTGCAGAACTAGCATGCGTATACTGTGGATAAGATCATGTTTTTGATGAATGCCTATCCAATCCAGCATCTGTGTATTACATAGGGAATTTTAATCGTAGCAGCAACAATCCCTACTCCAACACATACAATCTAGGGTGGAAACAACATCCAAATTTCAGCTGGAGTAATCAAGGAATGGGAAATGCCAGCAATGTTAATCGATAGAATTTGGCTGGTGTACCACTTAGATAAAGTCAACCAATGCCGCGACAAAATGTGCAACAAAATTCATCATCTTCACCATCAACTATGGAAGATCTATTAAAGGAGTATATGGCTAAGAATGATGTGATTATTCAGAGCCAGAAGTTTCCTTAAGAGCTCTGGAGAATCAAGTGGGACAAATTTCCACTGAATTAAGTTCTAGACAATAAGGAGCATTACTTAGTGACACAGAAAGTTCTCTGTAACACCCCTAACCCGAAACCGGCGCCGGAATAGGGTTAAGAGGCATTACCGGACAATAGAATCATTTCACAACCCATTTACGACACGAAGTCAATCATCATCATAATACATCAAACATTAACAATTAGTCCCTTTTTAAGGCGTATAAGACCTTAAACACATGCTAGGAAGGGTTTGGGACTAAACCGAAACACATACAGAAACTTCTCGAAATTTAAAACTTTTCTAGGTTTCAGGGAATACACGCCCGTGTGGGAAGACCGTGTGCTTCCCACGGTTGCTAGACACTCCCGTGTGTCCTTCCTGTGGTCGAATCTGACCTCACATCCACGGCCACCAAGCACGCCCGTGTGCCTTTGCCGTGGTCGAATCTGACTTATGCTCCACGGCCACCATGCACGCCCGTGTACTGTGGCTGTGGTCGATCCTGTTGAAACAACACGGCTACCAGGCACGTCCGTGTGCCGTGGCCGTGTACTCTTATGCTAACTATTGACTTTGCCCCACGGTCACTAGGCACGCCTTTGTACCACAACCGTGTGGCTCAAATAGGCCATTTGCAAGGCCAAAATGCCACCCACATGGGTCAATCCTACAAGCACATTTGAGCATATTTATACACACAATTTGGAAACCAATTTCATGTCCAAATATCATCATATCATCACATAGAATCTCATTTCTAAGCATGACATTTTATACAACAAAATTACATGTAAATCTAGGTATAAATCATCTATAACCTCACTAAATCACTAAGGCATTAATTCATCATTGAACTCACCATACATATGCTACTTCATTACCATCATGCCATATCAAAATACGAACCAAATACCATATTCACTCATGCACATTACCAACACTTAGCTAGCCATATCACATGGCTATTTACACATCTCAAATATGATTCAAAACAACTAGCATATACATGCCATATTTTAACTATGTACATCTTTCAAAAGTATCCAAAATAGATTGTCGATAGTGTGATTGAGATGCTGACGATCCCCAGATCCGAGCTAGCTTTACTGATACTGCAAGGCAGAGAAACAAATCACACAGTAAGCTTTCCAAAGCTTAGTAAGTTCGCAACATAACACATTTAAATCAAACAAACCACCACATAGATTATTTCACATATACATATATATATGTATATATATCATGCCATCCAAAACCAAAACGCTCATTTAACATTTCATAATCTCATTCATAGATTCATCAACCACATAGGTTCCGAGCATACCTTAATCAACACCTAGTAGTCAATTACATTTGCTACTCAATACTCACTTTTCCCTTTCGATCAACTTCCGTCTCTTCTTTGATTCAATTGCACACTTAGTGCCCTGATATTTAGCCGAAGCTTAATTATCATCGCACACATAGTGGATTTATATCAAATCGCTCTTCAATCGGTATCGCACACACAGTGCCAACCACAAAGTCGAAGCTTATTTTATTTCGCACACACAGTGCTGATCATCTCGATCACGTTTTTGAATACGCACACTTAGTCCCACATATCTCAAACTCAACTCTCACATAGCATCCACATTTTAATATCATTATAACATCCATTTCATAACATTTAACATAACTAAATGTCCGTATTATGTCCGAACTTACCTCGAACGTTGAACTATCGAAATGGTCGGTCAATCGAGCACTTTATCATTGCCTCGATCTCGATCCGAACCTCTCATTTCTTGGTCTATACACATTCAAATTCAATCCATTCAAACACCAAATCATTCATTTTTGTAACACCCTCACCCAGGTTCTAAGCCGGAATAGGGCCCGAGGTGTTACCGAACTCAAACCACTTGATCGCCACTTAGGCTTGTCGTAACTACTCTCTGAAGTCATCTCAACAACCTCATTCTCGACTTATGAGGCCTCACTCATACACACGAGGGCTCTCGAGACTAAACCGAAAATTTTTCCAATCTTAAAATTTTTCCCTTTTGTATAGGTCTCACACGCCCGTGCAAGATTAGACACGCCCGTGCATGGACACATACGCCCATGTCCCCAAACCGTGCCTAAAAACCCAGCATTCTGCCAATGATCCACGGCCAAGGCACACGCCCATGCTTACCACCCGTGGTGCACACTGACTACCTTAACACGGCCTAGAGTCTAGACACACGCCCGTGTGGCTAGCCCGTGGCAAACACTGATTAATCCCACACGCCTTAGGCACACGCCCGTGTGACTAGTCCGTGGTCTATTCTGACTTCAAATACTAACATGCAGGGGACGCACGGCCCAAGCACACGCCCGTGGGCTGACCGTGGGTAACACATGGCCTAGACACACGCCCGTGTGTCTATCCACATGGCCAAGAACAAAGCTATTTGCTAAGCTCTTCTCACCCTTATAGCTTACACAACATGCACTCACACAACACATCTATAATCAACTCAAATTGAAGTGCAACCTCATATAGAAAACTACATCTTTCTTTCATATAATGTAATAGCCAACAACCATGGCATTATACAAATACACTATCCATCTAAAGGCCAACACATCTTAGCCATTTACAACAAAATTCACTAACTTGTCTAGCCCCTATACATGCCATATACAAAACATTAAGTCTAATGTACCAGAGTGTGCTGATAGTGTGGGCGATCTTCCAAATGATCCTCGTATCTCGATTCAACACCTTTACCCTATAAGACAAGGGAAAAGAAAGAGAGTAAGCTTTGAGCTTAGTAAGTTTACACATAAACAATCAAGCAACATAGTATAAGCTAAGCAACAATTAGCATTATACTAACATAAGTAATTCACAACTATGCTTACTCTTTCTATCCCTTACCATATTTTCAACACATCATGAGTCACATACTTATAACCATCGAAATGCACCCCTGCATTCAATGTCACATTTACACAATATACAACACATCATTATTTCTCAATAATTCATCCACACAGCTAATTAACTTAATAATGCATCCATACAGCTTCTTTACTCAATAATGCAATCACATGGCTAATCCACACAGTTAACCCACACAGCAAATGTCTCGGTGGTTTCGCACTTAGCACACCACAATCGATTAATAAGGTGGTATCGCACTTAGCCTACCACAAAGGTAATCATAGGGGTTTCTCATTTAGCCCACTAAATGATATACCTAACGAGAGCATCGCACATAGCCAGCTCGTCGTCAATATGCGTTAGGATGGTATCACACTTAGCCTGCCATCTAGCATTATCACTACACATTCACATGTCTACTTACTCAATTAAACATCCATTCACAACTCTACTACATTCATTCTACTCGAACCACATAGGTTCTCAATCACTCCCGAACAAGCTACACACTAGCTATCATCAACAAATTGTAAGTATGAATGCATTGTTTATGCATAGACTTACCTCGGTACTCAAAAGTATTGAGACTTGCAAATTAGTCCACCCCCTTGCCTTTTCCTCGGTTTCGATCCGGGCTTCGTCTTTCTTGATCTATAATGAATAAATCAGCTTATTCAATACATACATTGACTAAATTGACCCACATCTCATACTTTAGCAAAATTACTATTTTGCCCCTAAACTTTCTCATATTTACGCTTTAGCCCCAAAGGCTCGTAAAGTGATTTTTATTCAACTTTCTAGTCTTTCATGCTTAGCCGAACCACTTATTCAACTAAAGCTATCATCAATTCTCACTAAAACACACAAGTATGACCAAACTTAAGATTTTCACAATCAAGTCCCTACATGCATTTTCATGGAAAATCACTTAACAAAAGATGTTTCTACTACATCAAGCTTTCATAATCTTCCATAAAACAACAAAATACATGCATGTCATACATGACCACATTTTTGAACATCCTTTATAGCCCATCAAATAGCTAAAAATAGCTTACTCATGCTACCGGGACTTCAAAAATACGAAGAATATAAAAAACGAGGCTAGATACGCTTACTAGCAAGCTTGAAAAATTGAAGAACCCTAGCTATGGCTTCCTTCAAATTTTCTAAGCAATGAGGAAGAAGATGAGCATGATTTTGTCATCTTTTCTTCTTTTTAATCACTTATTTGTTAAATGACCAAAATGCCCTTTTTGATAAACTTCTATTTTAACTCATCCATGCCCAATTTTGTCCAAATATTAGAATTTGGATAAATTGCTATTTAAGGACCTCTAATTAATAATCTAAAGCTATTTCACACATATAGCCTCTAGAAACACACATTTTGCAACTTTTGCAATTTAGCCCTTTTGGACAATTCAACCACAAATTCACAAAATTGCTTCATGAAACTTTCACACTAGCATGCAGACAAGGTATAAACCTCAAAAACTCATTTATAACCCTCGGATTTGTGGTCTCGCACCACTATTCCGACTAGGCCCTAAACCGAGATGTTACAACTCTCCCCCTTTAGAGATTTTCGTCCCCAAAAATCTTACCAGTAAAGAGGTTTGGATGTTGCTCTCTCATAGCTTCTTCCGTTCCCCACGTAGCCTCTTCCACACCATGTTTCTGCCATAACACTTTCACTAGTGCTATGCTCTTATTTCTCAACTGTTTCACTTCTCGAGCCAAGATCTTAACCGACTCCTCTTCAAAAGGCATATCCGGTCTTATCTCAATTTTCGTCGAAGGAATCACATGTGAAGGATCAGAGCGATACCGTCGCAACATCGACACATGGAACACATTATGAATCTTTTCCAACTCTACCGGCAAAGCCAACCGGTATGCTAAAGGCCCAACTCTATCTGTAATCTCATACGGCCCTATGAACCTTGGACTCAATTTCCTTTTTCGCCCAAATCTCATAATCTTCTTCCACGGAGACACTTTCAAAAACACTTTGTCGCCCACTTCAAACTCAATTTCTTTTCTTTTCAAATCACAGTCGACTTCACAATCCGGCGACTCTCAGACTATTACGGATTACTTTCACCTTCTCTTCGATTTCTTTCACTAGATCGACCCCTTGGATCCGCTTCTCACTAAGCTCGGTCCAATACAAAGAAGTCTGACACTTACGACCATACAAATCCTCATACGGTGCCATCTGTATACTCGACTGATAACTGTTGTTATAGGTGAATTCGACTAAAGGTAGATATATCCCCCAACACCTTCGAATTCTAACACACAGCATCGAAGCATATCTTCCAGAACTTGAATCACTCTTTCAGGCTGACCATCGGTTTACGGATGGAGCGCAGTGCTGAAATTCAATCTCGTACCCATGGCCTCTTGTAACTTCTTCCAAAATCTTGGAGTAAACCTCGGATCTCTATCCGATATAATAGACACAGGTACACCATGCAATCTCACTATCTCTGCCACATACAACTCAGCTAACTTATCCAGTGAATAATCAACACGTACTGGAATAAAGTGAGCCGACTTTGTCAATCTATCCACAACAACCCACACAGCATCTCTCTTTCTCGGAGTCATCGGCAACCCCGTTAAAAAATCCATGGTAATCCGATCCCACTTCCATTTGGGTACCATTACTGGCTGAAGCAATCCCGAAGGCACTTGATGCTCAGCTTTCACTTGTTGACAAATTAAACACTTTGTCACAAACTCTGAAATATCTCTTTTCTTACCCGTCCACCAATACAACTTCCTTAAGTCGTTGTACATTTTCGTACTGCTCGGATGTACTGATAAACATCCACTGTGGGCCTCATGCAAAACCTTTCGAATCAACTCCTCATCTTTAGGAACACAAATTCTACCACGATACATTAGACAACCATTCAAATCCACTTGAAAATTAGAATCACTTTCTGATCCGCACAGCTATCTTAGCTTGCATCTTACTGTCATTTCTCTGAGCCTCACATATCTGTTGAACAAATAGCGGCTTAGCTCTCAACTCTGCCAAAATAGCACCATCATCAGACAATGCTAAACTCGTGCTCATAACTCTTACAGCATATAAGGATTTCCTACTCAGGGCATCCGCAACCACATTCGCTTTTCCCGGGTGGTAGTCAATGACTAACTCATAGTCTTTCAACAACTCAAGCCACCATCTCTGTCTCAGATTCAGATCCTTCTGATCCATCAAATACTTCAAAATCTTGTGATCCGTAAAGATTCAGCACTTCTCACCATACAAGTAATGTCGCCAAATCTTTAACGCAAAAACAATCGCAGCTAACTCCAAATCATGAGTCGGATAATTCTTCTCGTACGGTTTTAGCTGCCTCGAGGCGTAAGCCACTACCTTACCCTCTTGCATCAACACGCAACCGAGACCATTAAACGATGCATCACTGTAAACCACGAACTTTTTCCCCAATTCTGGTTGAACTAAAACCGGTGCCTCAGTCAACAATGTTTTCAATCTCTCGAAACTCTGTTGAGATGTATCAGTCCAATCAAACTTGACATCTTTATGCAATAGTTTCGTCATCGGAGTAGCAATCACGGAGAACCCCTTTATGAAACGTCTGTAATATCCTGCTAATCCCAAGAAACTTCTGATTTCAGACACGTTCCTCGATGGTTTCCAATCCACAACAGCTGATATCTTACTCGGGTCAACTCTGACGCCATCACCTGACACCATGTGTCCTAGGAATCCGACCTCTTGGAGCCAAAACTCACTCTTGCTAAACTTAGCATACAACTGTTTATCTCTCAAAGTTTGCAAGACAATTCTCAAATGCTCTTCGTGATCGTTCTCATCCCGAGAATAGATCAAAATATCGTCAATAAAGACAACTAAAAACTTGTCCACATATGGTCTGAAAACACGGTTCATTAGATTCATAAAAATCGCAGGTGCATTCGTCAAACCAAATGGCATAACCAAAAACTCATAATGGCCATACCTTGTTCGAAATGCAGTTTTCAACACATCTTGCTCTTTCACTCTGAGCTGATAATAACCAGACCTCAAGTCTATCTTGAAGAACACTGTAGCTCCTTTCAGTTGATCAAAAAGATCATCAATCCTTGGTAAGGGATACTTATTCTTCACCGTCACCTTGTTCAGTTGTCTATAGTCTATACACAACCTCATAGACCCATCTTTCTTCTTCACGAATAATACTGGGGCACCCCACGGCGAGTAGCTCGGTCTTGCAAAACCTTTATCTGTCAACTCTTGCAACTGAACCTTCAGTTCTTTCAACTCTACAGGTGCCATTCTATACGGAGCAATCGAAATAGGTGCCGTTCCCGAAACCAACTCAATTCCAAACTCGACCTCTCTCACTGGAGGTAATCTGGGTAACTCTTCCGAAAATACATCTGGATACTTACATACCACTGGCACTGTTTCAAACTCTACTCCAATCTCTCGAGTATTCAACACAAAAGCAAGATAGGACTCACATCCTTTTCTCAAACATTTCTCAGCCACTAGGGAAGAAATCATCACTGGTAGACTATCCGATCCACTTGATCCAACCCGAACCACATCTCCACTCTCACATTTCAATTCAATGAACTTACTACCACAGTTCACTAAGATACTATGGGTAGTCAACCAATCTATGCCTAGGATTAAATCAAACTCATCAAACGGCAAGAACATAAGGTTTGCCGAAAAACAATGATTCTCAATCAATAAAGGACAATTCTTACACACTCTGTCCACTAACACATGCTTTCCTAACGGGTTTGACACCTTAACCACTATGTCCGTAGACTCAATGGTCATACTCAAACTAGATGCTAATCTCATGCAAATATAAGAATGAGTAGACCCTGGATCTATTAAAGCAATAACAAAGGTGCCCGTTATCACATCAGGGGAGGATGCTTCTTCGCGAGCGCGAATAGCATACGTCCTCGCAGGTGCCCGACACTGGGTCTCACAAAGAATCTCTGGGCGCACCCCTACCACTATTCCCGCCTCTCGGGTTCCTTGGTGGTCTACCCCTCGTAGACACATCACTAGGTCTCAGCTCTTGCCTCTCTTCCTTTTCATCCCTCTCGGGACAGTTACGGATAAAGTGGTCAGGGGAACCACACTTATAACATTTTCAAATATTTCCCCAACACTCTCTGGTGTGATACCTACCACAACTTGGACACTTCGGTTTACTCTTTGTATTGCCCACACTTTCCATCGAGGGAGCTTGGACTCTCGAACCCGAGCGAGTATTGCCCAAGTCTCGATCACGAATAACCCACTGGTGCTGTCGTCCGAGGATTCACTTCCTTGGATCTTTTTGACTGGGCTTGGTATGACTTGCCCATCGGCCTCTTTCTAGCATCTCGGGCTTCACTCACAGCCCTCCTCTTTTCTGAACTCAGCTATTCGGCCTTACTTGCCCTCTCAACTAATACCACAAATTCTTTCAACTCCAAAATGCCCACTAGGAGTTTGATGTCCTCATTCAGCCCATCTTCGAACCTCTTACACAAGATGGTCTCAGTCGATACACATTCTTGAGTGTATTTGCTAAGCCTAACAAACTCACGCTCATACTCTGCTACTGACATCCTTCCTTGCTTCAACTCAAGGAATTCCTTCCTTTTCCGATCAGTAAATCGTTGGTTTATATACTTCTTCCGGAACTCTTCTAGAAAGAAGTCCCACGTCACCCGCTCTCTCGGGACCACTAACGTCAACGTCTTCCACCAATGGTATGCCGAATCTCTCAGCAAAGATACAACACACTTCAAGCTCTCTTCAGGCGTACATGAGAGTTCATCGAACACCCTCATCAAGTTCTCCAACCAGAACTTCGCCCTCTCTGGGTCATCATCTACCTTAGCTCTAAACTCCTCAGCCCCGTGCTTCCTAATCTTATCCACCGGGGGTTTCGATATCCTCACTACATCCATACCTTGAGGAGCCACTGGATTTGGCTGAGGTATAGGAGGAGGAGGTGGAGGAGATTGAGCATTAGGGTTCGCTCAAACAAAATTCGAGTACCAATTGCTCATCATCTGGAGAAAGGCTTCCCGTGCCTCTTCCCCTTGACCCCTAACCTCAGGTCCACTCTCAACGGGCGCGGTTCCTTGCGCAGGAGCCGACGTATTACTAGCTGCTTCATTAGCAGTCAATGGATCAGAATCCATATTCTATATAAAACAAGATTTAAAATCATCAGAAACCACCACACTATCATTGTACACTTATGGCATGTATAGCTAGACTCTTACACCCGCTACGGTAGTCCTAGAACCGACTAAAACATAGCTCTGATACCACTAAATGTAACACCCCTTACCCAGGTTCTACGCCGGAACTGGGCCCAAGGCGTTACGGAACTCAAACCACTTGATCGCCATTTAGGCTCGTCGTAACTACTCTCTGAAGTCATCTCAATAACCTCATTCTCGACTTACGAGGCCTCACTCATACACACGAGGGCTCTCGAGACTAAACCAGAACTTTTTCCAATCTTAAAATTTTTCTCTTTTATACAGGTCTCACACGCCCATGAAAGATTAGACACGCCCGTGCATGGACACAGACGCCCATGTCCCCAAACCGTGCCTAAAAACCCAGCATTCTGCAAATGCCCCACGGCCAAGGCACACGCTCGTGCTTACCACCTGTGGTGCACACTGACTACCTTAACACGGCCTAGAATATAGACACACGCCCGTGTGGCTAGCCCGTGGCCAACCCTGATTAATCCCACACGCCCTAGGCACACGCCCGTGTGACTAGTCCGTGGTCTATTCTCACTTCAAATACTAACATACAAGGGACACACGGCCCAAGCACACGCCCGTGGGCTGACCGTGGGTCACACATGGCCTAGACACACGCCCGTGTGTCTATCCACATGGCCAAGAACAAAGCTATTTGCTAAGCTCTTCTCACCCTTATAGCTTACACAACATGCACTCATACAACACATCCATAATCAACTCAAATTGAAGTGCAATCTCACATAGAAAACTAAATCTTTCTTTCATATAATGTAATAGCCAACAACCATGGCATTATACAAATACACTATCCATCTAAAGGCTAACACATCTTAGCCATTTACAACAAAATTCACTAACTTGTCTAGCCCCTATACATGCCATATACAAAACATTAAGTCTAATGTACCAGAGTGTACTGATAGTGTGGGCGATCTTCCAAATGATCCTCATATCTCGATTCAACACCTTTACTCTATAAGACAAGGGAAAAGAAAGAGAGTAAGCTTTGAGCTTAGTAAGTTTACACATAAACAATTAAACAACATAGTATAAGCTAAGCAACAATTAGCATTATACTAACATAAGTAATTCACAACTATGCTTACTCTTTCTATCCCTTACCACATTTCCAACACATCATGAGTCACATACTCATAACCATCGAAATGCACCCCTGCATTCAATGTCACATTTACACAATATACAACACATCATTATTTCTCAATAATTCATCCACACAGCTAATTAACTTAATAATGCATCCACACAGCTTCTTTACTCAATAATGCAATCACATGGCTAATCCACACATTTAACCCACACAGCAAATGTCTCGGTGGTTTCGCACTTAGCACAACACAGTCGATTAATAAGGTGGTATCGCACTTAGCCTACCACAAAGGTAATCATAGGGGTTTCTCACTTAGCCCACTAAACGATATACCTAACGATAGCATTGCACATAGCCAGCTCATCGTCAATATGCGTTAGGATGGTATCGCACTTAGCCTACCATCTAGCATTATCACTACACATTCACATGTCTACTTACTCAATTAAACATCCATTCACAACTCTACTACATTCATTCTACTTGAACCACATAGGTTCTCAATCAATCCCGAACAAACTACACACTAGCTATCATCAACAAATTGTAAGTATGAATGCATTGTTTATGCATAGACTTACCCCGGTACTCAAAAGTATTGAGACTTGCAAATTAGTCCACCCCCTTGCTTTTGCCTCGGTTTCGATCCGGGCTTCGTCTTTCTTGATCTATAATGAATAAATCAGCTTATTCAATACATACATTGACTAAATTGACCCACATCTCATACTTTAGCAAAATTACTATTTTGCCCCTAAACTTTCTCATATTTACACTTTAACCCCAAAAGCTCATAAAGTGATTTTTATTCAACTTTCTAGTCTTTCATGCTTAGTCGAACCACTTATTCAACTAAAGCTATCATCAATTCTCACTAAAACACACATGTATGACCAAACTTAAGATTTTCACAATCAAGTCCCTACATGCATTTTCATGGAAAATCACTTAACAAAAGATGTTTCTACTACATCAAGCTTTCATAATCTTCCATAAAACAAAAAAATACATGCATGTCATACATGACCACATTTTTGAACATCCTTTATAGCCCATCAAATAGCTAAAAATAGCCTACTCATGCTACCAGGACTTCAAAAATACAAAGAATAAAAAAACGAGGCTAGATACCCTTACTAGCAAGCTTGAAAAATTGAAGAACCCTAGCTATGGCTTCCTTCAAATTTTCGGCAATGAGGGGAAGAAGATGAGCATGATTTTTTCATCTTTTCTCCTTTTTAATCACTTATTTGTTAAATAACCAAATTGCCCTTTTTGATAAACTTTCTATTTTAACTCATCCATGCCCAATTTTGTCCAAATATTAGAATTTGGATAAATTGCTATTTAAGGACATCTAATTAATAATCTAAAGCTATTTCACACATATAACTTCTAGAAACACACATTTTGCAACTTATGCAATTTAGTCCTTTTGGACAATTCAACCACAATTTCACAAAATTGCTTCATGAAACTTTCACACTAGCATGCATACAAGGCATAAACCTCAAAAACTCATTTATAACCCTCAGATTTGTGGTCTCGCACCCCTATTCCGACTAGGCCCTAAATCGGGATGTTACAATTTTAGTCCAAACACACATATTTAGGGCTTTTTACAAAATAATCCTCACATTTTCACATTTCGACACTTTAGTCCTTAATTCAAAAAATCATCAAATTCACATAATTAGCTTGCACCCATGCCTAGCCAAATTCTCACTATATTCATACAAGCCCACACATTTCATTTATTTCACATGTTAATCCTTCAAAATGCTATTTTCTCAATTTAGCCCTAATTAGCTAAATTCATCAAAAGTTCAAGAATAAAACATGTTCAATAAACACATATCTTTCTTTTAACACCAACACTCATCACAAAGCTTACCATTTCATCAATGGCACATTTTATAAAAATCATCAATTCACAAAATTTAAGCATGGGTTTTGTAGAGCACAAAGCAACGATTACAAAAATGTAGAAATTTTCAAAAATCGATCAAAAACACATACCCGATTGAGCTATGTTTGTGCCGAAATTGAAGAAGCTTCAAACCCTATTTTTCTTTCTCAATTTTGGTGGAAGATGAACATTATAGCCACCAATTTCATGTTTTGTTTAATTAATATTAACTTATTTGGCATTTTACTACTTTACCCTTAATGAAAATTAATAATAACACCTTATGCCATGCTATCATCTTCCACTAACTATAAAATGGGCTAATAACCTCATAAGGACTCTTTATTTATAAAGCCATAACAAATATACATTTAAACAATCAAAGACACGACTTTTACTTTTTATGCAATTAAGTCCTTTCTCAAAATTTGACACCAAATCGATAACATTATCACCACGAAATTTTGACACAGTTATAACACATATAATCAACACCAAGAAAAATATTAAAATATTTTTTGACCTTGGATTTGTGGTCTCGAAACCACTATTACGACTAGGGTCTAATTCAGTGTACATTACAACTCTCCCCCTTAGGGATTTTCGTCCCTGCAAATCTTACCAATGAATAAGTGTGGGTATTACTCTTTCATAATGTTCTCAAGCTCCTACGTTGCCTCTTCAATTGCGTGCTTGTGCCACAATACTTTCACTAAAGAGATTTTGTAACAGTCTGAATTCGACCCTAATCGGAACGGTGGTTTCGGGACCATGAATCTGAGTCAGTAAAATATTTTAATATTTTATATTGAGTCTATAATCTATGATTGAGCATGTGTTAAAATTTTGTGAGTTAATTTGCCCGTTTGTGTGTTTAATTTAAGAAAAAGGACTGAATTGCATAACTGGTAAAAGTAGCTTTTATTAAATTAAAATGGTTAAATTGATTTGACTTCTTATATGTGGGGACTTAAGTGGTAAATTAACCAACTTTCTTATAAGTGGACGGCATTTGGCTTTAAAATTATTATGATATGTTTTAATTATACATTATATTATATGTTAAAAAGGTTATATATAAAATATGATAATAATATAATAAAGAAACCATGTGTTCATCATCTTTATTCCACCATTAAAAGCTGAAACTAAAGAAAGAAAGAAAACAAGAAACCTAAGCAAACTTTCGGCCATAGTTGAGCTTAATCAAGGTATGATTCTAGCTCGATTTTTGATAATTTTTACGTTTTTGAGATCGTTGCTTAGAAATCTTAAAGAGCCATGCTTTAATTTTTGAGTTTGATGAATATTTTGAGTTGAGACATTGATGATAGTTGGTTGTTTAAGTTATTTGAGGATGAATTATGAAATATATGTGTTAAATTAATATGTTTTGTCTTTAGATTTTTTATGAATTTGAGTATTTTTGATTAAATTGTAAAAATAAATTTTAGGGGGACTAAATTGTGAAATAAATGAAATGCATGGACTTGTATTAATGCTATGAATATTTGGCCCTTGAGGTGTGTGGCCAAATTTTGTGTAATTTGTGTTTTGTGCAAATAGGACTAAATTGTAAAATTGTGAAATAATGGGGGCAAAATAATAATTTGCCTATTTATGTGTTTTAGGACTAAATTGAATATAAATGTGTTTGATTGAGCTTAAATTGAATGTATTTAGATCAATAACAAAAGGAGGTGGGATTGGATCGGGGAGAAACTAAATTGAACGACTAACCGAGAAGTTGAACTCGTTGATATTCGAGGTAAGATTTAAGCAATTGGACTAAACTGGATTTTTCTATATTTATAAAGTATATATGCTAAATGATTTTAGGCATGTTAACTAATATGATGCCGAATGTGAATTGTGGAAATCTAGCTTGAGTTGGTCGAATATAAGACTTGAAATTTGTATAAGTAGTCTATGCTTAGTAGTCATTGAATATATATATGAATGAAACATGAGATGGATATGTGCAAAAAATGATGTGAGGGATATTATATGAAAAGGTCGGATATATGTTCATATATGATAAAGTTGCCGAATGCAATAGTGGGTATCAAGATTGTATGAACTTTTTGTAAACTTATAATTATACGGGTATATATGTATGAATAAGTACATATGTGTGTGTGTTCATGTTATAATGGATTATGGTACTATGTGTACGAAATTATGACCGGGCACTAAGTGTACTGCAGGCGCTCTGTGGCAATCGAATGTGCGGATATATATTGAGTAACGGCACTTAGTGTGCGATACGTTACTGAGAAATTGGCACTAAGTGTGCGGAATAGACAGGTAACGGGACTTAGTGTGCGATACATTACCGAAACAAAATTTGCGTAAGTACAGGAAAGAGGTTCGGTTAAGAGTTTCTATTTTTAATACAATTACATGTACGAAAAAGTGGAGTATATTATTATTTGCAATGCATGAATGAATGAGTTTGGTGTGGTAAGTGAACTAAAGGTAAGTATCATTTCCATTAACTTATGAGTGATATAAGTTGATGTGTATATATGAAGACTTGCTAAGTGTGTGACCTGTTTATAAACCATTATAAGGTGGGTATTTATTTAACCTTTGAGGGTTTTGCTTTTCGGTTGATGGTTGTAAATGAATAAGGATAATTTCTTTTAATTTCGAATAAGCTTATATGAATGGAAGTTATTAGCTTAATTTTTACTTAGCTGTGGAAGCTTACTTTGTTTTTGGTTGATTTCTTGGATGCGTAGGTTACTTTTGGAAGCTTGACTTGTGCTCGAAAATCACCTCGGAAGCTCACCATACTATCATCCCTTTTGGTACTCTTTTGAAATAGCAATTTTTGACTATTATGGCATGTATAGGCTAAGATACTTTTGAATTGAATTCAAATGGAATATGTGTGTATTTATGCCATGCGAAAATGGCTAAATAATGGTAACTTGGTCTTGTTTGAATTCGGCTTTGATGTTTTGCTTAATATGAAAGTGCATTTTCTATGTGTTTGTATTTGATCTATGAAAAGGTGACTTGAATGATTTTAAGGTTAACATTCTTGTTATGTGATGTCGAATATGGTGTTGGTATAATTAGGTAAATCTTGAGTTGTGCAAACTAGTCGTGATAGTCACATATATGAATAATGTGTTTGGTTTATATGTTTTAGGTTAATTATAGGTTAGGTATGGTTTTGATAACTTGACCATGATAATTGTATGAGATGTGGTTGTTTATACGTTTGGATATATTCGACAATTGGTGTGAAATTGGTATAACCTAGATTCTATAAGTAACATTATAGTATATGCATATTTGATGTTGATGATAGACAAATTTGTTGTAGTAAAATGAATAGTTCTTTTAGTAAGTTTGATCTTATTCAAAAGATATATGAAATTGATTATGAGTATTGGTCTTGGTATATGTATTGTATCGATAAGTATGTAATATGTTTTCATAGATATATATATATATATATATATGAGTTAATTTAATAAGTTGGTGTTAATATGCTTGTGTACTTGGCTATATGAAGCTTTTAAAATATTCGATGGTTGAAATGGTATACATTAAATTTTATATATGTGAAAGTAAGTAGAATGAAATTGATGTATGTTTAATAGTGAATTCGAACTTGTTGACAGACATGTGTATTAATACCTATTCTGGGTTGGGTTTTAGATCGGTAATGCCTCTTAACCCTAATTTGGCGATGGATACGGGTTAGGGGTGTTACAGATTTTCTTATTTCTCAACTCTTTAGTCTCTCGTGCTAAAATTCGAATCGGTTCCTCATTATACGACAAATCTGACTGAATTTCGACCTCCGTAGGAGCAATCACATGAGACGGGTCTGATCTGTACCGTCGAAGCATTGACACATGAAACACGTTATGAATCCTTTCTAACTCAGGTGGCAACATCAACCTGTAAGAAACTAACCCAACTCGCTCAATGATCTAATACGGTCCGATGAATCTCAGACTCAGCTTTCCTTTTCGGCCAAATCGAAGTATTTTCTTCCACGGAGATACTTTCAAAAACACTTTATCGCCGAATTCGAATTCAATATCTTTTCGTTTCAAATCTGCATAAGACTTTTGATGATCTGAAGCCGCTTTCAAACTATCACGTATCACTTTCACTTTCTGCTTAGTCTCTTTTATAAGATCAACCCTGTGAATTTTATTCTCACTTAGATCAGTCCAATACAATGGAGTTCGACATTTTCGACCGTAAAGAGCCTCATACGGTGCCATTTTAATTCTAGATTGAAAACTATTGTTGTACGCGAATTCAATCAACGGTAAATGTTTTTCCCGCGTAGTCTCAAACTCAAGTATACAACATCTCAACATATCTTCAAGAATCTGAATGATTTGCTTGGACTGACCATCCGTTTATGGATGAAACGCAGTACTGAAATGCAATTTTGTGCCTAAAGCCTCTTGCAATTTCTTCCAAAATTGCGAGGTAAATCTCGGATCTCTGTCAGACACAACAGATAGTGGCACCCCGTGCAACCTCACAATCTCAGCAATATACAATTCAGCCAATTTATCATGTGAATAATCTGTTCTCACCGAAACAAAATGAGCTAATTTCGTCAATCTGTCAACTATCACCCAAATTGTATCTTTCTTTCCCGGAGATAAAGGCAATCCTGACACAAAGTCCATCGTGATCCTTTCCCATTTCCACTCAGGAATCATAATCGGTTGCAACAATCCAGACGGAACCTGATGTTCGACTTTAACTTGCTGACAAATTAAACATTTCGACACAAAGTCAGAGATGTCTCGTTTCATACCATGCCACCAATAAAAATGTTTCAGATCATTATACATTTTCGTACTCCTAGGATCTACAGTTAATAGACTATTATGAGCTTCATTCAAAATCATCGAAATTAACTCTGAATTTCTCAGAACACAAATCCGATCTCTAAATCTCAAACAATCATCACTATCAACTCGAAATTCTGATTCAGCATTCGATTCACATTGATTTCATTTAGCCATAATTTCAACATCATTTTTCTGAGCATCACAAATCTGATGTACAAACATCGGATTTATTTTTAACTCGACCATAACCACACTATCATCACACAGATCTTTTTGAGTATTCTTTGCTCGCAAAGTACATATGGACTTTCGGCTCAAAGCATCAGCTACAACATTAGCTTTACCCGGGTGGTAATCTATCACAAGTTCGTAATCTTTCAACAACTCTAACCATATTCTCTGTCGGAAATTCAATTCTTTCTGAGTCATCAAGTACTTCAAACTCTTGTGATATGTAAAGATATGACACTTCTCACCAAATAAATAATGATGCCATATTTTCAATGCGAACACAATCGCGGCCAATTCAAGGTCATGCGTTGGGTAGTTCTTTTCATGCGGCTTTAGCTGCCTCGAAGCATAAGCAATAACTTTACCTTCTTGCATCAGCACACAGCCCAATCCATTCAACGATGCATCACTGTAGACTATGAATTCTTTTCCCAATTCTGATTGAACTAACACTGGTGCTTCCGTCAACAACACTTTCAACTGCTCAAAACTCTAATGACACTTTTGTGACCATTCAAATTTAACATCTTTTTGTAGCAACTTCGTCAACGGAGTCGCAATCATCGAGAAGCCTTTCACAAACCGTCTATAATATCCTGCTAGTCCCACAAAACTACGGACTTCAGACACATTTCTCGGAGGCTTCCATTCTAATATAGTAGAGATTTTACTAGGATCAACTCGTATCTCGTCAGCTGACACAATATGCCGCAGAAAACTAACTTCACGCAACCAAAATTCATATTTACTAAACTTAGCATACAACTGTTTCTCACATAGAGTTTGTAGCACAGTTCTCAATTGCTCGGCATGCTGCGTCTCATCAAACGAATAGATCAAAATATCACAATGAACACCACTACAAAGCGATCCAAATACGGTCTGAATATCCGATTCATTAGATCCATAAACACTGCAGGAGCATTTGTTAGTCCGAAAGGCATCACTAAGAATTCATAATGTCCATACCTCATTCTGAAAGCGGTCTTCGGCACATCAGATTCTTTAACTCTTAACTGATAGTAACCAGATCTCAAGTCTATCTTTGAAAACACTGTAGCTCCCTTCAGCTGATCAAATAGATCATCAATACGAGGCAACGGATATTTGTTCTTTATCGTCACTTTATTCAATTGTCGATAGTCAATACACATTCTCATAGTTCCATCTTTCTTTTTCACAAATAACACAGGAGCTCCCCAAGGTGAGAAACTCGGTCGTGCAAATCCTCTATCAGTTAATTCTTGCAACAGTGACTTTAACTCTTTCAATTCTGTTGGTGCCGTCCTATATGGAGCTATAGAAATGGGAGTGGTCCCCGACACTAATTCAATACTAAATTCGACTTCTCGAATCGGAGGTGATCCCGGTAATTCCTCAGGAAACACATCTGGAAACTCACATACCATAGGCACAAATTCAACTTTCTTTTCCGACACCTTTGTATCAATCACGTACGCCAAATAAGCTTCACAACCTTTTCTCACATAATTCATAGCTTTCATTGCAGATACAACAGTTGGTAATCCTTTCATATCATTGGATTCAATTCGAACTATCTCACCATTTTGTCTCTTCAACTCAATACTCTTTCTTTTACAATTCACGATGGCATTATGCAGAGTAAGCCAATCCATACCCAGAATTATGTCAAACTCATCGAATGGTAGTAACATCAAATTGGCCAGAAAACATATATCACAAAACATCAATGGGCAATTCTTGTATATTTTATCCACCAAAACACACTTGCCTAAGGGGTTCGATACTCCAACCACAAATTCAGTAGACTCAATAGGTAGATTCTTATTCAATACTAAGTTCATACACACATAGGAATGAGTTGATCCTGGATCTATCAATGCAATGACATCAGTATCAAATAAAGTGAAAGTACCAGTGATGACGTCTGGAGATGATGCTTCCTCTCACGCACGTATAGCATAGGCTCGGGTAGGTGCTCTCGTTTCTGACCTCACAGCTGTGTCAGTAGTCCCCCTTTGGCTTCCACTCACATTTCTGGTGTTTCTGGGTGGTCTACCTCTAGCCGTCACATTACTCGGTCTTTCATTCTGAACATTTTCCTCTTCGACCATCTTCGGGCAATCTCGAATAAAATGATCTCTGGATCCACATTTATAACAAACTCTATTGTTATACTTGCCCCAGCATTCTCCCACATGTCGCCTTCCACACTGTCTACACTAAGGTTTATTGCTTTTGGCACTATCGATACTTGATTCCATTGGAGCTTTAATTCTCGGACCAACACTTAGTCTTGTGCGATCTCTACTCGGATGCCCAAACAAGCATTTGATCGGTTGCTTGCATCTCTGAATCTATTCATCAAAGGTTGAGAGAACCTATTCATCGATCTCTTCCTTTCATCACGAGCCTCAGAATCGGCTTTCCTCTTTTCTTTACTGAGCTCCTTAGCTTTGCATGCTCTTCCGACTAACACAACAAATTTATTTATATCAAGTATCCCAACTAACAATTTAATGTCTTCATTCAATCCCTCTATGAAATGTTTGCACATAGTAGCTTCAGTCGAAACACATTCCCTCGCGTATTGACTCAGTCTTACGAATTCCCGTTCGTACTCAGTAACAGAAAAATGACCATGTTTCAATTCTAGAAACTCTTTACGTTTCTGATCAATGAAGCGTTGACTGATATACTTCTTTCTGAACTCAACTTGAAAGAAGTCCCAGGTGATTCTCTCTCTCAAAACCACAGATATCAATGTTTTCCACCAGTTATAAGCCGTGTCTCTCAAAAAGGAAACTGCACACTTAATGCAGTCATCAGGGTTCAATGACATCTCATCGAATACTCTGATTGTATTCTCAAGCCAAAACTCGCATCGCTCAACATCGTCATCAGATTTAGCCCTAAACTCCTCGGCCCCATATTTTTTAATCTTATCTACAGGTGGTTTATTCAATCTGATCGGATTTACAACTTGTGGCACAACAGGTACTTGTGGGGGTGGAGGTTGAGGAGCAGCCGGATTTGTTCGAATGAACTCCGTAAACCACTCACTCATCATTCGAAAGAAGGGTTGCTTAGCCTCTCCTCCCTCACCACTTTCATTCGGCCTAGATGTGGCCGGCGCTATCCCTTGAGCGGGAGCAGGCGCATTACTTTCTATATCGTTAGCAACTGCTCGATCGGGATCCATTACTATATGAAAACACATTTTCAACTGTCAGAATTCATCACACTATCGTAATTTCATTTATGCCATGTATAACTAGACTCACACTCGCTATATTAGTCCGAGAATCGGCTAAACCTGGCTCTGATACCAATAAAATGTAACACCCCTAACCCGAAACCATCGTCGGAATAGGGTTAAGAGGCATTACCGGACAATAGAATCATTTCACAACCCATTTACGACACGAAGTCAATCATCATCATAATACATCAAACATTAACAATTAGTCCCTTTTTAAGGCGTATAAGACCTTAAACACATGCTAGGAAGGGTTTGGGACTAAACCGAAACACATACATAAACTTCTCAAATTTTAAAACTTTTCTAGGTTTCAGGGAATAGACGCCCGTGTGGGAAGACCGTGTGCTTCCCACGGTTGCTGGACACCCCCGTGTGTCCTTTCCGTGGTCGAATCTGACCTCACATCCACGGCCACCAAGCACGCCCGTGTGCCTTGGCTGTGGTCGAAACTGACTTATGCTCCACGGCCACCAAGCACACCCGTGTACTCTGGCCGTGGTCGATCCTGTTGAAACAACACGGCTACCAGACACGTCCGTGTGCCGTGGCCATGTACTCTTATGCTAGCTACTGACTTTGCCCCACGGACACTAGGCACGCCCGTGTACCACAACCGTATGGCTTAAATAGGCAATTTGCAAGGCCAAAATGCCACCCACATGGGTCAATCCTACAAGTATATTTGAGCATCTTTATACACACAATTTGGCAACCAATTTCATGTCCAAATATCATCATATCATTACATAGAATCTCATTTCTAAGCATGCCATTTTATACAACCAAATTACATGTAAATCTAGGTATAAATCATCCATAACCTCACTAAATCACTAAGGCATTAATTCATCATTGAACTCACCATTCATATGCTACTTCATTACCATCATGCCATATCAAAATATGCACCAAATACCATATTCACTCATGCACATTACGAACACTTAGCTAGCCATATCACATGGCTATTTACACGTCTCAAATATGATTCAAAACAACTAGCCTATACATGCCATATTTTAACTATGTACATCTTTCAAAAGTACCCAAAATAGATTGTCGATAGTGTGATTGAGATGCTGACGATCCCCAGATCCGAGCTAGCTTTACTGACACTGTAAGGCAGAGAAACAAATCACAGAGTAAGCTTTCCAAAGCTTAGTAAGTTCGTAACATAACACATTTAAATCAAACAAACCACCACATAGATTATTTCACATATACATATATATATGTATATATATCATGCCATCCAAAACAAAAATGCTCATTTAACATTTCATAATCTCATTCATAGATTCATCAACCACATAGGTTCCGAGCATACCTTAATCAACACCTAGTAGTCAATTACATTTGCTACTCAATACTCACTTTTCCCTTTCGATCAACTTCCGTCTCTTCTTTGATTCATTCGTACACTTAGTGCCCCGATATTTAGCCGAAGCTTAATTATCATTGCCCACATAGTGAATTTATATAAAATCGCTACATAGTGCATTTATATAAAATCACTCTTCTATCGGTATCGCGCACACAGTGCCAACCACAAAGTCGAAGCTTATTTTATTTCGTACACACAGTGCTGATCATCTCGATCACGTTTTTGAATACGTACACTTAGTGCCACATAACTCAAACTCAACTCTCACATAGCATCCACATTTTAATATCATTATAACATCCATTTCATAACATTTAACATAACTAAATGTCCGTATTATGTCCGAACTTACCTCGAACGTTGAACTATCGAAACGGTCAGTCAATCGAGCACTTTATCTTTTCCTCGATCTCGATCCGAACCTCTCCTTTCTTTGTCTATACACATTCAAATTCAATCCATTCAATCACCAAATCATCCATTTTATGTAACATACCGAATTTGACCTTAATCGGAACGGTGGTTTCGGGACCACGAATCCGAGTCCGAGAAATATTTTAATATTATATTTTGAGTCTTTTATATGTGAATTAATGTGTGTGAAAGTTTCGTAGAAAATTTTTATCGTTTGAGTGCTTAATTTGTTAAAAATGACCTAATCGCGTAAAGTGAAAAAGTGGTAGACTAAAGTGAAATGTGCTTAATTGATCATGGCTTTATAATATGAAGTATATAATGGGTAAATAACCCATTTTAGATGTTAGTGGCCGGCCATGGACAAGTTTGTCCTTAAGTTAAAATGTTTAGTTATTTTTAATTATAAGGTTAGTTTAGTAAATTGGTATTTATTTATTATATGTTGAAATAACCAAGAAAAGAAAGCCATCATCTTTTCACTCATCCATGGCGAATGTGGAGGAAGAAATAAGCTTTTGGTTATTTGAAATTTCGGCACTTTGAAGCTAAAATTCAAGGTGAGTTTTTAGTTAGTTTTCGATAAATTTTACGTTTTTGAGAACGTTGCTTGAACTCATAGTTGACCCATGTTAGAATTTTTCAAAATGAGCATGTATGAGATTCGGCCATTGCTAGGTTCTTGTGATTTTTGGTGATTTATGATTTGAGATAAATGATATGTTAAAGATTTACAAATTTTGTATTAGGAATTTTGGTGAAAATTTTGTATTTAGGGCTAATTTGTAAAAATGAAATTTTAGAGGACTTAATTGCAAAATAAATGAAATGTGAGGGCTTGTAAAGTCCCTAGGAACATCCGGCCCTTGTATAGTATTAGCTAATTTGATGTATTTTGTGTGTTATGCAAAATAGGACTAAATTGCAAGGTAGTGAAATATTAGGGGTAATATGGTAATTTGTCTAATTATGTGATTTGGGACAAAATTGAATTGAAATGTACTTGAATGAGCTAAATTTAATGTGTTTTAGATCAAGAGCAAAGAAAAGCGGAATTGGATCGGGGAAAGACGAAGGTTCTCGAATAGCCGATTTACACGGTCTATCGACAACCGGGGTAAGTCCTTAAGCAAATATACGTTAAAGATTTATTTACGACTATGATGAATAATGAAACTTGAATATTTAAAGTATAATTATAGATAATAGCCGAATGTAGAAGTATGGTATTGAATTGAATTTACTTTGTAAAACGAAAAGTGTATAAATATGTTTTGGTTGGTATGTGAAGGTAATATGATCTATATGAGTTGTTTGCATTGTTGATGTTATGAAATGAGTGTTGAATTAATGATCATATCTATATCGGGCTTTAAGCCTAGCAGGCTTCGTGCCGGTGTTATTTATCGGGCTAAATGCCTAGCAGGCCTTGTGCCGGTGATGTAATTCGGGCTATGAGCCTAGCAGGCCTTGTGCCGGTGATGTATATCAGGCTTATTGCCTAGCAGGCTGTAACATCCCCAAACCCGGCCCATTCACTACGACCGAATCTGGTTATGTTATGGGAAAAACTTATTGGCGAAAACAGGTTGCCGTTTAACTTTTTGTCTAAACTCCTCTAGACTAGTTTTACTTGCAGAAATCCTGGGCATGTTTGTTTGCAAACCGTTAGGTTACTTTGAAATCTCGGGGTTTCGTTTTTAAAAACTCTTAGTTGTCAATTTGCTTAGGTTGGAAAACGTTTAAAACATCAGGCTCAAGTGGCTTATGCTTAGTTCATAAAAGTAACATTATTCCCAAATCTCTTTAGACATAAGTTACCAAAAGAAAACCAAATAACTTAAGAGGCTCTTATTACAACATAATGATTCCAAGTACTTGGTAATAAAGTGCATAAAGAAAATATTAAAACGTCCTTTGCATGGGCCACCTTGTATCCACTCCAACCCGGTCCGATCATCCTTTCACCTGCGATGTTGGATAAGAGATTGGGTGAGTCACAATGACTCAGTGTGTAACTAAACCATCGAAATCCACCCACATGCTAACCACATAACATCCCAAATATCAAATGCAACATGCAAGTATAATTATTACCACAATCTTGGGCTTGGCCCACCTTCAAATTATTACAAAAACTGGACCAGGCCCTTTCCACATTAGTCCACATATCAACTGGGCTTGGCCCATGTCCACGTATGTCCCCAAAACATACCTATTCATTGGGCTTGGCCCATTTCCATATTATTACAAAAAAATAATGCAACATGATTCCCAACCCAACCTAGGGTCCATCCGCTACACACCCCCTTATCCAAATTACCACACACCGGGGACTATCGAGTCACCCTCTCCTTTTCCTCCAAAAGGCAACCAATGCCATCCACGATGTAGCATATAGCTAACATCAAACCACGATGGAGCACACAACAATCCATCAAGCCACGATATGGCATGGCGATATCAATCAAGGTAACCACGCGAACTAAATCGCAAAGATCCACAACGCGACCTCAGTCAGCGCCAATCCACGATGTAGCACAAAGCTGACATCAACCACGTACTCGAAGTACACCCGTACCTTCTTTTCATAAACCCACCCATGCACATGTAACATAATATAATGCGTAGATGATGCATGTGCATGCTATTCACAATCATAGGCATACTCACACAATAAAATCAGTGTTCACATAATTACAAACTTTGCTACTAACCTGATCATCGTCATACCCCTTTTTGGGTATTTATCACACTTTACCACTGCACTTATTAGTAAGCATATAACATAGCGGATATACTCAAATCCGGAAACAATGGTTAATTACACACCTTATTACTAGGAGTTCTAGACTCTCGATCCTCGACGCTATCGTCTAGCGAAACTACGACTATTTGCTTAATGCTTCTGTTCTTTGGCCCACACCCGGTGGCCAATCACGTCATGCCAGAAACCGCTCTTTTCTTAAACTTTGGGACAGGGCCTTCCCTTGCCCACTGATTGGTTGTGGCCTCCATGGAAAAGCTTAATCAGTGTAAACAGTTAACCCCAAAACACCACTTAAGCATTAAACCTTAATAAATAATCTTACCTCCACTTGATCAAACCGATCACTACAGCGGAGGCTTGGCCAACCACTAAAACCCCAAGTATCTCAGATCACGGAACCCGAAAGATCTAAGTTAACACTCGGCCCCAAGTGCTATCAAGTTGAGGAAGGAAATTCGGCAAAGGGGTGATGGATGTAGATTCGGCTATTAATTAAATAAAGGTGAGGGAATAGCAATTTCGGCCAAAGAGGTATTTTAAAGGAGGGACAAAAGAAGTGTGGGGTGTACTTTCGGTTTTGAAGTGAAAAGGGAAGGGAAATAGGGAGAGTGGAGGGTTCGGCTAACAAGCTTTGGAGATGGGGAACAAAATTCGGCAAAGGAGAGGAGAAGAGGGGAGAAGAGACAGATGGATGAATGAAATGAGCATCCCCCCTCCCCCTATTTATACTAGAAGGCCAAGCTCCAACCCCCCAAAAATAGCTCCCAAAATCTTCCTAGAATAGCTCCCTACCACCCATTTTAAAAGTTTGAATAAGTCAAACTTTTACTAGCCAAATTTAAAAAAAAATGACCAAGTCTTCTCCACTTTTTAAGCCTTTCAAACCGTCCATCCACCCCACCAAAATGACGCAAAAACAAGGCCAAAATGCTACCCTTGCGAATCGAACTGAGCCCTTCCCCTGCATGGCGTCACTTCTCCATGCTCTAAGTGGCGCCTCCTTGCCACTCTACCAAGCCACTCTTTATGCCAAAATTCCACCAAAAATTCTCTTAAGGCCCCCTCTATCCAAGTTCTCCTTTTTAGCCCCTAAAACTAAAAATTTTCTAAGGCAACCTACCACCACCTAGGGTTCTCAGGACCCCTAAAACTTACCCAACCACACACCGAGTGTGCCAACACTCAAGCTAAGTACCAAAAATCTAGCCCCTAAAACTAGGGTGTTACAATTCTACCCTCCTTAAAATAATTTCGTCCTCGAAATTACTTTACTAACAAATGTCCATACAACCTATCTCACCACCTTACGCTTATGCTGCGCACTCTGATCTTACTAAGGCTATCGTCCTACACAATCTCTAATTTCGCACTCAAAATAAATTCGAAACGCCTCTCTTAGCAACACAGGAAAGGCTAACTTATAAGCAAACAAAGTAATTAACGCAAGTACCCAAGCAAAAGAGCTTACCTAGAATCACATCCTTGGCTGACCCCGACTGGAACCACTCCTTCCAAGACTTGAACCACGACCCCTCGTCGCTTGAGGACAATTCTTAACCAGATGTGCCTTAGATCCACACCAAAACATTCTTTACTATTTCCCCAAAGACTCTCTCAGTGAGGTCTCTTCCATCGAGCACAAGAACGATTCCGATTCACCGGTACAAGTGCACTTACAGATTCTCGATCTTTGGTCTTTTACTGGCATTACCTAACGATCTTGACGACCCAATATTTCTCTTATTCTCGTTCCTCTTCTTTTCTCGGTTTTCCCTTACCGTCCTCTTAACTTCTTCTCGCTATACGAGCTTTCTCCACTAGCACCGCGAAGTCTCTTTCTCTGCTGGAAGCGTCATCAAGACGAAGTTCATCTCGCAATCCATCTTCAAACCGGACACACCTCTCATAGTCGGTGGCCACAATTCCCTTAGCATCTTGACTTAGCCGTACAAACTCGCCGTGCTCTCGACTATCGACTTACTTCCTTGTACTAGATTTAGAAACGCCTTCCTTTGCGCATCTAGGTAGCTTGCTCCAACGTATTTTCCTTCAAACTTTTCCTTAAAGTAGTCCCAATCCAATCGATCTGCGGTACACCTTGTCCGCGACGATAAGCCACCAACGATAAGCCTCATCCAGAAGAAGCGCTAAACAAAGACCTTTCAACTTTTCCTCTGGGGCACAATCCAAGTCGTCCATAATTCTCTCGACTCCTTCTAGCCAATACTCCGCTACGTTCGGGCTACTCGGATACTCCCTAAAAACTTGACCCGTTGGACCTAAGCCTCTCGGGCGACTTCCGAGCTCCATTTCCCCTACTAGCTCTTGCCACTTGCTTTGAAGCACGCGTAACATAGCCTGTGACATCTGCGTCCTCTTCACTTACCGGATCTTGTTCCTCTACATCCACTTCTTGGCGGCACTTCGCTTTCGACCCAAAGCCGACCCTACCGGTTCGAAGGCATCATTCTACCTCTACCGCGTCCCCTAGAACTCATCTCTAGCGCTTGATTTAATCTGTTTAGAAAGTTTTATGAATTAGAAATTATTGTTTCAACTGTTTTATCCACGAGCAATTTTATGCAATGAAGGTTTCGAGAGTAGTTCTTTCGATCAATCAAAGTTTCCTTCCTACCTGTGGTAAATTCGTCATTTTCCTACTGAGGGTATTCTCAAATCGAGAAAACATCTTCCAAAATCGATTTAGAGTTTACAAACCAAAGGGGTAAATTTGAAAATTTAAAAAAGCAGCAGAATTTAGAAAACAAAGAAGGCTAATTCCTTTGGGTTTTAATAATTAGTTTAGCCTATGAACAAGTCCTCTTAGTTAAGGTGAACCGTAGCTACGCACTGGTAGGATTCCAGTGAAGAGGAGGTGAGTCACGTGGATCGCTTAAGTACCGTGCTCTTCCCGGATCCATTCCTGAACATGCGCACAATGGTTGCCACACCTTAACTCGGCGACTTACTTCACAAAGTTGTTTACGAGCTTTAAGTTTTATGCAAGTGTTTGAGTAGACTAATCCTAGGGTCCAACGGATCCTAGTATTCTATTCTACTGAGCCCAAATAAACCCATAACAATTCATACAACCAAATCACTTCAAAAGTCCAAGTACTTACAGTGGACTTGGGGTTGAGGTACAGTGCCATGCCGATTACTGAAAAATTTCTTAAAAAGCCCTCTTTGAAAAGGTTGTTGGGCCCAAACCCTCAAAGCCGAGTTTTGAAACGGGCTCGATACAAATCAGAACATCCCCAAATCCGGCCCATTCACTACGACCGAATCTGGTTATGTTATGGGAAAAACTTATTAGCGAAAAAAGGTTGCCGTTTAACTTTTTGTCTAAACTCCTCTAGACTAGTTTTACTTGCAAATCTGGGGCATGTTTGTTTGCAAACCGTTAGGTTACTTTGAAATCTCGGGTTTCGTTTTTAAAAACTCTTAGTTGTCAATTTGCTTAGGTTGGAAAACGTTTAAAACATCGAGCTCAAGTGGCTTATGCTTAGTTCATAAAAGTAACATTATTCCCAAATCTCTTTAGACATAAGTTACCAAAAGAAAACCAAATAACTTAAGAGGCTCTTATTACAACATAATGATTCCAAGTACTTGGTAATAAAGTGCATAAAGAAAATATTAAAACGTCCTTTGCATGGGCCACCTTGTATCCACTCCAACCCGGTCCGATCATCCTTTCACTGCGATGTTGGATAAGAGATTGGGTGAGTCACAATGACTCAGTGTGTAACTAAACCATCGAAATCCACCCACATGCTAACCACATAACATCCCAAATATCAAATGCAACATGCAAGTATAATTATTACCACAATCTTGGGCTTGGCCCACCTTCAAATTATTACAAAAAGCTGGACCAGGCCCTTTCCACATTAGTCCACATATCAACCCAGGCTTGGCCCATGTCCACGTATGTCCCCAAAACATACCTATTCATTGGGCTTGGCCCATTTCCATATTATTACAAAAAAATAATGCAACATGATTCCCAACCCAACCTAGGGTCCATCCGCTACACACCCCCTTATCCAGCCTACCACACACCAGGGGACTATCGAGTCACCCTCTCCTTTTTCCTCCAAAAAGGCAACCAATGCCATCCACGATGTAGCATATAGCTAACATCAAACCACGATGGAGCACACGGCAATCCATCAAGCCACGATATGGCATGTCGATATCAATCAAGGTAACCACGCGAACTAAATCGCAAAGATCCACAACGCGACCTCAGTCAGCGCCAATCCACGATGTAGCACAAAGCTGACATCAACCACGTACTCGAAGTACACCCGTACCTTCTTTTCATAAACCCACCCATGCACATGTAACATAATATAATGCGTAGATGATGCATGTGCATGCTATTCACAATCATAGGCATACTCACACAATAAAATCGGTGTTCACATAATTACAAACTTTGCTACTAACTTCGATCATCGTCATACCCCTTTTGGGTATTTATCACACTTTTACCATCGCACTTATTAGTAAGCATATAACATAGCGGATATACTCAAATCCGGAAACAATGGTTAATTACACACCTTATTACTAGGAGTTCTAGACTCTCGATCCTCGACGCTATCGTCTAGCGAAACTACGACTATTTGCTTAATGCTTCTGTTCTGCCCACACCCGGTGGCCAATCACGTCTGTGAAACCGCTCTTTTCTTAAACTTTGGGACAGGGCCTTCCCTTGCCCACTCACGGATCGGTTGTGGCCTCCATGGAAAAGCTTAATCGTGTAAACAGTTAACCCCCAAAACACCACTTAAGCATTAAACCTTAATAAATAATCTTACCTCCACTTGATCAAACCGATCTGCTACAACGGAGGCTTGGCCAACCACTAAAACCCCAAGTATCTCGATCCACGGAACCCGAAAAGATCTAAGTTAACACTCGGCCCCAAGTGCTATCAAGTTGAGGAAGGGAAATTCGGCAAAGGGGTGATGGATGTAGATTCGGCTATTAATTAAATAAAGGTGAGGGAATAGCAATTTCGGCCAAAGAGGTATTTTAAAGGAGGGACAAAAGAAGTGTGGGGTGTACTTTCTGGTTTTGAAGTGAAAAGGGAAGGGAAATAGGGAGAGTGGAGGTTCGGCTAACAAGCTTTGGAGATGGGGAACAAAATTCGGCAAAGGAGAGGAGAAGAGGGGAGAAGAGACAGATGGATGAATGAAATGAGCATCCCCCTCCCCTATTTATACTAGAAGGCCAAGCTCCAACCCCCAAAAATAGCTCCCAAAATCTTCCTAGAATAGCTCCTACCACCCATTTTAAAAGTTTGAATAAGTCAAACTTTTACTAGCCAAATTTAAAAAAATGACCAAGTCTTCTCCACTTTTAAGCCTTTCAAACCGTCCATCCACCCCACCAAAATGACGCAAAAACAAGGCCAAAATGCTACCCTTATGCGAATCGAACTGAGCCCCCTTCCCCTGCAAATGGCGTCACTTCTCCATGCTCTAAGTGGCGCCTCCTTGCCACTCTACCAAGCCACTCTTTATGCCAAAATTCCACCAAAAATTCTCTTAAGGCCCCCTCTATCCAAGTTCTCCTTTTTAGCCCCTAAAACTAAAAATTTTCTAAGGCAACCTACCACCACCTAGGGTTCTCAGGACCCCTAAAACTTACCCAACCACACACTGAAGTGTGCCAACACTCAAGCTAAGTACCAAAAATCTAGCCCCTAAAACTAGGGTGTTACACAGGCTTAATGCCGGTGATGTGTTATAAATCCTTTACAAGGTGGGATGTAAATACTTAAATAAATAAAATGCTCGGGTAAATATAAAGGTTTATGAATGCAAAGAACAAGGTATGTGATTATCTTTCCTTTCAAATTACATAAGTGGTAGAATGGTTAAAGTTTTTGATAATGAGTCTTTATGATATGTGTATTTGAATTATTCATTAATAAGTGTGATATGTATATTGAATATAAGCTTGGTGATATCTTTGAGATTCGGTCAAAGCTAAAAATGTCAAAAGTGAAAGTTATTGAAAATGCATATCTGTATATATATATGATTAATCATATATACTTGCGATATATGTTATACTTGTTAATAAGGTAATATGCGAATACTTAAGGCTTAAAGTGCTGGAAGGGTTGTATACCTTCAATGAGGGAATAATAGATGATAAGTTACATAGACGAACATTCAACCATATTGAAATTATTATTTGTTAAATTACTTGAATTTACTGAGATATATTTATATATGTATGTGTGCTAAATGTTGGAATATTTGGTACGTTGTTTTTAGTAAATGCTTAAGACTTACTAAGCTAGTGAGCTTATTTCGTGTGTGCTCTTTGTTCTGCTTTTATAGATTTTCCATCAAGCTACGGGCATCTGAGGATCGTCGGAAAAGTCAACCACACTATCTCCCCTTGTGGTATTTAATCTTAGTTTTGAACCGAAGGCATGTATAGGTTAGACGAAGGTTTAGATTAATGACTTTCGGCCTTGTATATATATGAATAGCCTTGTGAAAATGGCTATTTCTTTTGATTAAGTTTAATTCCTATGTTCTTGATATAATGGATTGATTATGATATTAAGGGATGTGAAATTCGGCCATGGTTTAATCATGTATGGAATATGGTCAAATAATATGCCTATTATATCTAGATGTGATGCATTTGGGATAAGTATGATATATTGATATGTTTTGCATTCATATTGATTTGGTTCGAATGAGGTGGATATAGTTGAGATGATGTTCTTTGGGTTGTAAATTAATTTGGTCTATTTGGATTATTAAAGATGCCATGTTAATGTTGGTGAGTAGTAAGTTATTTTAGCCTATATTCGGCCATGGTACATATATATTTGATAAGTATGGTTTGATTTTGTGGTTTAAGGCAATTTGGGCTAAAACAATGAATTGATAAGGTATATTGGTTTAATAGACGTTCATGTATGTATAATATTTCACAGTCTATATGTGCAACCGTTTGATGCGTAAATATATGTTTATAATAATAAAGTGTACATGAAAACATTTGTACATGGATTGATTTCAAAAAATGGTATGTGCTAATTTGGTATTTATAAATATTACGTATATATATATATATATATATATATGGAATGCTTTAAGAATTTTATTTGATTAAATATGTAGGTGACTATTAGATTTTTGTCTGTGTTCATGTTATAGGTGAATAAATGTCTAAATATTATATACTCATGTAGTCGTTGTTTTTTTTTAAATGACCATGTGATTTTATAATGCAAGTTGTTATATTAAGACCGGATAGAATATATATATATATATTCATTTGTGATAGCATGAAATGATATGAATTTATCAAGTGTTAGTTGGATGGAGTGTATGGACTTGGTAATTGTTATGGTAAGACCTCGTAACCCTAATCCGTGACGGATACGGGTTAGGGTGTTACATTTTAGTCCAAACACACATATTTAGGGCATTTTACAAAATAGCCCTCATATTTTCACATTTCGACACTTTAGTCCTTAATTCATAAAATCATCAAATTCACATAATTAGCTTGCACCCATGCCTAGCCGAATTCTCACTATATTCATACAAGCCCACACATTTCATTTATTTCATATGTTAACCCTTCAAAATGCTATTTTCTCAATTTATCCCTAATTAGCTAAATTCATCAAAAGTTCAAGAATAAAACATGTTCAATAAACACATATCTCTCATTTAACACCAACACTCATCACAAAGCTTACCATTTCATCAATGGCACATTTTATAAAAATCATCAATTCACAAAATTTAAGCATGGGTTTTGTAGAGCACAAAGCAACGATTACAAAAGCGTAGAAATTTTCAAAAACCAATCAAAAACACATACCCGATTGAGCTATGTTTGTGTCGAAATTGAAGAAGCTTCAAACCCTATTTTTCTTTCTCAATTTCGGTGGAAGATGAACATTATAACCACCAATTTCATGTTTTGTTTAATTAATATTAACTTATTTGGTATTTTACTACTTTACCCTTAATGAAAATTAATAATACCACCTTATGCCATGCTATCATCTTCCACTAACTATGGCTAATAACCTCATAAGGACTCTTCATTTATAAAGCCATAACAAATAGACATTTAAACAATCAGCACACAGCTTTTACTTTTTATGCAATTAAGTCCTTTCTCAAAATTTGACACACAGTCAATAAAATTATCACACAGAATTTTCACACAGGTTATAACACATATAATCAACACCAAGAAAAATATTAAAATATTTTTTCGACCTCGAATTTGTGGTCTCGAAACCACTATTCCGACTAGGGTCTAATTCGGGTTGTTACATTTGTACATGGATTGATTTCAAAAATGGTATGTGCTAATTTGGTATTTATAAATATTACGTATATATATATATATACGGAATGCTTTAAGAATTTTATTTGATTAAATATGTAGGTGACTATTAGATTTTTGTCTGTGTTCATGTTATAGGTGAATAAATGTCTAAATATTATATACTCATGTAGTCGTTGTTTTTTTTTAAATGACCATGTGATTTTATAATGCAAGTTGTTATATTAAGACCTGATAGAATATATATATTCATTTGTGATAGCATGAAATGATATGAATTTATCAAGTGTTAGTTGGATGGAGTGTATGGACTTGGTAATTGTTATGGTAAGACCTCGTAACCCTAATCCGGCGACGGATACGGGTTAGGGGTGTTACATTTGATTGGTATCAGAGCTTATGGTTTAGTCGATTCTAGGACTACCGTAGCGCGTGAGAGTCTAACTATTCATGCCTTTGTTATATATATATATTGATAGTGTGGTGAATTCGACATTCTGAACTGTGTTTTATATACTAAATGGACACCGATCCCGAAAGAGCCGTGCAGCGGATGATGTAGAGAGTAGCGCTGACCGTGCACGAGGATCAGTGCCGGTAGACTCTCGACCAGTTTCGGGTAACCATGAGGGGGAGGCTAAACAAGCCTTCTATCCGATGATGAACGAGTGGTTTACCCAGTTTATTCAGACTAACCCAGCTGTACCCCAACCTCCACCCCGAATAATCCAACTCCGATTCCTTCAAGACTTCGATGATAGATCCGATGAGATCTAGTAGGCCTCCGATTGATAAAATTCGGAAATTTGGGGCCAAGAATTCGGGGCCAATGATGATGATGACGCAGAGTGAGCCGAAATGTGGCTTGATAACACTATTCGGGTATTAGATGAGCTATCTTGTACTCTAGATGAATGCCTGAAGTGTACTATATCTTTACTTCGGGACACTGCATATCACTGGTGGAATACACTAGTATCGATGGTTTCGAAAGAAAAAGTGACATGGGATTTCTTCCGAATGAATTCGCAAAGAAATATATCATCAAAAGATTCATTGATCAAAAACGAAAAGAATTTCTTGAATCTGAAAGCAGGCGAATGACCGTGATGTAATATGAACGGAAATTTGTCGTGCTCAAAGCAGATATGCTAGAGAGTGTGTTTCTCTGAAGCTATTATGTGCAAAAGGTTTGAAGACATCTGAATGAAGATATAAAGTTGCTTGTTGGAATTCTTGAAATTCAAGAGTTTGTGACGCTAGTTGAGCGAGCTTGCAAAGTCAAGATCTCGGGAAAGAGAAAAGAAAGGTGAGACAGAAGCTAGAGACATTCGTAAGAGATCTTCTGTAAGACCTTCCATCCCACATCCAAGAAGTTCGTAGATGACTTCACCACATAAAGCTACTTGATTTACCTAGACGTGATCGACCTCCGGTGGGCTCCCGAGCTACCTCGATGGCCGGTGTTGGAAACGCTCCACGTAATCGAGTTGAATGCAAGCACTATGGAAAATGGCATTCGGGAGTCAGATTCCATGATTGGTCTTGTTTTAAATGTGGATCATCGCACCATTTTATTAGGGAATGTCCGATGTTAGTTGAGCGTAATACGCTTCGTAACATTAAGTCGAGCAACACGTCGGTCGCGAGGTAGACCACCCGCACATTCGTGCAATGTAGGTGGTAGTCGAGAGGAACGAAGAACACCGCAGCTCGATTCGAGGCTAGAGCTCCAAATAGAGCTTATGCTACACGAGCCCGAGAGGATGCTTCCTCCCGATGTCATTACTGGTACTTTCACCCTTTATGATACTACTGTGATTGCATTGATTGATCCCGGTTCGACTCATTCTTATGTGTGTAAAACTCTAGTATTCGGTAAGACTCTCGCCATTGAGTCTCACGAGTTTGTGATTCGTGTGTCCAACCCTTTGGGTAGATGTGTGCTTGTTAATAAGTGTGTAGAGGTTGCCCGTTGATGATTCGGGATTCTTGCTTCCCAGCTGATTTAATGTTGTTGCCCTTCGATGAGTTCGATATAATTTTGGGAATGGACTGGTTAACTTCACATGATGCAGTGGTGAATTGCAAAAGGAAACTTATTGATTTGAGATGTCAGAACGGGGAGATCATCAGAATTGAATCCAGTGATTTAAGTGGGTTTCCTACGATAATATCTTCGATGTTAGCCCTAAGTATGTGAGAAAAGGGTGCACGGCTTATTTGGCTTATGTACTGGATAATAAATTGTCTGAGAAACAGATTGAATCTATATCGGTTGTATGTGAATACCCAGATGTGTTTCCTGAAGAACTACCGGGTTTACCACCAGTACGAGAGATTGAGTTCGGCATTGAATTAGTACCGGGAACGACTCTGATTTCGATAGCTCGTGTATCGGATGGCACCTCTTGAGTTAAAAGAGTTGAAAGCGCAGATTACAAGAGTTGTGAGATAGGGGCTTTGCACGACCGAGCTTCTCTCCTTGGGGTGCACCGATTGCTTTTGTGAAAAAGAAAGATGGAACGATGCGAATGTGTATTGATTATCGGCAATCGAATAAGGTAACTATAAAGAATAAGTACCCATTACCTCGAATTGATGACTTGTTTGATCGGTTGAAAGGGGCTTGATATTTTGAAGATAGATTTGAGATCGGGCTATTATCGCTTCTGAGTCGAGAGATACATATGTGCCAAAGATCTGCGTTTGGACGAGGTACGGACATTTTGAGTTTCTCGTTATGCCTTTTGGACTCACTAATGCACTCTATTTTTATGGATCTAATGAATCGGGTCTTGAGACCGCTTTTGGATCGGTTTGTAGTTGTGTTTATTGATGATATACTAATCTATTCCAAAGATGAAACCGAGCATGCCGAGCATTTGAGATTAGTGCTACAAACTTTGCGAGACCAACAACCGTATGCAAAGTTTAGTAAGTGTGAGTTCGGATGAATGAAGTCACTTCTTGGGTCATGTTGTTTCAAAGATCGTATTCGGGTGGATCCAAACAAAATAGCAAATATACTCGATTGGAAATCACCAAAGAATGTTCCCGAGATCCGAAGCTTCCTAGGCCTTGCGGGGATATTACGACGATTTGTAAAAGGTTTTTCAGTAATAGCTACACCTTTGACAAAGCTACTACGAAAAGATGTCAAGTTTGAGTGGTCGAAAAAGTGTCGAAAAGTTTCGAGCGGCTTGAAAGCCCTTCTCGACCGAATCTCCAAAGTGTTAGCTCAAATTGAATAGGGTAAAGAATTTATTATTTTTAGTGATGCTTCTTTGAATGGGTTGGGTTGCATTTTGATGCAGAAGGCAAGGTTATAGCCTACGCTTCGAGACAATTGAAGCCGCATGAGAGAAATTATCCGACTCACGATCTAGAATTAGCAGCCATTGTTTTCGCATTGAAAATTTGGCGTCACTACTTATTCGGCGAGAAATGTCACATTTATTCAGATCATAAAAGTCTAAGGTATTTGATGACTCAGAAAGATCTAAATTTGAGACAACGCAGATGGTTAGAATTGTTGAAAGACTATGAATTGGTGATTGACTACCATCCGGGAAAAGCTAACGTTGTTGCGATGCGTTAAGTCGAAAATCATTGTTTGCTCTTCGTGCAATGAACGCCCCAGATAGCTATGTCTAGTGATGGTTCGATCATAGCCGAGTTACAAGCAAGACCGATGTTTATTCAAAGAAATTGTGTGATGCACGTAAAGTTGACAAAGATTTGATTGCTAGTCGAATTCGGTGTGAAAAAGGTGCGAATTAGATTTTCGATTGATGCAAATGATCGTTTGAATTTTAAAAGCCGAATGTGTATTCTCAAGAATTCGATTTGATACTGAGATGATTCTGAGTGAGGCCCATAGTGGTCAACTATCGATACATCCGGGTAGCACGAAAATGTATAACGATTTGAAACAGCTTCTATTGGTGGCCTTGGCATGAAGCGGGATATATCTGAATTTGTTTCCAAGTGCTTAATCATCGACAAGTAAAAGCTAAGCATCAAGCGCCATCCGGACTACTTCAGCCAATCATGATACCTGAATGGAAATGGGATAGAATTACAATGGATTTTGTATCCGGTCTCCCTATGACACCGAGTAGGAAAGATGCCGTCTGGGGTTATAGTTGATAGACCGACTAAAACACTCATTTTGTGCCGGTTCAAATGCGGACTTTTCACTCGATAAACTTGCCGAATTGTACGTATCACAGTTGTGAGATTGCATGGTGTACCGAGTTCCATTGTTTCGAGAGAGACCCGAGATTCACATCGCGGTTTTGGAAGAAGTTGCAAGATGCTTTAGGCACTAAACTTCATTTTAGTACTGACCTTTCATCCGCATGATGCATTGGTCGATCTGAGCGAACTATTCAGATACTTGAGGACATGTTGAGATGTTGCGTTCTCGAATTTGAAGGTACGTGGGAACGATACCTACCTTTGATTGAATTTGCTTACAATAATAGCTTTCAATCTAGTATTAAAATGGCGCCATATGAAGCCTTGTACGGGCTAAAATGTCGAACACCGTTATACTGGACTGAGCTCAGCGAGAATAAGATACACGGGGTTGATTTGATTAAAGAAACAGAATAGAAGGTAGCTATTATTAGAGGCAATTTGAAAGCTGCTTCGGATCGTCAAAAGTCCTATGCTGATCTGAAACGTAAAGACATTGAATTTCGTGTCGGAGATCGTGTATTCTTAAAAGTTTCTCCGTGGAAGAAAGTACTCGATTTGGTCGAAGGCAAGTTGAGTCCGAGATTTATCGGACCGTATGAAATCATCGAATGTATTGGGCGGTTGCTTATAGATTGAAGTTGCCCTCGAGTTAGAAAAGATACATGATGTATTTCACGCTTTCGATGCTTCAGAGATATAGATCGGATCCTTCACATGTGATTGCTCCATCTCGAGATTGAAATCAGGCCCGATATGACATATGATGAAGAATCGATCCGTATCTTAGCTCGGGAAATAAAAGAGTTGAGAAACAAGAGAATTCCATTAGTGAAGATACTATGGAATCGTCACGAAGTTGAAGAGGCTACGTGGGAGCCTGAGGATTTAATGAGACAACAATATCCGACTTTGTTTAACGGTAAGATTTTCGGGGACGAAAATCCTAAAAGGGGGGAGAGTTGTAACAGACCGAATTTGACCTTAATCGGAACGGTGGTTTCGGGACCACAAATCCGAGTCTGAGAAATATTTTAATATTATATTTTGAGTCTTTTATATGTGAATTAATGTGTGTGAAAGTTTCGTAGAAAATTTTTATCGTTTGAGTGCTTAATTTGTTAAAAAGGACCTAATCGCGTAAAGTGAAAAAGTGGTACACTAAAGTGAAATGTGCTTAATTGATCATGGCTTTATAATATGATGTATATAATGGGTAAATAACCCATTTTAGATGTTAGTGGCCGGCCATGGACAAGTTTGTCCTTAAGTTAAAATGTTTAGTTATTTTTAATTATAAGGTTAGTTTTGTAACATCCCGAAATTGGGCCTAGTAGGATTGGGCCCAATGGGCCTTGTTTTTAAAATTTTTGAGAACGGCATTAATGCAAGTTAGACTTATTAGATAAGTTATTTTGGAAGGTTATAGGGCTTCTATGAAGTCCCGGGATCAAATATTAGCTTTGGGGAAATTTTGATTTTAGGTGGAAAAAAACCCTGGAAGTTGGCAGATAGGCCTTAAGAATAAAATATGGAGGAAAATGACACAAGTGGAGTGTGTGGTGTAGTGGCAAAGTGACGCCACATAAGAGACAAGGGGATGACTCCACAAGGGAAGGAAGGAGGTCCAAGGTTCAAGTCTTGGCTTTTGCATTTTGGTTTTCTTTTTACTTGGACCTCAGAATTTGGCTATAGTTTATATTTAGTTGCGCATGGTTTAAGACACAAGAGGAGCTTGTGGCCAAGTGGCTAGCAAACAGGATTATGTTGAAGGGAGCCCAGGTTCGAATCTCATGAGAAGCAAGGGAGTATTTATTTTGCGATGCTGGACGGAAGAGTTTCAGATTGAATTTAAACTCTACTGATGAAGGGATCCCACATCGGAAAGACACAAAGAAGGAAGGTGAAGTGCTAGCTATATAAGGAGCATCCTAGGAGGAGAGTAAACACATCTTGGAGGGCGTTTGGGCACGGGAGTGGTCGGAGCGCGGATTAACACCGCAGTCCTATCGGTGTGTAACTCTCTCTACTCTAGTTGTAGAGCGGCAAATGCCGGGCGTGCGGTCCACGGCAATAGTAGCCACACGGCGCGCGCGCGCGTGTGGGGCTTCACGCGATAGTTGAGGCCATCGATGAGTATTCTCGTGGGTTGGGGTGCTTGGGCCTCGATGGGCGAAGTGGGCCCAATGGGCCCGTGGGCCCATATGAGTAAATTGCATGATTGGTTAGTATATGTTGAACTAGACTAGGTGGAACTTATATACGTGGCTAGATTTGTGTTAGGTGGGCCACGAGCGCGTGTGGGCTCGAATGGGCGAAATTGGGCTTTAGGCCCAATAGTCCATTTCAACCGGAAATGGTAGTTGGGTCGCTTCGGGCGACACGGGCCTTTGGAAAGGCCATTCCAGGTACAAAATTACCGATATACCCTTGGTGGGTAAATTACGAAAAATGCCCTTAGTAGGTAAAATTACGATTTTACCCTTAAAGGTTGATTAGCATGATTATGTTGTTTAGTTTTGGCGAATGGCCTAAGTGTTCATTGTTTTTATGCCAAGGCCGATTGTAGGGAAGAAGAGCCCGTCATTGGGAACCTTTTGTAAGTCCGTTAGTCATGCGTGCGAAGCGAAGTAGCGTTTGGTTTTGGTATCATTTAGGTGCGTAATCATCGCACTATTTCGTGGTTTGGTTTGCTAACATGTTTATGTGTGTATTATGTGTAATAGCCGTTTATAATGGCATAAGTGATGAATAATCGGTGATGGTAAGTTAATCTTGATATACATTTATATATGTACAATGTGGTAGTGATAAGTGATAAATACTCATTCTATATGATATTCTTGCATGATTTATTGACACATGGGCATGGGATTGGATTGAAGAAGGAAGAAGTGTACACAGGGATGTACGTGGTCTAATGATAGCTCAGGCTACATTAGCGCTTGAGGTTAGCTTTGTGCTACCTCAAGGAGAGTGTTGGCTAGGTGCCCATCTCGGCGGTTGATTGCTATGTGCATCACCGTAGACGGATTACGATATTTGGATCACTTTGGTTGATCGGTGGCTCAACCACGGCCTCGAGCGGCGAGAATGCCGAGGTAAGATTTATGGATCACGATGTGATCGGTGGCTCGACCACGGCCTTGTGCGATGGAGGTCCGCCGAGGTAACATATGTGGGATCACTCGGTTGTGATCGGTGGATTAGCCACGGCCTTGGGCGTGAGTCCGCTAAGGTTGGTGTCACGGTTGGATAGTAGGTTGGGCTGAGATGCATTCTTGCATGATTTGTTTCGATGGTCGTGTGGGTATGGGCCAAGCCCATACGGATGGAAATATGTGTTGTGGTTATGCACCGAGTCGGTGGACTCACTCTTTTCATTAACCATTTCGGGTAGTGCATAAAGTGGACCGGGATCGGAGAGGACAAGGTGGCCCATGCCGAGGATGATGTTCAATTATTCCATGCTTAATTTTGATATAAGTACTTTATTTGAATTGTTGGGTTGTAATAAAGGCCATTTTATGTTTTTGGTATTACTTTAACTATGGTTTATTTAAATTAAATTGCTACGTGAAAATGATTTATGGTTTGCAACCTATTTATTCAAATTGGATATTATAAACTAAAGTTTTAAAAATGAATGAGTTTTATAGCAAAGTTTTATTCCAAAGATATGTTTTCCAAAATTCAAAGAAACTACGATGTTTTATTTTAAGATTTTCAACCGTCTTTTCCAGTGACATAACCAGATTCGGTCGTAGTGAATGGGTCGGGTTTGGGGATGTTACGATTTGGTATCGAGCCGTGTTCAAAACTCGGCTTTGAGGGTTTTGGGCCCAAAAAAAAAAAAAAAGTTTCAAAATGGGTTTTTATGAAAGGTTTTTAGGTTAGGTGGCATGGCACCTGTACCTCAGGCGAAGTCCACCGTAAGTACCCCTTACTATTGCTTGTGAGTTATTGATGTGATCGGATGATTGCAATAGTGGATTACTTTAGAAACGAAACTTTGATTGCTCGAAAGAACGACTTCCGAAACTTCTGTCATAAAATTTGCTCGTGGATTAAACAAAGGAACAAAATTTCCAAATGCATAAAACTTTTAATCGTGATTAAATCGCGACGCTAGATATGAGTTCTAGGGGACGTGGTCGTACTTCTCGTGGACGTGGTAGAGGCGCTTTTGGTGATCGCTTGTTTTGTCGCTCGTAAAGTATGTTAGCTCTTGGAGATCGTGAGTGCGCAATGCGATAGCGTAGTGGAGAGAATTGGATCGTTAGTTTAGACAAGTAATTTCGAGGACGAAATTATTTTAAGGAGGGTAGATTTGTAACATCCCGAAATTGGGCCTAGTAGGATTGGGCCCAATGGGCCTTGTTTTTAAAATTTTTGAGAACGACATTAATGCAAGTTAGACTTATTAGATAAGTTATTTTGGAAGGTTATAGGGCTTCTATGAAGTCCCGGATCAAATATTAGCTTTGGGGAAATTTTGATTTTAGGTGGAAAAAAACCCTGGAAGTTAGCAGATAGGCCTTAAGAATAAAATATGGAGGAAAATGACACAAGTGGAGTGTGTGGTGTAGTGGCAAAGTGACGCCACATAAGAGACAAGGGGATGACTCCACAAGGGAAGGAAGGAGGTCCAAGGTTCAAGTCTTGGCTTTTGCATTTTGGTTTTCTTTTACTTGGACCTCGAATTTGGCTATAGTTTATATTTAGTTGCGCATGGTTTAAGACACAAGAGGAGCTTGTGGCCAAGTGGCTAGCAGCGTGGATTATGTTGAAGGGAGCACAGGTTCGAATCTCATGAGAAGCAAGGGAGTATTTATTTTGCGATGCTGGACGGGAAGAGTTTCAGGTTGAATTTAAACTCTACGATGAAGGATCCCACATCGGAAAGACACAAAGAAGGAAGGTGAAGTGCTAGCTATATAAGGAGCATCCTAGGAGGAGAGTAAACACATCTTGGAGGGCGTTTGGGCACAGGAGTGGTCGGAGCGCGGATTAACACCAGAGTCCTATCAGGTGTGTAACTCTCTCTACTCTAGTTGTAGAGCGGCAAATGCCGAAGTGCCGGTCACGGCAATAGTAGCCACACGAGCGTGCGAGCGCACGTGTGGGGCTTCGACGCGCGATAGTTGAGGCCATCGATGAGTATTCTCGTGGGTTGGGGCTGCTTGGGCCTCGATGGGCCGAAGTGGGCCCAATGGGCCCGTGGGCCCATATGAGTAAATTGCATGATTGGTTAGTATATGTTGAACTAGACTAGGTGGAACTTATATACGTGGCTAGATTTGTGTTAGGTGGGCCACACGAGCGTGTGGGCCCGAATGGGCCGAAATTGGGCTTTAGGCCCAATAGTCCATTTCAACCGGAAATGGTAGTTGGGTCGCTCGGGGCGACACTGGGCCTTTGGAAAGGCCATTCCAGGTACGAAATTACCGATATACCCTTGGTGGGTAAATTACGAAAATGCCCTTAGTAGGTAAAATTACGATTTTACCCTTAAAGGTTGATTAGCATGATTATGTTGTTTAGTTTTGGCCGAATGGCCTAAGTGTTCATTGTTTTTATGCCAAGGCCGATTGTAGGGAAGAAGAGCACATCGCAGCTGGGAACCTTTTGTAAGTCCGTTAGTTGATCATGGTGCGAGAAGCGTAAGTAGCGTTTGGGTTTTGGTATCATTTAGGTGCGTAATCATCGCACTATTTCTCGTGGTTTGGTTTGCTAACATGTTTATGTGTGTATTATGTGTAATAGCCGTTTATAATGGCATAAGTGATGAATAATCGTGATGGTAAGTTAATCTTGATATACATTTATATATGTACAATGTGGTAGTGATAAGTGATAAATACTCATTCTATATGATATTCTTGCATGATTTATTGACACATGGGCATGGGATTGGATTGAAGAAGGAAGAAGTGTACACAGGATGTACGTGGTCTAATGATAGCTCAGAGGCTACATTAACGCTTGAGGGTTAGCTTTGTGCTACCTCAAGGGAGGTGTTGGCTAGGTGCCCATCTCGGCGGTTGATTGCTATGTGCATCACCGTGAGGCAGATTACGATATTTGGATCACTTTGGTTGATCGGTGGCTCACCACGACCTCGAGCAGCGAGAATGCCGAGGTAAGATTTATGGATCACGATGTGATCGGTGGCTCAACCCACGGCCTTGTGCAAGAGGGTCCGCCGAGGTAACATATGTGGGATCACTTTCGGTTGTGATCGGTGGATTAGCCACGGCCTTAGGCGAGGAGTCCGCTAAGGTTGGTGTCACGCTTGGATAGTAGGTTGGGCCGAGATGCATTCTTGCATGATTTGTTTCGATGGTTGTGTGGGTATGGGCCAAGCCCATACGGATGGAAATATGTGTTGTGGTTATGCACCGAGTCGGTGGACTCACTCTTTTCATTAACCATTTCGTAGTGCATAAAGTCGGACCGGGATCGGAGAGGACAAGGTGGCCCATGCCGAGGATGATGTTCAATTATTCCATGCTTAATTTTGATATAAGTACTTTATTTGAATTGTTGGGTTGTAATAAAGGCCATTTTATGTTTTTGGTATTACTTTAACTATGGTTTATTTAAATTAAATTGCTACATGAAAATGATTTATGGTTTGCAACCTATTTATTCAAATTGGATATTATAAACTAAAGTTTTAAAAATGAATGAGTTTTATAGCAAAGTTTTATTCCAAAGATATGTTTTCCAAAATTCAGCAAACTACGATGTTTTATTTTAAGATTTTCAACCGTCTTTTCCCAGTGACATAACCAGATTCGGTCGTAGTGAATGGGCCGGGTTTGGGGATGTTACAAGTTTAGTAAATTGGTATTTATTTATTATATGTTGAAATAACCAAGAAAAGAAAGTCATCATCTTTTCACTCATCCATGGCCGAATGTGGAGGAAGAAATAAGCTTTTGGTTCTTTGAAATTTTGGCACTTTGAAGCTAAAATTCAAGGTGAGTTTTTAGTTAGTTTTCGATAAATTTTACGTTTTTGAGATTGTTGCTTGAATCAGTTGACCCATGTTAGAATTTTTGAAAATGAGCATGTATGAGATTCGGCCATTGCTAGGTTCTTGTGATTTTTGGTGATTTATGATTTGAGATAAATGATATGTTAAAGATTTACAAATTTTGTATTAGGAATTTTGGTGAAAATTTTGTATTTAGGGCTAATTTGTAAAAATGAAATTTTAGAGGGACTTAATTGCAAAATAAATGAAATGTGAGGGCTTGTAAAGTCCCTAGGAACATTCGGCCCTTGTATAGTATTAGCTAATTTGATGTATTTTGTGTGTTATGCAAAATAGGACTAAATTGCAAGGTAGTGAAATATTAGGGGTAATATGGTAATTTGTCTAATTATGTGATTTGGGACAAAATTGAATTGAAATGTACTTGAATGAGCTAAATTTAATGTGTTTTAGATCAAGAGCAAAGAAAAGCGGAATTGGATCGGGGAAAGACGAAGGTTCTCGAATAGCCGATTTACACGGTCTATCGACAACCGGGGTAAGTCCTTAAGCAAATATACGTTAAAGATTTATTTACGACTATGATGAATAATGAAACTTGAATATTTAAAGTATAATTATAGATAATAGCCGAATGTAGAAGTATGGTATTGAATTGAATTTACTTTGTAAAACGAAAAGTGTATAAATATGTTTTGGTTGGTATGTGAAGGTAATATGATCTATATGAGTTGTTTGCATTGTTGATGTTATGAAATGAGTGTTGAATTAATGATCATATCTATATCGGGCTTTAAGCCTAGCGTGCTTAAATCTTGGTCTGTTATTTATCGGGCTAAATGCCTAGCGTGCCTTGTCTTTGGTGATGTAATTCGGGCTATGAGCCTAGCGGGCCTTGTGCCTGATGTATATCGGGCTTATTGCCTAGCGTGCTTAATGCCGGTGATGTGTTATAAATCCTTTACAAGGTGGGATGTAAATACTTAAATAAACAAAATGCTCGGGTAAATATAAAGGTTTATGAATGCAAGGAACAAGGTATGTGATTATCTTTCCTTTCAAATTACATAAGTGGTAGAATGGTTAAAGTTTTTGATAATGAGTCTTTATGATATGTGTATTTGAATTATTCATTAATAAGTGTGATATGTATATTGAATATAAGCTTGGTGATATCTTTGAGATTCGGTCAAAGCTAAAAATGTCAAAAGTGAAAGTTATTGAAAATGCATATCTGTATATATATATGATTAATCATATATACTTGCGATATATGTTATACTTGTTAATAAGGTAATATGCGAATACTTAAGGCTTAAAGTGCTGGAAGGGTTGTATACCTTCAATGAGGGAATAATAGATGATAAGTTACATAGACAATTGTTTCGACCATATTGAAATTATTATTTGTTAAATTACTTGAATTTACAGATATATTTATATATGTATGTGTGCTAAATGTTGGAATATTTGACTGTTGTTTCGTAAATGCTTAAGACTTACTAAGCTAGTGAGCTTATTTCGTGTGTGCTCTTTGTTCTGTTTTATAGATTTTCCATCAAGCTACGGGCATCTGAGGATCGTCGGAAAAGTCAACCACACTATCTCCTTGTGGTATTTAATCTTAGTTTTGAACCGAAGGCATGTATAGGTTAGACTAAGGTTTAGATTAATGACTTTCGGCCTTGTATATATATGAATAGCCTTGCGAAAATGGCTATTTCTTTTGATTAAGTTTAATTCCTATGTTCTTGATATAATGGATTGATTATGATATTAAGGGATGTGAAATTCGCCATGGTTTAATCATGTATGGAATATGGTCAAATAATATGCCTATTATATCTAGATGTGATGCATTTGGGATAAGTATGATATATTGATATGTTTTGCATTCATATTGATTTGGTTCGAATGAGGTGGATATAGTTGAGATGATGTTCTTTGGGTTGTAAATTAATTTGGTCTATTTGGATTATTAAAGATGCCATGTTAATGTTGGTGAGTAGTAAGTTATTTTAGCCTATATTCGCCATGGTACATATATATTTGATAAGTATGGTTTGATTTTGTGGTTTAAGGCAATTTGGGCTAAAACAATGAATTGATAAGGTATATTGGTTTAATAGACGTTCATGTATGTATAATATTTCACAGTCTATATGTACAACCGTTTGATGCGTAAATATATGTTTATAATAATAAAGTGTACATGAAAACATTTGTACATGGATTGATTTCAAAAAATGGTATGTGCTAATTTGGTATTTATAAATATTACGTATATATATATATATATATATATATATGGAATGCTTTAAGAATTTTATTTGATTAAATATGTAGGTGACTATTAGATTTTTGTCTGTGTTCATGTTATAGGTGAATAAATGTCTAAATATTATATACTCATGTAGTCGTTGTTTTTTTTTAAATGACCATGTGATTTTATAATGCAAGTTGTTATATTAAGACCGGATAGAATATATATATATATATATTCATTTGTGATAGCATGAAATGATATGAATTTATCAAGTGTTAGTTGGATGGAGTGTATGGACTTGGTAATTGTTATGGTAAGACCTCGTAACCCTAATCCGGCGACGGATACGGGTTAGGGGTGTTACATTTTAGTCCAAACACACATATTTAGGGCATTTTACAAAATAGCCCTCATATTTTCACATTTCGACACTTTAGTCCTTAATTCATAAAATCATCAAATTCACATAATTAGCTTGCACCCATGCCTAGCCGAATTCTCACTATATTCATACAAGCCCACACATTTCATTTATTTCATATGTTAACCCTTCAAAATGCTATTTTCTCAATTTATCCCTAATTAGCTAAATTCATCAAAAGTTCAAGAATAAAACATGTTCAATAAACACATATCTCTCATTTAACACCAACACTCATCACAAAGCTTACCATTTCATCAATGGCACATTTTATAAAAATCATCAATTCACAAAATTTAAGCATGGGTTTTGTAGAGCACAAAGCAACGATTACAAAAACGTAGAAATTTTCAAAAACCAATCAAAAACACATACCCGATTGAGCTATGTTTGTGTCGAAATTGAAGAAGCTTCAAACCCTATTTTTCTTTCTCAATTTCGTGGAAGATGAACATTATAACCACCAATTTCATGTTTTGTTTAATTAATATTAACTTATTTGGTATTTTACTACTTTACCCTTAATGAAAATTAATAATACCACCTTATGCCATGCTATCATCTTCCACTAACTATGGCTAATAACCTCATAAGGACTCTTCATTTATAAAGCCATAACAAATAGACATTTAAACAATCAAACACACACTTTTACTTTTTATGCAATTAAGTCCTTTCTCAAAATTTGACACACACATCAATAAAATTATCACACAGAATTTTCACACACAGTTATAACACATATAATCAACACCAAGAAAAATATTAAAATATTTTTTTCGACCTCGATTTGTGGCCTCGAAACCACTATTCCGACTAGGGTCTAATTCGGGTTGTTACATTTGTACATGGATTGATTTCAAAAATGGTATGTACTAATTTGGTATTTATAAATATTACGTATATATATATATATATACGGAATGCTTTAAGAATTTTATTTGATTAAATATGTAGGTGACTATTAGATTTTTATCTGTGTGTTCATGTTATAGGTGAATAAATGTCTAAATATTATATACTCATGTAGTCGTTGTTTTTTTTTAAATGACCATGTGATTTTATAATGCAAGTTGTTATATTAAGACCTGATAGAATATATATATTCATTTGTGATAGCATGAAATGATATGAATTTATCAAGTGTTAGTTGGATGGAGTGTATGGACTTGGTAATTGTTATGGTAAGACCTCGTAACCCTAATCCGGCGACGGATACGGGTTAGGGGTGTTACATTTGATTGGTATCAGAGCTTATGGTTTAGTCGATTCTAGGACTACCGTAGCGCGTGAGAGTCTAACTATTCATGCCTTTGTTATATATATATATTGATAGTGTGGTGACTTCTGACATTCTGAACTGTGTTTTATATACTAAATGGACACTCGATCCGAAAAGAGCCGTGCGAGATGATGTAGAGAGTGTAGCGCCTGACCGTGCACGAGGATCAGTGCCGGTAGACTCTCGACCAGTTTCGGGTAACCATGAGGGGGAGGCTAAACAAGCCTTCTATCCGATGATGAACGAGTTGTTTACCCAGTTTATTCAGACTAACCCAGCTGTACCCCAACCTCCACCCCCGAATAATCCAACTCCGATTCCTTCAGCACCCCCGATGATAGATCCGATGAGATCTAGTAGGCCTCCAGTTGATAAAATTCGGAAATTTGGGGCCAAAGAATTCAGGGCCAATGATGATGATGACGCAGAGTGAGCCGAAATGTGGCTTGATAGCACTATTCGGGTATTAGATGAGCTATCTTGTACTCCAGATGAATGCCTGAAGTGTACTATATCTTTACTTTGGGACACTGCATATCATTGGTGGAATACACTAGTATCAGTGGTTTCGAAAGAAAAAGTGACATGGGATTTCTTCCAGAATGAATTCCGCAAGAAATATATCAGTCAAAGATTCATTGATCAAAAACGAAAAGAATTTCTTGAATCAAACAGGGCGAATGACCGTGACGAGAATATGAACGGAAATTTGTCGCTCTCAGAGATATGCTAGAGAGTGTGTTTCTACTGAAGCTATTATGTGCAAAAGGTTTGAAGACGGTCTGAATGAAGATATAAAGTTTCTTGTTGGAATTCTTGAAATTCAAGAGTTTGTGACGCTAGTTGAGCGAGCTTGCAAAGCTGAAGATCTTGGGAAAGAGAAAAGAAAGGCTGAGACAGAAGCTAGAGATATTCGTAAGAGATCTTCGGGTAAGACCTTCCATCCCACATCCAAGAAGTTCGTAGATGACTTCACCACATAAAGCTACTTCAGATTTACCTAGACGTGATCGACCTCCAGTGGGCTCCCGAGCTACCTCGATGGCGGTGTTGGAAACGCTCCACAGAATCGAGTTGAATGCAAGCACTATGGAAAATGGCATTCCGAGTCAGAGATTCCATGATTGGTCTTGTTTTAAATGTGGATCATCGCACCATTTTATTAGGGAATGTCCGATGTTAGTTGAGCGTAATACGATTCGAGAACATTAAGTCGAGCAACACGTCGGTGCGAGGTAGACCACCCGCACATTCGTGCAATGTAGGTGGTAGTCGAGAGAGAACGAAGAACACCGCAGCTCGATCCGAGGCTAGAGCTCCACTAGAGCTTATGCTACGCGAGCCCGAGAGGATGCTTCCTCCCCGATGTCATTACCTGTACTTTCACCCTTTATGATACTACTGTGATTGCATTGATTGATCCCGGTTCGACTCATTCTTATGTGTGTGAAACTCTAGTATTCGATAAGACTCGCCACTTGAGTCTCACCGAGTTTGTGATTCGTGTGTCCAACCCTTTGGGTAGATCCGTGCTTGTTAATAAAGTGTGTAGAGGTTGCCCGTTGATGATTCGGATTCTTGCTTCCCACCGATTTAATGTTGTTGCCCTTCGATGAGTTCGATATAATTTTGGGAATGGACTGGTTAACTTCACATGATGCGATGGTGAATTGCAAAAGGAAACTTATTGATTTGAGATGTCGAGCGGGAGATCATCGAATTGAATCCAGTGATTTAAGTGGGTTTCCTACAGATAATATCTTCGATGTTAGCCCTAAGTATGTGAGAAAAGTGCACGGCTTATTTGGCTTATGTAATTGGATAATAAATTGTCCGAGAAACAGATTGAATCTATATCGGTTGTATGTGAATACCCGGATGTGTTTCTGAAGAACTCACTACCGCTTTACCACCAAGACGAGAGATTGAGTTCGGCATTGAATTAGTACCGAACGACTCCGATTTCGATAGCTCGTGATCGGATGGCACCTCACCGAGTTAAAAGAGTTGAAAGCGCAGATTACAAGAGTTGTGAGATAGGGGCTTTGCACGACCGAGCTTCTCTCCTTGGGGTGCACCATTCGTTTGTGAAAAGAAAGATGGAACGATGCGAATGTGTATTGATTATCGGCAGAATCGAATAAGGTAACTATAAAGAATAAGTACCCATTACCTCGAATTGATGACTTGTTTGATCGGTTGAAAGGGGCTTCGGTATTTTCAAGATAGATTTGAGATCGGGCTATTATCGCTTCTGAGTCGAGATACGAGATGTGCCAAAGATCGCGTTCGGACGAGGTACGGACATTTTGAGTTTCGTTTATGCCTTTTGGACTCACTAATGCACTGCTATTTTTATGGATCTAATGAATCGGGTCTTCGCACCGCTTTTGAATCGGTTTGTAGTTGTGTTTATTGATGATATACTAATCTATTCCAAAGATGAAACCGAGCATGCCGAGCATTTGAGATTAGTGCTACAAACTTTGCGAGACCAACAACCGTATGCAAAGTTTAGTAAGTGTGAGTTCGGATGAATGAAGTCGACTTCTTGGGTCATGTTGTTTCAAAGATCGTATTCGGGTGGATCCAAACAAAATAGCAAATTATACTCGATTGGAAATCACCAAAGAATGTTCCCGAGATCCGAAGCTTCCTAGGCCTTGCGGGATATTACAGATTTATTTGTAAAAGGTTTTTCTGTAATAGCTACACCTTTGACAAAGCTACTACAGAAAGATGTCAAGTTTGAGTGGTCAGAAAAGTGTCAGAAAAGTTTCGAGCAGTTGAAAGCCCTTCTGACCGAATCTCCAGTGTTAGCTCAGCCTGAATAGGGTAAAGAATTTATTATTTTTAGTGATGCTTCTTTGAATGGGTTGGGTTGCATTTTGATGCAGAAGGCAAGGTTATAGCCTACGCTTGAGACAATTGAAGCTGCATGAGAGAAATTATCCGACTCACGATCTAGAATTAGCAACCATTGTTTTCGCATTGAAAATTTGGCGTCACTACTTATTCGGCGAGAAATGTCACATTTATTCAGATCATAAAAGTCTAAGGTATTTGATGACTCAGAAAGATCTAAATTTGAGACAACGCAGATGGTTAGAATTGTTGAAAGACTATGAATTGGTGATTGACTACCATCCGGGAAAAGCTAACGTTGTTGCAGATGCGTTAAGTCGAAAATCATTGTTTGCTCTTCGTGCAATGAACGCCCAGATAGCTATGTCTAGTGATGGTTCGATCATAGCCGAGTTACAAGCAAGCCCGATGTTTATTCAGCAAATTTGTGATGCACAGAAAGTTGACAAAGATTTGATTGCTAGTCGAATTCAGTGTGAAAAAGGTACATAATTAGATTTTCAGATTGATGCAAATGACTGTTTGAATTTTAAAAGCCGAATGTGTATTCTGAAGAATTCAGATTTGATACAGATGATTCTGAGTGAGGCCCATAGTGGTCAACTATCGATACATCCGGGTAGCACGAAAATGTATAACGATTTGAAACAGTTCTATTGGTGGCCTGGCATGAAGCGGGATATATCGAATTTGTTTCCAAGTGCTTAATGGCCGCCAAGTAAAAGTGAGCATCAAGCGCCATCCGGACTACTTCACCAATCATGATACTGAATGGAAATGGGATAGAATTACAATGGATTTTGTATCCGGTCTCCCTATGACACCGAGTAGGAAAGATGCCGTCAGGTTATAGTTGATAGGACCGACTAAAACAGCTCATTTTGTGCCGGTTAAATGCAGACTTTTCACTCGATAAACTTGCCGAATTGTACGTATCACAGTTGTGAGATTGCATGGTGTACCGAGTTCCATTGTTTCGACAGAGACCGAGATTCACATCGCGGTTTTGGAAGAAGTTGCAAGATGCTTTAGGCACTAAACTTCATTTTAGTACTGACCTTTCATCCGCAGACAGCATCGGTCACCGAGCGAACTATTCGGATACTTGAGGACATGTTGAGATGTTGCGTTCTCGAATTTGAAGGTGCGTGGGAACGATACCTACCTTTGATTGAATTTGCTTACAATAATAGCTTTCAATCTAGTATTAAAATGGCGCCATATGAAGCCTTGTATGCGGGCGAAAATGTCGAACACCGTTATAATCGGATCGAGCTCACGAGAATAAGATACACGGGTTGATTTGATTAAAGAAACAGAATAGAAGGTAGCTATTATTAGAGGCAATTTGAAAGCCGCCGGATCGTCAAAAAGTCCTATGCTTGATCTCAAACGTAAAGACATTGAATTTCGTGTCGAGATCGTGTATTCTTAAAAGTTTCTCCGTGGAAGAAAGTACTCCGATTTGGTCGAAAGGGCAAGTTGAGTCCGAGATTTATCGGACCGTATGAAATCATCGAACGTATTGGGCGGTTGCTTATAGATTGAAGTTTCCCTCTGAGTTAGAAAAGATACATGATGTATTTCACGTTTCGATGCTTCGTAGATATAGATCGAGATCCTTCACATGTGATTGCTCCATCCGAGATTGAAATCCACCCGATATGACATATGATGAAGAACCGATCCGTATCTTAGCTCTCTGGAAATAAAAGAGTTGAGAAACAAGAGAATTCCATTAGTGAAGATACTATGGAATCGTCACGAAGTTGAAGAGGCTACGTGGGAGCCTGAGGATTTAATGAGACAACAATATCCGACTTTGTTTAATCTAAGATTTTCTGGGACGAAAATCCTAAAAGGGGGAGAGTTGTAATGCATCGAATTTGACCTTAATCGGAACGGTGGTTTCGGGAGCACAAATCCGAGTCCGAGAAATATTTTAATATTATATTTTGAGTCTTTTATATGTGAATTAATGTGTGTGAAAGTTTCGTAGAAAATTTTTATCGTTTGAGTGCTTAATTTGTTAAAAAGGACCTAATCGCGTAAAGTGAAAAAGTGGTAGACTAAAGTGAAATGTGCTTAATTGATCATGGCTTTATAATATGAAGTATATAATGGGTAAATAACCCATTTTAGATGTTAGTGGCCGACCATGGACAAGTTTGTCCTTAAGTTAAAATGTTTAGTTATTTTTAATTATAATGTTAGTTTAGTAAATTGGTATTTATTTATTATATGTTGAAATAACCAAGAAAAGAAAGCCATCATCTTTTCACTCATCCATGGCCGAATGTGGAGGAAGAAATAAGCTTTTGGTTCTTTGAAATTTTGGCACTTTGAAGCTAAAATTCAAGGTGAGTTTTTAGTTAGTTTTCGATAAATTTTACGTTTTTGAGATTGTTGCTTGAATCAGTTGACCCATGTTAGAATTTTTGAAAATGAGCATGTATGAGATTCGGCCATTGCTAGGTTCTTGTGATTTTTGTGATTTATGATTTGAGATAAATGATATGTTAAAGATTTACAAATTTTGTATTAGGAATTTTTGTGAAAATTTTGTATTTAGGGCTAATTTGTAAAAAATGAAATTTTAGAGGGACTTAATTGCAAAATAAATGAAATGTGAGGGCTTGTAAAGTCCCTAGGAACATTCGGCCCTTGTATAGTATTAGCTAATTTGATGTATTTTGTGTGTTATGCAAAATAGGACTAAATTGCAAGGTAGTGAAATATTAGGGGTAATATGGTAATTTGTCTAATTATGTGATTTGGGACAAAATTGAATTGAAATGTACTTGAATGAGCTAAATTTAATGTGTTTTAGATCAATAGCAAAGAAAAGCGGAATTGGATCGGGGAAAGACGAAGGTTCTCGAATAGCCGATTTACACGGTCTATCGACAACCGGGGTAAGTCCTTAAGCAAATATACGTTAAAGATTTATTTACGACTATGATGAATAATGAAACTTGAATATTTAAAGTATAATTATAGATAATAGCCGAATGTAGAAGTATGGTATTGAATTGAATTTACTTTGTAAAACGAAAAGTGTATAAATATGTTTTGGTTGGTATGTGAAGGTAATATGATCTATATGAGTTGTTTGCATTGTTGATGTTATGAAATGAGTGTTGAATTAATGATCATATCTATATCGGGCTTTAAGCCTAGCAGGCTTCGTGTCGGTGTTATTTATCGGGCTAAATGCCTAGCGGGCCTTGTGCCTGGTGATATAATTCGGGCTATGAGCCTAGCGTGCCTTGTGCTTGATGTATATATCGGCTTATTGCCTAGCGGGCTTAATGCCCGTGATGTGTTATAAATCCTTTACAAGGTGGGATGTAAATACTTAAATAAACAAAATGCTCGGGTAAATATAAAGGTTTATGAATGCAAGGAACAAGGTATGTGATTATCTTTCCTTTCAAATTACATAAGTGGTAGAATGGTTAAAGTTTTTGATAATGAGTCTTTATGATATGTGTATTTGAATTATTCATTAATAAGTGTGATATGTATATTGAATATAAGCTTGGTGATATCTTTGAGATTCGGTCAAAGCTAAAAATGTCAAAAGTGAAAGTTATTGAAAATGCATATCTGTATATATATATATGATTAATCATATATACTTACATGTATATATGTTATACTTGTTAATAAGGTAATATGCGAATACTTAAGGCTTAAAGTGCTGGAAGGGTTGTATACCTTCAATGAGGGAATAATAGATGATAAGTTACATAGACGGCTGTTCGACCATATTGAAATTATTATTTGTTAAATTACTTGAATTTACAGATATATTTATATATGTATGTGTGCTAAATGTTGGAATATTTGACTGTTGTTTCGTAAATGCTTAAGACTTACTAAGCTAGTGAGCTTATTTCGTGTGTGCTCTTTGTTCTGTTTTATAGATTTTCCATCAAGCTACGGGCATCTGAGGATCGTCGGAAAAGTCAACCACACTATCTCCCCTTGTGGTATTTAATCTTAGTTTTGAACCGAAGGCATGTATAGGTTAGACTAAGGTTTAGATTAATGACTTTCGGCCTTGTATATATATGAATAGCCTTGCGAAAATGGCTATTTCTTTTGATTAAGTTTAATTCCTATGTTCTTGATATAATGGATTGATTATGATATTAAGGGATGTGAAATTCGGCCATGGTTTAATCATGTATGGAATATGGTCAAATAATATGCCTATTATATCTAGATGTGATGCATTTGGGATAAGTATGATATATTGATATGTTTTGCATTCATATTTATTTGGTTCGAATGAGGTGGATATAGTTGAGATGATGTTCTTTGGGTTGTAAATTAATTTGGTCTATTTGGATTATTAAAGATGCCATGTTAATGTTGGTGAGTAGTAAGTTATTTTAGCCTATATTCGGCCATGGTTCATATATATTTGATAAGTATGGTTTGATTTTGTGGTTTAAGGCAATTTGGGCTAAAACAATGAATTGATAAGGTATATTGGTTTAATAGACGTTCATGTATGTATAATACTTCACAGTCTATATGTGCAACCGTTTGATGCGTAAATATATGTTTATAATAATAAAGTGTACATGAAAACATTTGTACATGGATAGATTTCAAAAAATGGTATGTGCTAATTTGGTATTTATAAATATTACGTATATATATATATATATGTAATGCTTTAAGAATTTTATTTGATTAAATATGTAGGTGACTATTAGATTTTTGTCTGTGTTCATGTTATAGGTGAATAAATGTCTAAATATTATATACTCATGTAGTCGTTGTTTTTTTTTAAATGACCATGTGATTTTATAATGCAAGTTGTTATATTAAGACCGGATAGAATATATATATATATATATATATATTCATTTGTGATAGCATGAAATGATATGAATTTATCAAGTGTTAGTTGGATGGAGTGTATGGACTTGGTAATTGTTATGGTAAGACCTCGTAACCCTAATCCGGCGATGGATACGGGTTAGGGGTGTTACATTTTAGTCCAAACACACATATTTAGGGCATTTTACAAAATAGCCCTCATATTTTCACATTTCGACACTTTAGTCCTTAATTCATAAAATCATCAAATTCACATAATTAGCTTGCACCCATGCCTAGCCGAATTCTCACTATATTCATACAAGCCCACACATTTCATTTATCTCATATGTTAACCCTTCAAAATGCTATTTTCTCAATTTATCCCTAATTAGCTAAATTCATCAAAAGTTCAAGAATAAAACATGTTCAATAAACACATATCTCTCATTTAACACCAACACTCATCACAAAGCTTACCATTTCATCAATGGCACATTTTATAAAAATCATCAATTCACAAAATTTAAGCATGGGTTTTGTAGAGCACAAAGCAACGATTACAAAAACGTAGAAATTTTCAAAACCAATCAAAAACACATACCCGATTGAGCTATGTTTGTGTCGAAAATTGAAGAAGCTTCAAACCCTATTTTTCTTTCTCAATTTCGGTGGAAGATGAACATTATAACCACCAATTTCATGTTTTGTTTAATTAATATTAACTTATTTGGTATTTTACTACTTTACCCTTAATGAAAATTAATAATACCACCTTATGCCAAGCTATCATCTTCCACTAACTATGGCTAATAACCTCATAAGGACTCTTCATTTATAAAGCCATAACAAATAGACATTTAAACAATCAGCACACAGCTTTTACTTTTTATGCAATTAAGTCCTTTCTCAAAATTTGACACACAGTCAATAAAATTATCACACGTGAATTTTCACACAGTTATAACACATATAATCAACACCAAGAAAAATATTAAAATATTTTTTCGACCTCGAATTTGTGGTCTCGAAACCACTATTCCGACTAGGGTCTAATTCGGGTTGTTACATTTGTACATGGATTGATTTCAAAAATGGTATGTGCTAATTTGGTATTTATAAATATTACGTATATATATATATATACTGAATGCTTTAAGAATTTTATTTGATTAAATATGTAGGTGACTATTAGATTTTTGTCTGTGTTCATGTTATAGGTGAATAAATGTCTAAATATTATATACTCATGTAGTCGTTGTTTTTTTTTAAATGACCATGTGATTTTATAATGCAAGTTGTTATATTAAGACCTGATAGAATATATATATATTCATTTGTGATAGCATGAAATGATATGAATTTATCAAGTGTTAGTTGGATGGAGTGTATGGACTTGGTAATTGTTATGGTAAGACCTCGTAACCCTAATCCGGCGACGGATACGGGTTAGGGGTGTTACATTTGATTGGTATCAGAGCTTATGGTTTAGTCGATTCTAGGACTACCGTAGCGCGTGAGAGTCTAACTATTCATGCCTTTGTTATATATATATATTGATAGTGTGGTGACTTCTGACATTCTGAACTGTGTTTTATATACTAAATGGACACTGATCCTGAAAGAGTCGTAGCAGATGATGTAGAGAGTGTAGCGCCTGACCGTGCACGAGGATCAGTGCCGGTAGACTCTCGACCAGTTTCGGGTAACCATGAGGGGGAGGCTAAACAAGCCTTCTATCCGATGATGAACGAGTGGTTTACCCAGTTTATTCAGACTAACCCAGCTGTACCCCAACCTCCACCCCCGAATAATCCAACTCCGATTCCTTCAAAGACTTCGATGATAGATCCGATGAGATCTAGTAGGCCTCGCTTGATAAAATTCAGAAATTTGGGGGCAAGAATTGTGGCCAATGCGATGATGATGCAGAGTGAGCCGAAATGTGGCTTGATAACACTATTCGGGTATTAGATGAGCTATCTTGTACTCCAGATGAATGCCCAAGTGTACTATATCTTTACTTCGGACAAAGCATATCATCACCGTGGAATACACTAGTATCGATGGTTTCGAAAGAAAAAGTGACATGGGATTTCTTCCGAATGAATTCGCAAGAAATATATCATCAAAGATTCATTGATCAAAAACGAAAAGAATTTCTTGAATCAAACAGGGGCGAATGACCGTGATGAATATGAACGGAAATTTGTCGGGCTCAAAGCAGATATGCTAGAGACTCGTGTTTCTACCAAGCTATTATGTGCAAAAGGTTTGAAGACGGTCTGAATGAAGATATAAAGTTGCTTGTTGGAATTCTTGAAATTCAAGAGTTTGTGACGCTAGTTGAGCGAGCTTGCAAAGCTGAAGATCTCGGGAAAGAGAAAAGAAAGGCTGAGACAGAAGCTAGAGACATTCGTAAGAGATCTTCGGGTAAGACCTTCCATCCCACATCCAAGAAGTTCAGAGATGACTTCAGCCGACATAAAGCTACTTCAGATTTACCTAGACGTGATCGACCTCCAGTGGGCTCCCGAGCTACCTCGATGGCCAGTGTTGGAAACGCTCCACAGAATCGAGTTGAATGCAAGCACTATGGAAAATGGCATTCCGGGAGCTGTAGATTCCATGATTGGTCTTATTTTAAATGTGGATCATCAGACCATTTTATTAGGGAATGTCCGATGTTAGTTGAGCGAATCGATTCGTAACATTAAGTCGAGCAACACGTCGGTCACGGTAGACCACCCAGACATTCAGGCAATGTAGGTGGTAGTCAGAGAGGAACGAAGAACACTGCAGTTCGATCTGAGGCTAGAGCTCCAGCTAGAGCTTATGCTACGCGAGCCCGAGAGGATGCTTCCTCCCCCGATGTCATTACCGGTACTTTCACCCTTTATGATACTACTGTGATTGCATTGATTGATCCTGGTTCGACTCATTCTTATGTGTGTGAAACTCTAGTATTCGGTAAGACTCTACCAGTTGAGTCTACTGAGTTTGTGATTCGTGTGTCCAACCCTTTGGGTAGATGTGTGCTTGTTAATAAAGTGTGTAGAGGTTGCCCGTTGATGATTCGGGATTCTTACTTCCCAGCTGATTTAATGTTGTTGCCCTTCGATGAGTTCGATATAATTTTGGGAATGGACTGGTTAACTTCACATGATGCAGTGGTGAATTGCAAAAGGAAACTTATTGATTTGAGATGTCAGAACGGGGAGATCATCAGAATTGAATCCAGTGATTTAAGTGGGTTTCCTACAGTAATATCTTCGATGTTAGCCCGGAAGTATGTGAGAAAAGGGTACGAAGCTTATTTGGCTTATGTACTGGATAATAAATTGTCTGAGAAACAGATTGAATCTATATCGGTTGTATGTGAATACCCAGATGTGTTTCCTGAAGAACTACCGGCTTTACCACCAGTACGAGAGATTGAGTTCGGCATTGAATTAGTACCGGGAACGACTCCGATTTCGATAGCTCCGTATCGGATGGCACCTACTGAGTTAAAAGAGTTGAAAGCGCAGTTACAAGAGTTGACAGATAGGGGCTTTGCACGACCGAGCTTCTCTCCTTGGGGTGCACCAGTTCTATTTGTGAAAAAGAAAGATGGAACGATGCGAATGTGTATTGATTATCGGCAACTGAATAAGGTAACTATAAAGAATAAGTACCCATTACCTCGAATTGATGACTTGTTTGATCAGTTGAAAGGGGCTTCGGTATTTTCGAAGATAGATTTGAGATCGGGCTATTATCGATTCTGACAGTCGAGAGATACAGATGTGCCAAAGACTGCGTTCGGACGAGGTACGGACATTTTGAGTTTCTGGTTATGCCTTTTGGACTCACTAATGCACCTGCTATTTTTATGGATCTAATGAATCGGGTCTTCAGACCGTTTTTGGATCGGTTTGTAGTTGTGTTTATTGATGATATACTAATCTATTCCAAAGATGAAACCGAGCATGCCGAGCATTTGAGATTAGTGCTACAAACTTTGCGAGACCAACAACTGTATGCAAAGTTTAGTAAGTGTGAGTTCTGGATGAATGAAGTCAGCTTCTTGGGTCATGTTGTTTCAAAGATCGTATTCGGGTGGATCCAAACAAAATAGCAAATATACTCGATTGGAAATCACCAAAGAATGTTCCCGAGATCCGAAGCTTCCTAGGCCTTGCGGGATATTACAGACGATTTGTAAAAGGTTTTTCTGTAATAGCTACACCTTTGACAAAGCTACTACAGAAAGATGTCAAGTTTGAGTGGTCAGAAAAGTGTCAGAAAAGTTTCGAGCAGTTGAAAGCCCTTCTGACCGAATCTCCAGTGTTAGCTCAGCCTGAATAGGGTAAAGAATTTATTATTTTTAGTGATGCTTCTTTGAATGGGTTGGGTTGCATTTTGATGCAGGAAGGCAAGGTTATAGCCTAGGCTTCGAGACAATTGAAGCCGCATGAGAGAAATTATCCGACTCACGATCTAGAATTAGCAACCATTGTTTTCGCATTGAAAATTTGGCGTCACTACTTATTCGGCGAGAAATGTCACATTTATTCAGATCATAAAAGTCTAAGGTATTTGATGACTCAGAAAGATCTAAATTTGAGACAACGCAGATGGTTAGAATTGTTGAAAGACTATGAATTGGTGATTGACTACCATCCGGGAAAAGCTAACGTTGTTGCAGATGCGTTAAGTCAAAAATCATTGTTTGCTCTTCGTGCAATGAACGCCCAGATAGCTATGTCTAGTGATGGTTCGATCATAGCCGAAAGTTACAAGCAAGACCGATGTTTATTCAAAGAAATTTGTGATGCACGTAAAGTTGACAAAGATTTGATTGCTAGTCGAATTCAGTGTGAAAAAGGTGCAGAATTAGATTTTCAGATTGATGCAAATGACTGTTTGAATTTTAAAAGCCGAATGTGTATTCTGAAGAATTCAGATTTGATACAGATGATTCTGAGTGAGGCCCATAGTGGTCAACTATCGATACATCCGGGTAGCACGAAAATGTATAACGATTTGAAACAGTTCTATTGTTGGCCTGGCATGAAGCGGGATATATCTGAATTTGTTTCCAAGTGCTTAATCTGTCAGCAAGTAAAAGCTGAGCATCAAGCGCCATCCGGACTACTTCAGCCAATCATGATACCTGAATGGAAATGGGATAGAATTACAATGGATTTTGTATCCGGTCTCCCTATGACACCGAGTAGGAAAGATGCCGTCTGGGTTATAGTTGATAGACTGACTAAAACAGCTCATTTTGTGTCGGTTAAATGACGGACTTTTCACTCGATAAACTTGCCGAATTGTACGCATTATCACAGTTGTGAGATTGCATGGTGTACCGAGTTCCATTGTTTCAGACAGAGACCCGAGATTCACATCGCGGTTTTGGAAGAAGTTGCAAGATACTTTAGGCACTAAACTTCATTTTAGTACGACCTTTCATCCGACAGATGCACGGTCGATCTGAGCGAACTATTCGAGATACTTGAGGACATGTTGAGATGTTGCGTTCTTCGAATTTGAAGGTACGTGGGAACGATACCTACCTTTTATTGAATTTGCTTACAATAATAGCTTTCAATCTAGTATTAAAATGGCGCCATATGAAGCCTTGTACGGGCGAAAATGTCGAACACCGTTATACTGGACTGAGCTCAGCGAGAATAAGATACACGGGGTTGATTTGATTAAAGAAACAGAATAGAAGGTAGCTATTATTAGAGGCAATTTGAAAGCGCCGGATCGTCAAAAGTCCTATCTTTGATCTGAAACGTAAAGACATTGAATTTCAGTCGGAGATCGTGTATTCTTAAAAGTTTCTCCGTGGAAGAAAGTACTCCGATTTGGTCAAAAAGGCAAGTCGAGTCCGAGATTTATCGGACCGTATGAAATCATCGAACGTATTGGGCCGGTTGCTTATAGATTGAAGTTGCCCTCTGAGTTAGAAAAGATACATGATGTATTTCACGTTTCGATGCTTCGTAGATATAGATCAGATCCTTCACATGTGATTGCTCCATCCGAGATTGAAATCCGAGGCCGATATGACATATGATGAAGAACCGATCCGTATCTTAGCTCTCTGGAAATAAAAGAGTTGAGAAACAAGAGAATTCCATTAGTGAAGATACTATGGAATCGTCACGAAGTTGAAGAGGCTACGTGGGAGCCTGAGGATTTAATGAGACAACAATATCCGACTTTGTTTAATCTGTAAGATTTTCGGGGACGAAAATCCTAAAAGGGGGGAGAGTTGTAACAGACCGAATTTGACCTTAATCGGAACGGTGGTTTCGGGAGCACAAATCCGAGTCCGAGAAATATTTTAATATTATATTTTGAGTCTTTTATATGTGAATTAATGTGTGTGAAAGTTTCGTAGAAAATTTTTATCGTTTGAGTGCTTAATTTGTTAAAAAGGACCTAATCGCGTAAAGTGAAAAAGTGGTAGACTAAAGTGAAATGTGCTTAATTGATCATGGCTTTATAATATGAAGTATATAATGGGTAAATAACCCATTTTAGATGTTAGTAATCGACCATGGACAAGTTTGTCCTTAAGTTAAAATGTTTAGTTATTTTTAATTATAAGGTTAGTTTAGTAAATTGGTATTTATTTATTATATGTTGAAATAACCAAGAAAAGAAAGCCATCATCTTTTCACTCATCCATGGCCGAATGTGGAGGAAGAAATAAGCTTTTGGTTCTTTGAAATTTTGGCACTTTGAAGCTAAAATTCAAGGTGAGTTTTTAGTTAGTTTTCGATAAATTTTACGTTTTTGAGATTGTTGCTTCGAACTGTAGTTGACCCATGTTAGAATTTTTGAAAATGAGCATGTATGAGATTCTGCCATTGCTAGGTTCTTGTGATTTTTGGTGATTTATGATTTGAGATAAATGATATGTTAAAGATTTACAAATTTTGTATTAGGAATTTTGGTGAAAATTTTGTATTTAGGGCTAATTTGTAAAAAATGATATTTTAGAGGGACTTAATTGCAAAATAAATGAAATGTGAGGGCTTGTAAAGTCCCTAGGAACATTCGGCCCTTGTATAGTATTAGCTAATTTGATGTATTTTGTGTGTTATGCAAAATAGGACTAAATTGCAAGGTAGTGAAATATTAGGGGTAATATGGTAATTTGTCTAATTATGTGATTTGGGACAAAATTGAATTGAAATGTACTTGAATGAGCTAAATTTAATGTGTTTTAGATCAAGAGCAAAGAAAAGCGGAATTGGATCGGGGAAAGACGAAGGTTCTCGAATAGCCGATTTACACGGTCTATCGACAACCGGGTAAGTCCTTAAGCAAATATACGTTAAAGATTTATTTACGACTATGATGAATAATGAAACTTGAATATTTAAAGTATAATTATAGATAATAGCCGAATGTAGAAGTATGGTATTGAATTGAATTTACTTTGTAAAAAACGAAAAGTGTATAAATATGTTTTGGTTGGTATGTGAAGGTAATATGATCTATATGAGTTGTTTGCATTGTTGATGTTATGAAATGAGTGTTGAATTAATGATCATATCTATATCGGGCTTTAAGCCTAGCAGTGCTTCGTGTTTGTTATTTATCGGGCTAAATGCCTAGCGTGCCTTGTGCCTGATGTAGTCGGGCTATGAGCCTAGCAGGCCTTGTGCCTGATGTATATCGTGCTTATTGCCTAGCGAGCTTAATGCCGGTGATGTGTTATAAATCCTTTACAAGGTGGGATGTAAATACTTAAATAAACAAAATGCTCGGGTAAATATAAAGGTTTATGAATGCAAGGAACAAGGTATGTGATTATCTTTCCTTTCAAATTACATAAGTGGTAGAATGGTTAAAGTTTTTGATAATGAGTCTTTATGATATGTGTATTTGAATTATTCATTAATAAGTGTGATATGTATATTGAATATAAGCTTGGTGATATCTTTGAGATTCGGTCAAAGCTAAAAATGTCAAAAGTGAAAGTTATTGAAAATGCATATCTGTATATTATACTTGTTAATAAGGTAATATGCGAATACTTAAGGCTTAAAGTCTTTGGAAGGGTTGTATACCTTCAATGAGGAATAATAGATGATAAGTTACATAGACTACTGTTCGACCATATTGAAATTATTATTTGTTAAATTACTTGAATTTACTGAGATATATTTATATATGTATGTGTGCTAAATGTTGGAATATTTGATCGTTGTTTCAGTAAATGCTTAAGACTTACTAAGCTAGTGAGCTTATTTCGTGTGTGCTCTTTGTTCTCATTTTATAGATTTTCCATCAAGCTACGGGCATCTGAGGATCGTCGGAAAAGTCAACCACACTATCTCCCCTTGTGGTATTTAATCTTAGTTTTGAACCGAAGGCATGTATAGGTTAGACTAAGGTTTAGATTAATGACTTTCGGCCTTGTATATATATGAATAGCCTTGCGAAAATGGCTATTTCTTTTGATTAAGTTTAATTCCTATGTTCTTGATATAATGGATTGATTATGATATTAAGGGATGTAAAATTCGGCCATGGTTTAATCATGTATGGAATATGGTCAAATAATATGCCTATTATATCTAGATGTGATGCATTTGGGATAAGTATGATATATTGATATGTTTTGCATTCATATTGATTTGGTTCGAATGAGGTGGATATAGTTGAGATGATGTTCTTTGGGTTGTAAATTAATTTGGTCTATTTGGATTATTAAAGATGCCATGTTAATGTTGGTGAGTAGTAAGTTATTTTAGCCTATATTCGGCCATGGTACATATATATTTGATAAGTATGGTTTGATTTTGTGGTTTAAGGCAATTTGGGCTAAAACAATGAATTGATAAGGTATATTGGTTTAATAGACGTTCATGTATGTATAATATTTCACAGTCTATATGTGCAACCGTTTGATGCGTAAATATATGTTTATAATAATAATGTGTACATGAAAACATTTGTACATGGATTGATTTCAAAAAATGGTATGTGCTAATTTGGTATTTATAAATATTACGTATATATATATATATATATATGGAATGCTTTAAGAATTTTATTTGATTAAATATGTAGGTGACTATTAGATTTTTGTCTGTGTTCATGTTATAGGTGAATAAATGTCTAAATATTATATACTCATGTAGTCGTTGTTTTTTTTTAAATGACCATGTGATTTTATAATGCAAGTTGTTATATTAAGACCGGATAGAATATATATATATATATATATTCATTTGTGATAGCATGAAATGATATGAATTTATCAAGTGTTAGTTGGATGGAGTGTATGGACTTGGTAATTGTTATGGTAAGACTCGTAACCCTAATCCCATGACGGATACGGGTTAGGGGTGTTACATTTTAGTCCAAACACACATATTTAGGCATTTTACAAAATAGCCCTCATATTTTCACATTTCGACACTTTAGTCCTTAATTCATAAAATCATCAAATTCACATAATTAGCTTGCACCCATGCCTAGCCGAATTCTCACTATATTCATACAAGCCCACACATTTCATTTATTTCATATGTTAACCCTTCAAAATGCTATTTTCTCAATTTATCCCTAATTAGCTAAATTCATCAAAAGTTCAAGAATAAAACATGTTCAATAAACACATATCTCTCATTTAACACCAACACTCATCACAAAGCTTACCATTTCATCAATGGCACATTTTATAAAAATCATCAATTCACAAAATTTAAGCATGGGTTTTGTAGAGCACAAAGCAACGATTACAAAACGTAGAAATTTTCAAAACCAATCAAAAACACATACCCGATTGAGCTATGTTTGTGTCGAAATTGAAGAAGCTTCAAACCCTATTTTTCTTTCTCAATTTCGTGGAAGATGAACATTATAACCACCAATTTCATGTTTTGTTTAATTAATATTAACTTATTTGGTATTTTACTACTTTACCCTTAATGAAAATTAATAATACCACCTTATGCCATGCTATCATCTTCCACTAACTATGGCTAATAACCTCATAAGGACTCTTCATTTATAAAGCCATAACAAATAGACATTTAAACAATCAGCACACAGCTTTTACTTTTTATGCAATTAAGTCCTTTCTCAAAATTTGACACACAACAATAAAATTATCACACAGAATTTTCACACAGTTATAACACATATAATCAACACCAAGAAAAATATTAAAATATTTTTTCGACCTCGAATTTGTGGTCTCGAAACCACTATTCCGACTAGGGTCTAATTCGGGTTGTTACATTCTCGATCTCAAGGAAAGAACAATGTAAGGCCATAACACTCTAAAGTGGCACTTAGCTGCCAGGAGTTGTGAATGATGCCTTTACTGAGGAGGAAAGTTCATAAGTTCCCGAAAGCACAACTTTCGAATCGGTAGTGGAATAAACTACAAAAGATGGGAGTAAATAGAAACATACAGAAGCAAATTCATCTTGTAAAGCCAATACAAATGCCATGGCAAAACAACCTCAACAAATGGAAGGAAGGCCACCGCCACCTTTTCCCCAGCGTTTCCAAAAGTTGAAGCAAGATGCTTAATTCAAGAAATTTTGGTGGTCTTGAAGTAATTACACATCAATATACCTTTGGCGGAAGCATTAGAACAAATGCCTAACTATGTTAAATTCATGAAAGATATCCTATCCAAGAAGAGAAGGTTAGGCGAGTTCAAAACTATTGCACTTACTGAAGGGTGCACAACAATGCTAAAGAGCAAACTGCCACAAAAATTAAAAGATCCATGGAGTTTCACTATACCCTGCTTGATAGGAACCATTATGTAGGCAAAGCATTTTGAAATTTAGGTGCAAGTATCAATCAAATGTCTATGTCTGTTTTTAGGAAACTCGGGATAGGAAATGCAAGACCTACTACAGTCACACTACAACTAGCTGATAGATCATACGTCCATCTAGAAGGTAAAATTGAAGATATAGTGGTAAGATTTGACAAGTTCATTTTTCCAGCAGATTTTATTATTTTGGAATGTGAAGCAGATAAAGAGGTACCCATAATACTTGGACGACCTTTCTTAGCAACTGGTAGAACATTGATTGATGTACAGAAAGGTGAATTAACCATGAGAATTAATGATCAGTAGTTTACATTTAACGTGTTTGATACTTTAAAGTATCCAGACCTAGATGAAGAATGCCATGCTGTTGAATTTGTTGACATAGTAATTCAGAAAGAATTTGTAGGACATATGCACAACAATTGTGATGCAGGCTTTATCGAATTAAATGAAACATAATTGACTAAAAAATCTGGAGAACTGATGGAAATTCAGCAATCTAGAAATGGATTCAGGAGGAGTTTTGAATCATTAGACTTATCAGGTCGATCTTTCAACCCTCATCGATCGTCAATAGAAGATCCATCTATAATGGATTTGAAGCCATTACTAGTGCATTTGAAGTAGTTTATTTGGAAGATAATGATACACTGTGAAACACCCCAAACCCGGCCCACGAGCTTTGACCAGATTTGGTATGTTCCTCAAGTAAACCGGTTCAAAATTCTTTTGTTCTTAGGAAAACTTGTGAATTTTAAGAAAAATATTGTTTTGGGTTGGGCTTGTGTTGAAAACAGGTTCGTTTTATATTGAAATCCCTTTTATCTTAAGTGACAAAATATTTAGGGTTTAGTTTAAAAGAAATTTTAATTAAATTTTAATAGATAAAATTCATAATCATAATAAATAAAAATAAGTGTAAAGTAATTCAACTATGGCCTTATGGCCTTATTACATCAAATAATTCCCAAAATAATTCAAAGTACTAAAATAAATTCAAGAGTCCTCAAAAATATAAACTTCATGTTGAGCATGGCCACCACAAGTTCTCGCTGCCCCCGGTCCATCACTGCTCATCACTGAAAAATGTTCCCCAACGGGTGAGTCAAACAGACTCAATGTGTACACGACACCAAATCATAATAGAATCAGGCATATCACATATTACACATTCAAAACATAGAATACAGGTTATGATGCATTCCCAAACCCAAACCTAGTTGTCCATCCGCTACACACCCCGTACCCTGCCACTCACACCGTGGGGACTACTAAGTCAACCCTTCATCCGCTACACACCATCGAAGGCAGTCGCTGCAGTCGACGTGCTCATCGCCCATATAATTTGTGTCATTAGACACCATATTCAAATAATGTAACCGAAGTTACCAAATTCGGATAATGTAACCGGTTACCATATTCGATTTTGTGACCGTAGTCACCATATTCCGTTGGTGAGACCAAAGTCAACACCTTCTTCCCCTTTCACATATATCCCGAATGCCCCATATATTTTATATCATGCATAACATACTTAATTCTCATTCATGTTACTATTCATATGTTCAAAATATATCATATTCATAATCCTATCGTAGTAGGAAACGTGCACGGGTACTTTTACCACATTTGTCGTATTAGCCACATTCACATTCTTATGCATATTCATATATTAAAATAATTGCCATATGATATATCGAAGGTTAGTATGAGTACACACATTCTTAATAATACATTTAATTTAAACATAGCCATGAACCTATCAAAACTTAGGGTAGGGTACACACACAGTTTGCTTAACGAATTCCTTGAAATCCCAAATCGATCTATCGCCTTAGATCTCAAATTCCTACATTTGATTAATCACTTACTAATTTAATAAAAGCCATTCGACCATAAATCCAAATCCTAGTAGGATTAGTATTCTTAAAACTTACCTTGAAATTCTCAAATCCCAAAATCCTTGTATCCTCTCTGTCAAAATCCCTATAACTACATGTTAGATCAATTTCTAACATTTATTCACAACAAATAACCCTTAGCCGTATGTTAAATATGACTTACCTTAGATTCTTAAATCCCAAATTCACCGAATAACTAGGGAACACGCGGCTTATGGTGTACCTTCGGGAAAAGAACTTCTCCTTCCTTGTAGTCGACACTTAGTAAATCCCGAAAGATCTCCTCGGCAATAGATATTAAGGGTATTAGAATCTTAATTTCGACAGCCTTAAAAGAAATAGAATGAGAATCTAACCTAATCTTACCCTTACTGAAGAATTTGATGGAACTCTTGCTTGAACCCTTAGCGATGATCGGCTATGGCTTTGATGTGGATAACAATTTCGGCTCTTGGGGCTTAGTGAGAAATCGACTAGGGCTATTGGTATCTTCGGCTTTTGATTGTGTTTGTAATAGAAGAAGAAAAGGAAAGAGAAAAAGAGAATAATGGTAGAGAAAATTCGGCTGAGAGAAGAGGAGAAACTTTAGAGAATTTCGGCAGAGGTTTTCTTGAAAAGAAAAGAATGAATGAAGAATAGCCTTACTCTTCCTTTTATAGCCAAAATTACTAGCTAGAGTCCTTTACTTGGCCACCACTCTTCTATTTTGATAGCTTTATCCCTTGATTTATCACTTTAATAAAACTTAATCCAATAATTATCTCTTATCTCTTAATAAAAATAATACTAATAATAATCCTCTTTTATCTCTTCCTTATCTATCAAAATAAAAGAAATAATATCCACATTTATCTCTTGAAAATAATCTAAAATAAATCCATTATTTATCCCTTATTTATCCACCCTTTATCTCTTAAAAATAAAAGAATAAAAGCTCCTAATTTATAGCCATGTGCCGTCCACCTCACTTCTTTCCGGGAAGCAAAATAAAATTTCTTTTATTTGCTTCCCATGTGACTCGAACTCAGGCCCAACACCTTGCATGTGGCGCCATTTCCGAGGCCCTAAGTGGCATCTCCAGGCCACTTTTCCAAGCCTGTTTGTGTGTCAAATTCCTCATATTATTTTTCTTAAGGCCACCTTGCCTTAGTTTTCTCTTTTAAGCCTTAAAACTTGACATTTCTTTACATTTCCAAGTTTCCAAAATTTTTCGTTTGGCTCTTTAAACTTGACATTTCCTTACATTTCCAAGTTTCCAGAAATGTTTACTTTCCTCTTTTGAATCATTTCCACATCATTTCCTTACATCCCCTAGTTTTCAAAAATGTTCACTTTCCTCTTTTAAACTTAACGTTTCCAAAGCATTTCCTTACATTTCCTTACATTTCCATACATTGCCTTACATTTCCATACATTTCCATGCACCTTAGGGTTCCTAGAACTCCTCAGAACACATCCAACACACCCACTGAGCCCACTATCTCATGAATTACACACGAACGCATAACCCCTAATCTAGGATGTTACACACTGCCTGTAATTATCTCTGTCAAGCTTACAACAGACCAGGAGATGCAATTACTGGAAGTCTTAAAAAACCCAAGAAAGCTTTAGGATGGTCAATTGCGGATATCAAAGGAATTAGCCCAGCAACTAGCATGCACAAAATAATACTTGAAGATTGCCATGAAAAATCTATTGAACAGCAAAGGAGACTGAATCCTGTCATGAAGGAAGTAGATAAAAATGAGATTATCAAATGGTTGGATGTTGGAATTATATACCCAATTTCGGATAGCTCTTGGGTGAGCCTTGTTCAGTGTGTACCCAAGAAAGGAGGGGTCATAGTAGTCAGCAATGATAACAACGAACTCATTCCCACACGTACTGTCACAGGTTAGAGAGTTTGTATGGATTATCGAAAGCTCAACAAAGCAACGAAGAAGGACCATTTCCCTCTGCCTTTTATAGACCAGATGTTGGATTGTAATATCCCGGGTTAGGGGCTATTTTGTTGTTGCATGTTTTTGCATGTGTCTAGTGTGCTGCGTGGCTATTTCTATGTTTTGGGGGCTTAATTGAAGTCTAAGTGTATGCCTGAGTGAATGGGAAAATTTTGTTTTTTGGGTGTTAAGTCAGGGGAGCTGTTGGAGCTAGGGTATAAGAGTTTTATTTGGTGTTTTGTTGAACAAGAAAGGAGCTGGTGGAGTGGCAGGATAGGCGCCACTGAGGCTTGTGTGTGTGGCATCATTTGCAGGAGGGAGAGGTCTTGTGTTCAAGCGGCGGAGTGGCCACCTTTTGGCTTTCTTTTTGACGCCTAGGAAGGGAGAGTTTGTAGGCAGTTCAAACTCTGCCATGGACTAGGTTAAAGTGTTCAAATGATGGGTGGAGAGTGAATTTAGGAAGGAGACTTGTTCAAAGTGTTTTGAATGGATGGTTGTGAGCAAATATGGGTAGTGGCCGAAAGTTGGGGTGTGTGTGGAGAGTGGCCGGTCTTGGCAAGGGGATATGGGAGTGCTTAGAAATTCATTTTTGAATTTTAGTGCATATTCGGTCACTTTGTGTCAAGCAAAAATCCTCTCTTTTGTTAGCTAGCCGAATTTGTTTTCCAAGAGAATTCCTCCATCCTTCTTCCCGAAACCGAAAGATCAAACCTCCCTAAAGCTTGCCAAAATTGGTTTTGTGTGTTCTTGTTGATAGCTGAATGCCCTTCCATCTTTCTTCCTTTTCATTTGTGTTGAGCCGAAACCATTACCCTAGTGTTCTCATATTTTTTTTTCTCCTATTAACACTTTGATAGTCGAAAGTTATCCCCAAAACTTTTTCTTCATTTCTTCTTCTTTTAAGAACCGAAAGTACTTTCTTGTTCTTCTTCTTTTCCCATTTCTATTGTTGGCCAAATATCAACCCCTCTCTTTTCATCTTTCTCTTGTATTTCTCCCTTTGTATAAAGCCGAATTCTTTTCTTATTTTTTTTTTCTAAGTGTTGACCGAATCTATCCCCTCTCCTGGTGGTTGTTGGCCGAATTTTGGTTGGTGTTGGGTAAGTGCTTGGCCGAATGGCCATTCCTCCTCTCCCTTGTCTTCTATCGATTTGGGTTTGATTAAGGGCCGATTTCAGCATTGGGTGAAGGGTGTTAATCTCTTGTGTTTAATCGATTTCATTATAGGTCATTCGGATTTTGGATACAATCAAGTGGAGCCTTCGTCCTTTGGTTAACCATTTGGGGTAAGTATTGGTAAGGGCCAGTCCTATTAGTTGATTCTTTTATCTTGTTAAGCCAAGTTAATTAGGGATTAATGGTTCTTCTTATTAGGTGGTGGCCGATTATCAAAAGAACCACTGTTGGTTCGAGGTTTGGTTGGAAACCAAATCATCTTCAAGGTAAGGGTTGGATATTGACCCCTTTGGTTAATTGATGATGGCCGAATGTTATAGATGCCTAACCCCATATGTGTTGGCCGAGTGTAGGAGCTAGTAATCAAGGGACTTAGATCGCTTTTGTGTCGATTTCTAGACTCAGTATTGCAGTGTGTAAACTAACACACTATACTTAGTAATATTGTTATTAAACCTGTTTGCCTATTAAAATCATGACAAGATGATGGATTATTGGATACCCAAACGGGGTATGTGTATGCGTATCCGGTAAGTCAAGATTGTTACTAGATTACTGATGATCTATATGGTATCATGACTATGTATGTATGTGATATGGGGCATGAGTCAAACATATTAGCATGATATGCATAATTTGTATGATATGCATGGTTACATGAGTATGGTATGTTGATGGGTGATATGAGAGGAGGGAGCAGTGATATTTTGTGCTGACGAGCACCAGTGTTTTGGTAACACACTTTGTGACTTTGGGTCACCAGTGCTTTGGTAGCACATTTGTGTCTTTGGGACACCAGAGGTTGGGCACCTCATTGCGACTTGTCCCTGTGGTTAACACCACCGTGGGTTGGCCCCACATGAGATATGGGATCGTCTGCTAGTGATTGGGTATCACACGATGGGTTGGCCCCATCATTCGATTATTGTGACTACGGTCACCAAAGCTTTGGTAGTACATTTGTGTCTTTGGGACACCAGAGGTTGGGCACCTCATTGCGACTTGTCCCCGTGGTTAACACCACCGTGGGTTGGCCCCACATGAGATATGGGATCGTCTAGTGATTGGGTATCACACGATGGGTTGGCCCCATCAATTGATTTGTGACTTCGGTCACCAGTGCTTTATTAGCACATTTGTGTCTTTGGGACACCAAAGTTTTTGGTAACACATTGTGACTATATGTCACCAGTGGTTTAGCACCACCAAAGGGTTTGGTACCACACGGGGTAGAAAAGGGAGATACTGGATGGTTAGGATCGGGTTGCATTAATTATGTTGCTATGTATGATGTGTGTTAGCATGTTGTTTCATCGGGAGCGGGATTTATGCATCGAGTCACTCGACTCACCCTCTCCTTTGACATTTCAGTGACTCGTGAGAGCGCGCGACATGGAGCCGGGATGGACTCGGGGTGCTCATGCCATGCGTAATAAAGTTTTACTCAAACTCTATCATTTGGGTACTTTAGTTTAATTACTTTTATTTGGGTTTTAATTTGGATTTGTAAAAGGCCTTTAAATTATGTTTTATGATGGGTATGTTTTAATTAGATTCTCAACCTGCTTAACAAACAACTTGGCATGAAATTACTAAAACTTGGAAAGACAACGTTTTCAAAACTATAACGCATAGTGTTTTAAAACATACCACCGGGTATCTCACTATGTTTTGCTATAAAGTAAACTCAAGTGATTTTCAAACCAAACTCGATTTTTTCTACTAAGTCAAAAATGTTTCAAAATGGCCCTAAGAAACTATTGGAAGTGCTAAATGAAATCAACTCGTTTTAACTTATACTTGGATAAGTTTTCAAAATCTAATCAAACAAGCCTACTCAAACTTTCCTCAAATTCACTTTGTTTTCACCCCACTTCTAAACGAAAAAAAAAATCTGATCACTCAAAGACGTTTTTCCCCGTAACATACCAGATTCGGGCGTGGTGTCTTGTCCGAGTTTGGGGTGTTACAATTGTGGTATCAGAGCCAAGTTCAAAGGCTTGGCTGTGGGCCTGAGGCCCAAAATGTTTTCAAAAGATCGTTTTGTTAGTCTTTATTCTTAAAGTATGGTTTGAAAGGCATGGCACCGAGTCTCCTGCACTGGTTCGCCTGTAAGTACCCGCACTATTGCTTGTGAATTGATTGGATGTGATATGATTTGATGAATAGCAATAGTATACTACTTTAGAGATTGAAACCGATAGGATTCGCGTGAACTCGCGAGAACAAATCCTCTTAAAATATTCATAAGACTTGCTTTTAAACAAGTGGAATAAATACTGATGCATAAAAATTCTTAATCAGATACGTAGAAAGATTAGTCATGAGCGCTAGAGGTGGACGTGGTCGTGGACGAGGTCGTGGTAGGATGACGCTTTGAGCCCGTAGGATCCAGTCGGGGTTCGAAAAATGAGATACCGGTTCCGCCACCACCGTGGAGGTGGTGAGTTCCAAGATCGATCGGGGCGACGCAGTGTCACGAGCGATCTTTGCGAGTGTTGGAAAGAGTAGCTGGTGTAGGTGGTGGCGCGGGAGTTAGGAAATTGTTCTGAGCGACTTCGGCCAATGGGGCCAATTCTTCCGAGGTGTTTCGGTGTTGCTCCAAAGATCGCTGCCGAATATTGGTGGAGGCGACGAGGCGGATCATGGATGATCCGACTTGACTTTGCCAAGAGAAGCCGAAGGGCATCGTGACGCTTCTCCGGGATGAGTCATATCGGTGGTGGCTCACGGTTCGAGACAGTGGTGGCAGCGAGAGGATCTAACATGGGATTATTTCAGGCGAAGATATCAAAGGAAATACATCGGAGCTAGTTATGTCGACTCGAGGCTTTTCGAGGCTTGTTCGGGGAGTAAATCATGTCGAGTACGCAGTGAGTTCCCGGCCGAGTAGGTATGCCGAGGGGCATTGTGGCCACCGAGCATGAGAGGTGTGTTCGTTTCGAGGATGGTCTGAGGAGACGACTTGAGGTCGCTGATTGCTCCTCGCCAGAGCGCGAGTTTGCTGTCTTAGTTGAGAAGGCTAAGGTAGCCGAGGGGTTAAGGAGTCGATGAGGCGGGGCATGGACCGAAATAGACATAAGAGGAGCTTTGGGTCCTCCGGGTCGTCGGGTAATCCGCAAGAGGGCTAGACAAGTGGGCCGAACCACCGCTAGGTTTGTTCTTTGCTAGCGAGGACCGCCGCAGATGTGATCGATGTGGGAAATCTCATTGGGGTGGTTGCTTTGACTGGAGGAAAAGGTCGCCAGTGTGGTTCTCTCGAGCACCGTGTGAGGGACTGTCCGCGTAGGTTGGCGAGATCGATCCGAGAGTCGTGGCCGTAATCGCCTCGAGGTAATGGACCGCCACCGCAGAGGGGCCGTGGTAATGGCAGAGGCGGTAATGGTTCTCAGTCGGGGCGCGAGCACCGGCGAGAGGTGCGAGTAGCTCGATGCTAGACGACTGGATTAGTGTATCTTTGAGGCGCCGAGAGGAGGGCGACGCACCGGACGTCATAACCGGTACGTTTTTGATTTTTGGTTCTCCTTATACTGCTTTGATTGATGTGGGTTCAACGCACTCTTATGTTGCCAGTAGTATAGTAGATACCATGGATTTAGACTCTGAGATATCTTCTAGGCAGATGACTGTGATTAGCCCTCTAGGTCACTCTGTAGTAGTAGATAAACTGTTTAGAGAGGTACCCTTAGAACTCCAAGGGGTAGTGTTTGCTGCTGATCTGATGGAACTGCCGTTTGGGGAGTTCGATCTGATTCTTGGGATGGATTGGTTGGTCAAGTACCAGGCGAGGTTGGATTGCGCGGCCAAGCGCATGGTTCTTAAGACGGTTGAGGGTGATGAGGTGACTATGATAGGTAATAGGAGAGATTACTTATCAAATGTGGTATCTGCTCTGAAGGCGGAGAAGATGGTCAGGAAAGGCTGTGAAGCATATGTAGTTCATGTGTATGCCTTGGAGGCTAAAGAGGCCATTGTGGAGAAGGTTCGCATCATTAAGGATTTTGGCTGATGTTTTCCCGAGGAGCTTCCAGTGTTTGCCGCCAGATCGCGAGGTGGAGTTCGGGATTGATACATTGCCGAATCTGCGCGAGTGTCTATTGCTCCGTATAGGATGGCGCCAAAGGAATTGGTGGAGCTTAAGGCTCGAGATCCGGGAGTTATTGGATCGAGGTTTTATTAGGCCTAGTGTTTCGCGTGGTGCGCGCGGTACTCTTTGTCAAGAAGAAAGATGGCACGATGCGGATGTGCATAGACTACCGCCGATTGAACAAGTGGCGATTAAAAACAAGTATCCGCTGCCACGGATAGATGATTTGTTTGATCACCGAGGGGTGCTTCGCGGTATTCTCGAAGATCGACTTGAGGTCCAGGTATCACCGCTATGGGTTAAGGAGGCGGATATCCATAAAACAAATTTGGACTCGGTATGGGCACTACGATTTCTCGTAATGCCATTCGGGTTGACTAACGCCGGCGGCGTTTTATGGACATGATGAATAGGGTGTTTCAAAGCATGATCTCGGATCGGTTCGTCGTGGTTTTCATAGACGACATCTTGGTGTACTCAGGGACGGAGGAAGAGCATGTTAAGCATTTGCGAGTGGTGTTGCGATTTTGAGGAAAAGCGACTTTATGCTAAGTTCGATGGTCACGAGTTACGGCTTAGAAAGTGACTTTCTTGGGTCATGTAGTGTCGGTGAGGGGATTCGAGTAGATCCTCGTAAGATTGAGGCGCTTTTGGATTGGAAGCCGCCTAAGTCGATGGTCGAGATTCGGAGTTTTCTGGTTTGGCGGATACTCACCGAAGGTTTGTTGAGGTTTCTCGTTGATAGTTGCGCTGATGACCAAGTTCTTTGAGGAAAGAAGTTCCGTTTGTATGGACTGAGAAACAGCAGGAAAGCTTCGATAAGTTAAAGAAGATTTTGACTGAGGCTCCGGTTCTAATTCAACCTGAGGCTGGTAAGGAGTACACAGTCTATTACGATGCATCACATACGGGCTTGGGTTGTGTGCTGATGCAAGAAGGTAAGGTTGTGGCTTACGCTTCTCGACAGCTGAGGCCACATGAGGTCAACTATCCGACGCATGATTTGGAGCTAGCGGCTGTGGTCTTCGCCTTAAAGATTTGGTGGCACTACTTATACGGAGAGAGATCGATAGTCTACACAGCATCACAAGAGTCCAAGTATCTACCGACTCGGAAGGATTTGAATTTGAGGCGTGCGAGATGGGTTGAGTTGTTTGAAAGATTACGACTGTTCGATTGAGTATCATCCGGGCAAGGCTAACGTGGTGGCTGACGCGTTGAGCCGTAAGGTTGTTTCGGACTTAAGAGCATTGTTTGCCCATTTGAGTTTGTATGACGACGGGAGTATTCTCGCGAGTTGCGAGTTAAGCTTCGCTTTGGTTGAGCAAATCGTCAGAAAGCGCTTATTGGATGAGGTTCTGAGTGCGCGGAGGTTACAAGTGCAGAATGGTGGTTTGGAGGGTTACAGCTTGTCTGGTGAGGAGGTTCTGTGTTTTCAAGGTAAGGCTTGTATGCCTAAAGATGTTGAGTCGAGGCGAAAAATTCTTCAGACGCACATAGCAGCCTCTCATGCTATGCACCACGGAGGTAGCAAGATGTATAGGGATCTTAGAGAGCAGTTTTGGTGGCCTGGCTTGAAGAAAGAGGTGACAGAGTTTGTTGGGAAGTGTCTGACTTGTCAGCAGGTCAAGGCTGAACATCAGTTGCCGTCGGGTTTGCTTCAGCCTGTGAAGATTCCTCAGTGGAAGTGGGAAAGGATAACCATGGATTTCGTCAGTGGGTTACCGCTTACGCCAAGCAAGAAAGATTCAGTTTGGGTAGTGGTGGATCGACTGACTAAATCAGCTCACTTTATTCCGGTGAGGGTTGACTACTCACTTCAGAAGCTAGCGAAGCTGTATATTTCAGAGATAGTGAGGTTGCACGGCGTGCCAGTTTCGATAATCTCGGATAGGGATCCCAGATTCACGTCAAGGTTCTGGAAAGCACTGCATCAAGCTCTGGGTACTCGTTTGGATTTCAAAGACGGCTTTTCACCCAAATCGGACGGTCAATCGAAAGGGTCATTCGTGTTTTAGAGGATATCTTTGAGAGGTTGTATCTTGGACTTGAGGTAGTTGGGAGGAGTTTCTACCATTAGCCGAGTTTGCCTACAACAACGATTACTGCGCGAGCATCAAGATGGCACCGTCACGAGGCGTTGTATGGTAGGAAATGTCGCTCACCTACGTGTTGGACGGAGTTAGGTGAACGTCGCTTGTTGGGACCCGAGTTGGTTGCTTTGAGACCAAGACAAGGTTAAGTTGATTCAGTCTAGATTGAAGGAAGCTTCGACCGCAGAAGTCTTATGCCGATCTTAAGCGAAGAGATATAGAGTTCGCCGTGGGGATCGAGTTTTCCGAAGGTCTCGCCTTGGAAGAAGGTGTTGAGGTTCGGGAAGAAAGGCAAGCTAAGTCCGAGGTTTATTGGGCCGTATAAGGTATTGAGACGAGTTGGACCAGTGGCGTATCAACTTGAGTTGCCAGCAGAGCTGAGTCAGATTCATGACGTTTTTCACGTTTCGATGCTTCGACGTTATCGTTACGATCCATCGCATGTGGTAGCAATGGAAGAGATCGAGGTGAATCCGGATCTTACCATGGGGAGGAACCCGTGCGATTCTTGATCGGGATGTGAAGGTTCTGCGTAAGAAGTCCGTGCCTTTGGTTAAGGTACTTTGGCGGAATCATGGCGTAGAAGAAGCTACGTGGGAACCCGAGGATATGATGAGACAAAGAATACCCGCAACTCTTTTGATCGGGTAATTTCGAGGTCGAAATTATTTTTAAGAAATTAGAACCGTAATATCCCGGTTAGGGGCTATTTTGTTGTTGCATGTTTTTGCATGTGTCTAGTGTCTTTGCGTGGCTATTTCTATGTTTTGGGGCTTAATTGAAGTCTAAGTGTATGCCCGAGTGAATGGGAAAATTTTGTTTTTGGGTGTTAAGTCGGGAGCCGTTGGAGCTAGGGTATAAGAGTTTTATTTGGTGTTTTGTTGAACAAGAAAGGAGCTGGTGGAGTGGCGGGATAGGCGCCATCGAGGCTTGTGTGTGTGGCGTCATTTGCGGAGGGAGAGGTCTTGTGTTCAAGCGGCGGGGTGGCCACCTTTTGGCTTTCTTTTTGACGCCTAGGAAGGGAGAGTTTGTAGGCGCTCAAACTCTTGCCATGGACTAGGTCAAAGTGTTCAAATGATGGGTGGAGAGTGAATTTAGGAAGGAGACTTGTTCAAAGTGTTTTGAATGGATGGTTGTGAGCAAATATGGGTAGTGGCCGAAAGTTGGGGTGTGTGTGGAGAGTGGGCTGGTTTTGGCAAGGGGATATGGGAGTGCCGAAATTCATTTTTGAATTTTAGTGCATATTCGGTCACTTTGTGTCAAGCAAAAATCCTCTCTTTTGTTAGCTAGCCGAATTTGTTTTCCAAGAGAATTCCTCCATCCTTCTTCCTGAAACCGAAAGATCAAACCTCCCTAAAGCTTGCCAAAATTGGTTTTGTGTGTTCTTGTTGATAGCTGAATGCCCTTCCATCTTTCTTCCTTTTCATTTGTGTTGAGCCGAAACCATTACCCTAGTGTTCTCATATTTTCTTTCTCCTATTAACACTTTGATAGCCGAAAGTTATCCCCTAAAACTTTTTCTTCATTTCTTCTTCTTTTAAGAACCGAAAGTACTTTCTTGTTCTTCTTCTTTTTCCCATTTCTATTGTTGGCCAAATATCAACCCCTCTCTTTTCATCTTTCTCTTGTATTTCTCCCTTTGTATAAAGCCGAATTCTTTTCTTATTTTTTTTTCTAAGTGTTGACCGAATCTATCCCCTCTCCTGGTGGTTGTTGGCCGAATTTTGGTTGGTGTTGGGTAAGTGCTTGGCCGAATGGCCATTCCTCCTCTCCCTTGTCTTCTATCGATTTGGGTTTGATTAAGGGCCGATTTCGGCATTGGGTGAAGGGTGTTAATCTCTTGTGTTTAATCGATTTCATTATAGGTCATTCGGATTTTGGATACAATCAAGTGGAGCCTTCGTCCTTTGGTTAACCATTTGGGGTAAGTATTGGTAAGGGCCAGTCCTATTAGTTGATTCTTTTATCTTGTTAAGCCAAGTTAATTAGGGATTAATGGTTCTTCTTATTAGGTGGTGGCCGATTATCAAAAGAACCACTTTGTTGGTTCGAGGTTTGGTTGGAAACCAAATCATCTTCAAGGTAAGGGTTGGATATTGACCCCTTTGGTTAATTGATGATGGCCGAATGTTATAGATGCCTAACCCTATGTGTTGGCCGAGTGTAGGAGCTAGTAATCAAGGGACTTAGATCGCTTTTGTCGATTTCTAGACTCGTATTACAGTGTGTAAACTAACACACTATACTTAGTAATATTGTTATTAAACCTGTTTGCCTATTAAAATCATGACATGATGATGGATTATTGGATACCCAAACGGGGTATGTGTACGTATCCGGTAAGTCGATATTGTTACTAGATTACCGATGATCTATATGGTATCATGACTATGTATGTATGTGATATGGGGCATGAGTCAAACATATTAGCATGATATGCATAATTTGTATGATATGCATGGTTACATGAGTATGGTATGTTGATGGGTGATATGAGAGGAGGAGGGCGGTGATATTTTGTCTTGACGAGCACCGGTGTTTTGGTAACACACTTTGTGACTTTGGGTCACCAGTGCTTTGGTAGCATATTTGTGTCTTTGGGACACCGAGGTTGGGCACCTCATTGCGACTTGTCCCCGTGGTTAACACCACCGTGGGTTGGCCCCACATGAGATATGGGATCGTCTGCTAGTGATTGGGTATCACACGATGGGTTGGCCCCATCATTCGATTATTGTGACTACGGTCACCAGTGCTTTGGTAGCACATTTGTGTCTTTGGGACACCAGAGGTTGGGCACCTCATTGCGACTTGTCCCTGTGGTTAACACCACCGTGGGTTGGCCCCACATGAGATATGGGATCGTCTGCTAGTGATTGGGTATCACACGATGGGTTGGCCCCATCAATTGATTTGTGACTTCGGTCACCAGTGCTTTGGTAGCACATTTGTGTCTTTGGGACACCAGTGTTTTGGTAACACATTGTGACTATATGTCACCAGTGGTTTGGCACCACCAGTGGTTTGGTACCACACGGGGTAGAAAAGGGAGATACGGATGGTTAGGATCGGGTTGCATTAATTATGTTGCTATGTATGATGTGTGTTAGCATGTTGTTTCATCGGGAGCGGGATTTATGCACTGAGTCACTCGACTCACCCTCTCCTTTGACATTTCAGGTGACTCGTAGACGCGGACATGGAGCCGGGATGGACTCGGGGTGCTCATGCCATGCGTAATAAAGTTTTACTCAAACTCTATCATTTGGGTACTTTAGTTTAATTACTTTTATTTGGGTTTTAATTTGGATTTGTAAAAGGCCTTTAAATTATGTTTTATGATGGGTATGTTTTAATTAGATTCTCAACCTGCTTAACAAACAACTTGGCATGAAATTACTAAAACTTGGAAAGACAACGTTTTCAAAACTATAACGCAAGGTGTTTTAAAACATACCACCGGGTATCTCACTATGTTTTGCTATAAAGTAAACTCAAGTGATTTTCAAACCAAACTCGATTTTTTCTACTAAGTCAAAAATGTTTCAAAATGGCCCTAAGAAACTATTGGAAGTGCTAAATGAAATCAACTCGTTTTAACTTATACTTGGATAAGTTTTCAAAATCTAATCAAACAAGCCTACTCAAACTTTCCTCAAATTCACTTTGTTTTCACCCCACTTCTAAACGAAAAAAAAAATCTGATCACTCAAAGACGTTTTTCCCCGTAACATACCAGATTCGGGCGTGGTGTCTTGTCCAAGTTTGGGGTGTTACATGGATAGACTAGAAGGGAAAGCCTTCTACTGTATTTTAGATGGCTACACAGGGTAAAACCAAATTGCCATATCTCCTACTGATTAAGAAAAGACTACATTCACCTGTACTTATGGAACATTTGCTTTCAAAAGAATGCCATTTGGGTTATATAACGCCCCTGCAACATTCCAACATTGCATGATGGCAATATTTTTTGACTTGGTGGAGAGATTCCTTGAAGTATTCATGGATGATTTCTCAATGTTTGGCGACACTTTTGAAGGCTGTTTGAAAAATTTGGAGTTAGTACTTTGCCGATGTCAAGAAACAAATCTTATGCTGAATTGGGAAAAATGCCACTTCATGGTTTCTGAAGGCATTATTTTGGGCCACAAGATCTCACAGCAAGGAATTGTCATCGACGAAGCAAAAATAGAAGTCATTAAAAAGTTGCCACCACCCATTTCAATGAAAGGAATCAGAAGCTTCCTTAGTCATGCTGTATTTTACTGTCTATTTATCAAGGATTTTTCTAGGATATCCAAACCTCTATGTCAGTTGTTGAAACAAAACAGATCATTTCATTTTGACGAGTTATGCTCAAAAGTGTTCAAAGAGTAAAATGAGTGATTAATACATCACCTATAGTCATTACACCAGACTGGACTTTACCATTTGAACTGATGTGTGATGCAAGTTACTTTGCTGTAGGTGCAGTTCTGGGGCAAAGAAAAGCCAAGATGTTTCATGCTATATATTATGCCAGTCGTATGTTGACAGATTCATAGCTCAGTTATACCATCATGGAGAAAGAATTGTTAGCGGTGGTATTTTCCTTTGAAAATTTAGAGCTTATCTAGTGGGCACCAAAGTCACAATTTATACAAACCATTCTGCCATTAAATACTTGGTGACGAAAAAAGAGGCCAAGCTTAGATGCATTAGATGGATATTGTTGCTGTAGGAATTTGATTTGGAGATTAAAGATAGGAAAGACACTGAAAATCAAGTCGCTGAGCACTTGTCACGACTAGAAGCAGGGAATAATTATAGTGATAGTAAAATGATTAAAGACGAATTCTCTGATGAGCAGTTATTTTTGGCTATGTCATTGCCATGGTATGCTGATATTGTTAACTTTCTAGTCAGTGGGTTGCTGCCACCTGCACTCAATCATCAAGGACAAATGAAATTCCTTCATGATGCCAAGCAATATTACTGGGACGAGCCATTTCTATTCAAGTAGTGTGCAGATCAAGTAATTCAGAGATGTATTCTGGATGATGAAATTCAAAGTATCCTACATAACTGTCATTCTGCACCCTATGGCAGACATTTTGGAAGCATGTGAACTGCTACAAAGGTTCTCCAATCTAGTTTTTATTGGCCCACCATGTTTAAAGATGCTTATGAGTTCTGTCAAAGCTGTGATTGCTGTCAAAGAACTGGTAACTTATCAATGAGACACAAAATTCCACTGCAAAATATTTTAGAAGTGGAATTATTTGATGTATGGGGAATTGATTTCATGGGTCCATTTCTACCATCCTAGGGCAATATCTACATTATTGTCCCTGTGGATTATGTCTCCAAATGGGTTGAAGTTGTGGCTTTACCTGCAAATAATGCCAAATCAGTTCTGAGATTCCTGCATACAAATATTTTTACCAGGTTTGGTACCCCTCGTGCCTTAATTAGTGATGAAGGTTCATATTTTGGCTGCAGATTAGTTGCCAACGCTCTAAACAGATATGATGTTAAACATAAAATTGCCACGGCATACCACCTACAAACAAATGGATAATTTGAAATTTCCAATAGAGAAATCAAGCAAATTTTGTGAAAAGTTGCCAATCCAAACCGCAAGGATTGGTCAGCAAGGTTTGATAAAGCCTTGTGGGCTATCGCACAGCTTTCAAGACACCGTTCAGAATGTCACCTTTCAAGCTTGTCTATGGTAAACCATGTCATTTTCCAGTTGAGCTATAACACAAAGCATTTTAGGCAATCAAGAAACTAAACATGGCCTGGGGTGCTGCTGCAACTCATCGCTTACTGGAGCTTAATGAGATGGATGAATCTCGAGCTCAAGTTTTTGAGAATGCTAGACTGTACAATGAAAAGACAAAGCGATGGCATGACAAGAAAATTTTTCCTCGGTAATTTGTACCTGGACAACCAGTCTTGTTCTTCAATTCTAGACTTAAACTATTTCCAAGAAAATTAAAGTCGAGATGGTCCAGACCATTCGTAGTCGAGCGTATATACCCTCATGGAGTTGTCGACATTAAAGATGGAAAAACAGGATCCATTTTAAAAGTCAATGGTCAACGCCTAAAACATTATTTTGGAGCTCCTATAATGCGCGACAAAAAAATTATTTCTCTTCGAAATACTTAATATTTTTCTCTTGCAAAAATTTTCTTCGTTTATTTTATTTTTACTTTTTCTTATTTGTTACCCAATAAATTTATTTAACTATTTATTTTTTATTTTTACAGGTTTGTTTTTGGGCTAGAGTACATACAAATTGAAGCCATTAGCGTAATTATTTCAATTTTCACAAATTTGCACTAAATACATTTTCTTTTCCCGCTAAATGCCAATTGTTTTGTCTTGTCAGACCATGATTAAGACCAATCTTATCGCACACATCATGTAACACCCCAAACCCGGCCCAAACATTACGACCGAATTTGGTTTGCTACAAAGAAAAGTTTTTGAAAAATCATTTTAAAACTTAGTTGAATTGTCTTTCAATTTAAATTTTCTTTGTTAAAAACCAACTTAAAATATTTGCTGAGTCGAGTTGTTTACAAATTTCGAATGTACCCGATGGTACTTTAAAACATTTTGCGTTTAATTTGAGAAAAACATGTGCAACCGCTTTTAACATCATCAAGTAATTTAAACCAAACATTCAAACATGCAAAGAATAATAAAATAATCCTAGGAGGCCTTATTACAATTAAACAACTTAAATCCAAAAGAAAGATAGATAAAATCTAAAATTCATTTATTAAAAACTCCACTTGCATGGCCACCTCGAGTCCATCCGGCTCCTCACCCGCGGCCTCACTTTAATCACTGAAAAATTAAAGGAGAAGGTGAGTCACCAAGACTCAATGTGTAACCCTTCCCCAATTTAATGTAATAACATACACAAATTATAACCAATTAACATGCATAAGTTTAAATGCACCCAACCTAACCATCCATACGCCTTTTTCTACCCCTTTGTGGTACCAAACCACCGGTGGTGCCAAACCACTGTGACGTATAGTCACAAATGTGATACCAAATCACTTTGGAGATACCAAATCTCTCGGTGTCCAAGAAGACACAATTGTGTTACCAAAACACCGGTGACCGAAGTCACAATTAGATGATGGGGCCAACCCATCGTGTGATACCAAATCACCGCGGACAATCCCATATCTCAAAGTGGGGCCAACCCACGGTGGTATTAACCACGAGGACAAGTCGCTATGAGGTGCCAAACCTCTGGAGGTACCAAACCTCACGGTGACCGTAGTCACGATGTGTTACCAAAACACCGTGTCCGTCCGACACGAATATCACCGCCCCCTCCTCTCATCAACCCATAACAATCATTTATATGCATGTACCACAAATCATGTTGATAGATTTATTTAACAACATCCAATCGATTTATCATAAGCCATATATCAAATAATACACATACCAAATGTGTCATGCTTCCCAAAAGTATCAAATAATAATCACATAGTAATAAGAACTTACCCAAATCCTTGTTAATACCATGAAGGTATTACATCCCCATCTACACAAAACGTTTAGGGATAAAATAACACTTAGCATATTAAAAGTTATAAGATGTGTATGTATACACACTGCACCAAAAAGAGTTCTAAATCCCAAATAGACAAATCGGCCACACAAGTATTCTTGCCCCTATATTCGGCCAAAAATGAATATTAGAACCATGGCCTATTCGGCCAAACCAAAATAATTGAGAAAGGTTCCTTGTGAACCTAAAATCTTACCCAAAGCCTTGAACACTTATCCAACACACTCCTAAAAGAATCGGCCTCACTTCCTACAATCAACCATCATCAATAAGGTTTATTAGCCTTCTACTTAAACGAAAACTTAAAAGAGTAATCCATTGAAATAAGCCCTTACCACTTTACCAAAACCGATTTCTAGAGAAGTCCCGATGAAAACTATCTTACCTTCAATATTCGGCCAAAGTTGATCAAGATAGGAGAAGAAAATTCGGTATACCCAAGAGAGTGGATTCGGCTATGATTTGCTCAACACAAACAACCAAGGTTCAACTTGTATGGAAAAAGATGAAGTAAGAAAGTGAACTAATAGTTTCAACTAAGTGCTTTTGAGAAGAGAAAAGAAAGAAATAGATAGAATATTATGATATAGGAGATTCGGCTAAGAAAGAAAGAAGAAAATGGACAAAAGAGATAAGTGTTTCAAGCAATGGTTGAAGAAAATACTCAAGTTTCGGTTTTGAGAGAATGAAAAGGAGAAATAGAAAATGAGCCAAAAATGACCAAATGGTCAAAAAGTATTAGGCTTATCAAAAGGTGAAATTCGGCTAACAAGAAAAGAGTTTGAGAGAGAATTGTTTTGTACTTTTGCACCAAATGAAAGAAATGACCAAAAATTCTTCCCAAGCCTTACCAACACTAGCATATTCGGCCAAATCCCCCTTAGCCACATTGCCGTCCAAGTTCATGGCATAAAGGCCATGATTTTGTTTCCAAAACATAATCCTTGATACTAGCCCCATGTCTCCATATTTTCCTTAATTACTTGATTCCCTTCCATATGTTAACACTTGCCTTAAACCTATAGTCTACTAACCAAAAATTAACATGGTCAACCCTTATCTTAATTATCCTTGGCCGACACTTACCATACCAAAGCAAAAATAAAAGTTGTCCCAATGCTATTTAAGGGATTCGAACCTCTCCCCTCAAGCTAAACTCCATGCGCCATTACCAACTTGCCATGCACTCATCTTGTGTCACTTATTGCTACTTAAATTAACTTAAGTGCTAAGCTCATTTAATCCTCTTCTTTAAATAAGCCTTACTAAGAATTATTCTACTAAACCGAGCTTACTCAAGACCCCTAATTAAGCCTTATATCATCACGAATAATATCACAGAAATTCAAATACAAGAAAAATAATTCAATCACAAATAACCCCTATTTTGGGATGTTACAGTTCTACCCCCTTAAAAATAATTTCGACCTCGAAATTACCTGATCAGAAAAGGTGAGGGTATTGCTGCCGCATCACCTCCTCAGGTTCCCACGTCGCTTCCTCCGTACCATGGTTTCGCCATAGCACTTTCACTAAGGGTACTGACTTTCTACGCAACACCTTGACATCACGATCTAAAATCTGAACTGGTTCCTCCTCGAATGATAAGTCGGAGTTAACCTCAATCTCTGCTACTGGCACGATGTGCGATGGATCTGACCTATACCGTCTAAGCATCGACACATGGAAGACATTGTGAATCTGACTCAACTCTGCTGGCAGTTCGAGCTGATAAGCTACCGGTCCTACTCGCTTCAACACAGTATACGGGCCGATGAACCTTGGACTTAATTTCCTTTTTGCCCAAAGCGCAACACCTTTTTCCAAGGCGACACCTTCGAAAAAACTTTATCTCCTACCTCGTATTCCATCTCCTTGCGCTTGAGATCGGCGTAAGACTTTTGCCTATCCGATGCTTCCTTGAGACGAGCCCGAATTACCTTAACTTTGTCCTCGCCTTTAGTCACCACCTCGGACCCAAGACATGTCGTTCACCTAGTTCCGTCCAACACGTAGGAGTACGGCATCTTCGTCCATACAATGCTTCATATGGAGCCATTTGGATACTCGCTTGATAACTATTGTTATAAGCGAAATTCCGCCAACCCGTAGATACTCCTCCCAACCGCCATCAAGTCCGAACACAACCTCTGAGCATATCTTCTAAGATCTGAATCACTCTCTCCAAAACCTCGATGTAAACCTCGGATCCCTATCCGAGATAATCGATACTGGCACACCATGCAATCTCACTATCTCGGCTACATATAACTTAGCTAACCTCTGGGCGAATAATCTACCCTTACAGTATGAAATGCGCTGATTTAGTCGACGATCCACAATCACCCAAACCGAATTCTTCTTGCTAGGCGTAAGAGGTAATCCACTGACAAAGTCCATGGTGGTCCTCTCCCACTTCCACCGAGGAATCTTCACCGGTGAAGTAAACCGGATGGCAACCGATGTTCAGCCTTGACTTGTTGACACGTCGACACTTACCCACGAACTCGCCACTTCCCGTTTGCACTGCCACCAAAATTGCTCTCTCAAATCCCGATACATCTTGCTACCTCCGGGATGCATAGCATATGGGCTCGCTATGTGCGTCGAAGAATCCTTTGTCTCAACTCCACATCCTTCGGCATACAAGCTCTTCCTTTAAAGCACAAAACTCCATCACCGGGACGGACTAAAATCCTCTAATCCACCATTCTGGACTTGCAACCTCCGATCATTCAAACCATCATCCTCTAACTGCTTCTCCTTAATCTGATCTAACCAAGTCGGCTTGACTTGCAATTCTGCCAAAAGACTCCCATCATTGAACAGACTAAGTCGAGCAAACATCGATCTTAAATCCGATACAACCTTACGACTCAACGCGTCTGCCACCACGTTAGCCTTACCAGGATGATACTCGATCGAACAGTCGTAGTCCTTCAACAGCTCAATCCATCTACGCTGCCTCAAATTCAAATCCTTCTGAGTCAAGAGATACTTAAGACTCTTGTGATCCGTATAAACTATCGACTTCTCTCCGTACAAATAGTGCCTCCATATCTTCAAAGCGAAGACTACAGCCGCTAACTCCAAGTCATGAGTCGGATAATTAGCCTCATGTGGTCTCAACTGCCGAGATGCATAAGCCACTACCTTCCTTCTTGCATCAAAGACGCATCCCAAACCAATATGTGATGCATCGCAATAAACCGTGAATTCCTTGCCTGCCTCAGGTTGAATCAAAACCGGAGCTTCAGTCAGAATCTTCTTCAATTTGTCGAAACTTTCTTGCTGCTCCTCGGTCCACACAAATGGAACTCCTTTCCTCAACAACTTGGTCATCGGTGCGGCAATCAAAGAAAATCCTTCCACAAATCTTCGATAATACCCCGCCAGACCTAGAAAACTCCGAATTTCAACCACAGATTTAGGCGGCTTCCAATCTAACACTGCCTCAATCTTTCGAGGATCCACTCTAATCCTCTACCAAACAACGTGACCCAAGAAAGTCACCTCCTTAAGCCGAATCGCACTTTGCTAAATTTCGCATCTGTTGCTTTTCCTCGAATCTGCAACACCACTCGCAAATGCGCATCATGCTCCTCTTCCGACTTCGAATACACCAAAATATCATCTATAAAGACCACAACAAACCGATCCAAAAACTGTTGAAATACCCTATTCATCATGTCCATGAAAGCCGCTGGTGCATTAGTCAAACCAAACGGCATCACCAGGAACTCGTAGTGTCCATACCGAGTACGAAATGCCGTCTTATGGATATCAGCCTCTTTCACCTTCAGTTGATGATATCCAGACCTTAAATCAATCTTAGAGAAAACCGCAACCCCTTTCAGCTGATCAAACAAGTCATCTATCCTCGGCAAAGGATACTTGTTTTTAATCGTCAGCTTATTCAATCAAGCGGTAGTCTATACACATCCGCATCGTACCATCCTTCTTCTTGACAAAAAGTACCGGCGCTCCCCAAGGTGAAACACTTGGTCGAATGAAACCTCGATCCAACAACTCTTGTATCTGAGCCTTCAATTCCAACAATTCCTTGGTGCCATCCTATATGGAGCTATAGACACCGGCGCTGCCTGGTAACAGATCTATACCAAATTCAACTTCACGATCCGAGGCAATCCCTAAGTTCTTCAGAAATACGTCAAGAAATTCCTTTACGGTTTGAACATTCCCCACGAAGACTCCTTAGCTTCCAAAGCACACACATGAATTACGAACGCCTCACACGGCCCTTCCCCGACCATCTTTACTGCTTTCAACGCAGATACCACGTTGGATAGATAATCTCTCCTATTACCTATCATGACCACTTCTTCACCTTCAATCGTCTTCAAAACCATGCGCTTAGCGGCACAATCCAAACTTGCTTGGTACTTGACCAACCAGTCCATCCCAAGAATCGATCAAACTCCTCAAACGGCGGTTCCATCGGATCGGCTACAAACACTACCCCTTGGAGTTCTAGGGGTATATCTCTATCTGACTTATCTACTTCTACAGAGTGACCTAAAGGACTAAGTACACGGTCATCCTCTTAGAAGCGATCTCGAACTAAACTCATGGTCTCAACTATACTACTAGCAACGTAAGAGTGCGTCGAACCCACATCTATCAAGGCGTTATGTGGAACACCAAAAATTAAAAACGCACGGTTATGACGTCCGGTGCGTCTCCTTCCTCACGACGCCTCAAAGATACACCAAACCAGCTGCCTAGCCTCCGTGTTGCCAATACCTCTGCCGCTGCTCGCGACCTCCACTAGAGCCATAACCACCTCTACCATAACCACGACCTCTCTGCGGTGCTGGTCCCTCCTTTCTCGAATCCCGGGCACGACCTTGACCTTCGGATCGATTCCTAGCTTGCTACGCGGACAGTCCCCTCACACGATGTTCTAGCGAACCACACTCGAAACATCCTTTCCTCCGGTCCAACATTCACCCCAATGAAACTTTCCACAACGGTTACACTGGGCGGTCTTTGATTAGCAAATGGACCTCCTCGCCACGATCGACCCACTCGCCTAAATCTTTTCTGAACATTACCACCTGACCCAGACGATCCAAAGCCTCTCTTCAACTTGCTTCTATCATAACTTTGCCTCGCGGACTCCTTGATTCCTTCGGCTACCTTGGCCTTCTCCACCAAGACAGCAAACTCACGTTCTTCTTTGTGGAGCAATCAGCGACCTTAACTCGCCTCTCTAAGTCCGTCTTCAAAACGAACACAACGATCATGTTCCGATGCCACTATTCCCTGAGCATAACGACTCAGCCTTAGGAATTCCGCTTCATACTCCGAGACCGACTTATTCCCTTGCACTAACCCCAGAAAAGCTTTCCTTTGAGCGTCAATGTAGCTTGATCCAACATACTTCTTCTGATATGCAGCTTTGAAGTACTCCCAAGTGAGATCATCTGCCGTAGCACCATCTCGGACCGTGAGCCACCATCGATATGACTCATCCTTGAGAAGCGACACCGCTCCTTTCGGTTTCTCCTCATTTGTCAAATCTATCTCATCCATGATTCTTTCTTGTCGATTCCAGCCAATACTCACCGTATTGGGCGCTACACTGACACACCTCGGAAAAAATTCAGCTCCGTTAGCTCGAAGTCTCTCAGAACCGACTTCGAGCTCCTCCACCTCCACCAATTCCAGCTACCCTTTCCGAACTCGAAGCATCGCTTGTGACACAGCAGCGTCGTCACCCGGTCGATCCTGCTCTTGACTCCAAAGGTTGGGGGTGGTGGTGGCGGTATCTCATTCTCGAGATCCTTGACCCGACCCGACGGTTCTTACGATCACGGCCATCCTACCCCTTCCGCGGCCCACGACGGCGGCCACGTCCTCTAAAGCTCATTCTAACTATCGCGCTTTAATCTGATTAGGAAAATTTTATGAAAAGAGTTTAATAGAGATTCTTTCGATCAAACAAGGTTTTAAGTCTTCTATCTTGGTTTACACAGAATAATACATCCATTCCCTATACCTTTCATACCTATGCACTCTTCGAGCATTATCGTCCCGTTTCTAGCCCGGGGTATTTCGTCATTTTTTCCTAAAGGGTATTTTTGTAATTTTGTCAATCAAGAATATTTTGAAAATTTTCGAAGATAAATTTGTCCTACCATCTAAAAAAATAATTTAATGATTTTAAAACCGAAGTTTTCCTTAAAACATGGCTAATCCCTTTCGGGTTTATTTAGGATTTTGCCTATGACCGAGTCCTCTTGGTTAGGGTGAACCGAAGCTACGCACTGTGTAGGAATCCCGCGAAGAGGAGGTGAGTCACGAGGACTGCTTAAGTACCAAGCTCTTCCTGATCCAATCCTAGACATGCGCACTGCAAGGTTACCACACCCTAACTCGGCGACTTGGTCGTAGGTTGGTTTAATTAGGCTCTTAAAGTCTTATGTCTTTGTTTGGAGTAAACTAGTCCTAAAGTTTAAAATACTATCACTATCTACGTCCCATGCTTCCTACCATTCTACATGAAATAATTCATACAAAAAGTTAGTGGTACTTACAGGCGGATCGGTCTTGGAGACTCAGTGCCATGCTTATTCAAAACCATAATATTTCAAATAGACCTACCAAAACATTTTTGGGCCTTGGGCTACCCACAAACTTTGAGCTTTGAACTGGCTCGATACCAATTTTGTAACACCCCAAACCCGGCCCAAACATTACGAATCGAATTTGGTTTGCTACAGAGAAAAGTTTTTGAAAAATCATTTTAAAACTTAGTTGAATTGTCTTTCAATTTAAATTTTCTTTGTTAAAAACCAACTTAAAATATTTGCTGAGTCGAGTTGTTTACAAATTTCAATGTACCCGATGGTACTTTAAAACATTTTATGTTTAATTTGAGAAAAACATGTGCAACAGATTTTAACATCATCAAGTAATTTAAACCAAACATTCAAACATGCAAAGAATAATAAAATAATCCTAGGAGGCCTTATTACAATTAAACAACTTAAATCCAAAAGAAAGATAGATAAAATCTAAAATTCATTTATTAAAAACTCCACTGCATGGCCACCTCGAGTCCATCCTCTCTCACCCGCGGTCTACGAATCACTGAAAAATTAAAGGAGAAGGTGAGTCACCAAGACTCAATGTGTAACCCTTCCCCAATTTAATGTAATAACATACACAAATTATAACCAATTAACATGCATAAGTTTAAATGCACCCAACCTAACCATCCATACGCCTTTTTCTACCCCTTTGTGGTACCAAACCACCGGTGGTGCCAAACCACTTTGGTGACGTATAGTCACAAATGTGATACCAAATCACCGGAGATACCAAATCTCGGTGTCCAAGACACAATTGTGTTACCAAAACACCGGTGACCGAAGTCACAATTAGATGATGGGGCCAACCCATCGTGTGATACCAAATCACCGCGGACAATCCCATATCTCAAAGTGGGGCCAACCCACGGTGGTATTAACCACGTGGACAAGTCGCTATGAGGTGCCAAACCTGCGAGGTACCAAACCTCTGGTGACCGTAGTCACGATGTGTTACCAAAACACCGGTGTCCGCTCGACACGAATATCACTGCCCCCTCTCTCATCAACCCATAACAATCATTTATATGCATGTACCACAAATCATGTTGATAGATTTATTTAACAACATCCAATCGATTTATCATAAGCCATATATCAAATAATACACATACCAAATGTGTCATGCTTCCCAAAAGTATCAAATAATAATCACATAGTAATAAGAACTTACCCAAATCCTTGTTAATACCATGAAGGTATTACATCCCCTGTCTACACAAAACGTTTAGGGATAAAATAACACTTAGCATATTAAAAGTTATAAGATGTGTATGTATACACACTGCACCAAAAAGAGTTCTAAATCCCAAATAGACAAATCGGCCACACAAGTATTCTTGCCCTATATTCGGCCAAAAATGAATATTAGAACCATGGCCTATTCGGCCAAACCAAAATAATTGAGAAAGGTTCCTTGTGAACCTAAAATCTTACCCAAAGCCTTCGAACACTTATCCAACACACTCCTAAAAGAATCGGCCTCACTTCCCTACAATCAACCATCATCAATAAGGTTTATTAGCCTTACTCGCTTAAACGAAAACTTAAAAGAGTAATCCATTGAAATAAGCCCTTACCACTTTACCAAAACCGATTTCTAGAGAAGTCCCGATGAAAACTATCTTACCTTCAATATTCGGCCAAAGTTGATCAAGATAGGAGAAGAAAATTCGGTATACCCAAGAGAGTGGATTCGGCTATGATTTGCTCAACACAAACAACCAAGGTTCAACTTGTATGGAAAAGATGAAGTAAGAAAGTGAACTAATAGTTTCGGCTAAGTGCTTTTGAGAAGAGAAAAGAAAGAAATAGATAGAATATTATGATATAGGAGATTCGGCTAAGAAAGAAAGAAGAAAATGGACAAAAGAGATAAGTGTTTCTAAGAATGGTTGAAGAAAATACTCAAGTTTCGGTTTTGAGAGAATGAAAAGGAGAAATAGAAAATGAGCCAAAAATGACCAAATGGTCAAAAAGTATTAGGCTTATCAAAAGGTGAAATTCGGCTAACAAGAAAAGAGTTTGAGAGAGAATTGTTTTGTACTTTTGCACCAAATGAAAGAAATGACCAAAAATTCTTCCCAAGCCTTACCAACACTAGCATATTCGGCCAAATCCCCCTTAGCCACATTGCCGTCCAAGTTCATGGCATAAAGGCCATGATTTTGTTTCCAAAACATAATCCTTGATACTAGCCCCATGTCTCCATATTTTCCTTAATTACTTGATTCCCTTCCATATGTTAACACTTGCCTTAAACCTATAGTCTACTAACCAAAAATTAACATGGTCAACCCTTATCTTAATTATCCTTGGCGACACTTACCATACCAAAGCAAAAATAAAAGTTGTCCCAATGCTATTTAAGGGATTCGAACCTCTCCCCTCAAGCTAAACTCCATGCGCCATTACCAACTTGCCTTGCACTCATCTTGTGTCACTTATTGCTACTTAAATTAACTTAAGTGCTAAGCTCATTTAATCCTCTTCTTTAAATAAGCCTTACTAAGAATTATTCTACTAAACCGAGCTTACTCAAGACCCCTAATTAAGCCTTATATCATCACGAATAATATCACAGAAATTCAAATACAAGAAAAATAATTCAATCACAAATAACCCCTATTTTGGGATGTTACACATCATAATTTCTTCTCTATCATGTTTTAACATAGTCGATTCAGTTTCTTCCCACATTTTTATCCCGTTCATTTTTTGCTTTTACTCTTTGTTTCATTCATAGCTGCTATAAAATCTACCTTTTTCATTTTCAAGTTTTCTATCTTTTCTTCAATGGCTTCCCAAACAGCTTCTGCTTCAACCTCTGCCTCTCTACGCACCTTCTTCAGTAAACTTGCTGAAGAGAAATACCATACAAATATTTCCAAAAGATAATTCTGCATGAAAAAGGATTCATTTTTCAAGATTCTCCCTTCATGGGGTATACAGAGGCCATCTCATCAGTTGTCAAAAAGTATGGATGGGGAATCTTCTATTTCCATCTTGGCGATGTCTTCCCAAATGTAGTGAAAGAGTTTTATGTCCATATTACTTCTTCTGACAGTGCATTTATGTACGTGCGTGGCGCATCAGTTTTATTTGATGAGGACTCCATCAATGCCCAATATGGATTGTCTGAATGTCCTCACGAGTATGCTGACTTTATGAAGAAAATGTCCCCAGAGCGCTTAACTAGATTCTCACTGATGTTTATGTGGAAGGTACGCAATGCTCAATTTCAAGAAATGACTGTTACACCACCGACAGAGTCTTATTGAAGACTCAATGAAAGATTTGGTACCATTTCTTGAAAACTCATCTCATTCCTTCTACACAAAATACTACAATCTCAAAGGATCGATTATTGCTTCTCCACTCCATAATGGTGGGCCGAAAGATTAATGTTGGAAACATTATCTTTCATGAGATTCATCGTTGTGTCCAAAACAATGCACCTAAAATTTCCCCTCACTGATCATTGCACTCTGCCAAAAAGTCAAGGTTCCCTTGTCATAAAATTAAGACCACCTTCCAAACAAAGGGGCTATTACTATGCACATTGTGCAGAAACTAGCTGGTGAGGAAATGCCAAGGCAAACTGGCATGGCCCTATATTCTCCTCCTAGGACTACTTCTACTGTCCCTCGACTTCTCACACTCATTTTGAGCGACGAATGATTGAAGCTGTAGAGGGTTTGAAACAGTAGTTCTATGTGTTGGAAAAACATCAAAAAATGCTTGTCACCGACTTTGTCAAAACTCAAGGGGAGATGGCCATCTTTTGGGAATATGTCCACCAACGTGATAGTGCCATTCGTAAAACCCTGCAAAAGAACTTCTCACGCCCAATGCCACAATTTCCTGTTTTTCCTAAGGAACTGCTATCGAATCCTAAAGTAGAAATTGAAGAACCTACTACTGCTACCACGCACAACCAAGAGCCAGAGATAGATGAAGCCAGGACAGAATCTGTTCACATTGAATCTAATGATGATGGAATGGATACCACTCAGACTACTGCACTTGCACCACAATCTAATGCCCCTATGACTACTCAAGAACATGCAGTTCATCAATTGATTGATGAACTCACAAAGTCAAATATTGATGATGATGAGGAAGAGGTGCCCATAAACCAGCTTAAGAGAAAAAGATTCAAGAAAGATGCTGGTAAAACCGTTCAAGCTGATAGTGGTGACCAGGACAGGTCGTAATGTTACAAACGAGCTGCAAGGAAATCTACACAACCCAAGTAAAGTAACATTCTCCCCATCCAAGCTTTGATTTTGATAAATTTCATTCACGTTAGTTTATAACTATTAATTGCATTATTGTAGCTTTTATTCCTTTAATTCTTTCATGTTCATGCATTGAGGACAATGCATCCCTTAGGTTTGGGGGTGTGTTGTGCTTATAGAATGCATTGTTAAATGTTCATACAGTCTTTTTTCCATAACATTCAATTGCCTGATTATGTGAGTATATGGTTATCAATGATGTTCAATGAGGATAATAACTATTCTTTGTAAACTTAGAAAATATTGTGATAGTTGTTTAGGCATGTTTAGCATAGGACAATTGTTGAAAATGAATTTGTAAAAGTAGAATAATTGAAATATAAATGCAATTAGGCTATAGTAGCATTCTTTTAATAAATTTAGGACTTCTTGATTTAAATTTAGTATAGTAATAGTGTATAATTTATGTCATGGTAGAATAATATGAATACTCCAATGTTTGAATCTGTTAAGTAGGTTAGTAATATTTTGCTTGCTCTATTATATTGTTGACTAGAAAAATGAGTTCAGATATGAGTGTTTGTTTAAAAAAAAAGTACATATTTTAGGGACACTCCATTGAATTTTTAGGCTAAATTGCTAATAAGGTAGTTGTTAGCTCCATCCATCTTTTTAGTTAAAAGCTTTTGTTTCATGAGTGATTGATATTCAAATTGTGACATGATATAATATATGGCGGTCTAGTGTATGCTCCATTGAGGTTGTCAAGTATAAAATCATGTGACAATATGAATTCCCTAGAAAAATTTTGTGTTGGAAATTGATGTGTCTAAAAAAATTTAATTTAGAAGAGAGATAACGTAATTATATTCAGAAGAAATCTACTATAGTTTTAATTGCTAAAATATTTAGGAACTTTTACCTTTAGGAAACATTTTCTGCACTTCATTTGCTAAATAGGTTTACAAGAATTGTAAGTAATTTTTCTTTGTTTCAGTAGAAGACTGCTGAGAATAGAGGTACACAGTATGCTCATTATGACTTGGCAGTATAATTGGTGATTGATTGTTTTGGCAATTCCTTTCATTCATGCATATTCATACATTATTTACTTGAGGAAAAGCAATAATTCAAGTTTGGGGGTGTGATAACTCTTGAAAGGAGTTATATTTTAGGCCTCTAGATGGAATTAAACGTTTGTAATTAAGTAGGCATATGCATTTTTAGGATAATTTTAGAACATTGCATAACAAAGCTTGGATTGCGCTATAATGGTCATCATTTATTACTTTTCTTACTTGGGGATGGAAAATTTGTGGTTGTGGTTGGACACAGGTACAGGTAGAAGAAGAGGAGGAAAAGGATGCAGAAGGAAAATAAAGGAAGTGAAACATTACCGTGGCAAATGGGGAGATTGATTGTCAACACAATTGCCATGGCAATTCCAAGAAGATGACTTAACACTCTATCTATGTCACTTTCAGCCAGCTGGACGTGTACTAGAAAAACCAACCTGAAAAAGAGGAGAAAAATGTGTGCTGAGGGGGACGGATCCACCTAATAAAAGAAGGGGGAGAAGAAGAAATATGAAGGAGGGGAATTGGTGTGAGAAGAAAATTGGTGACAATGGTTTTTCTCACTATTGGAGAATTTTAGGGAAAGAAAGGATAGTAGCTTAAGAGAGCAGAATACAGATGTGAAGAAGGAGGAGAGATAGCTATCATGGTTTCACGTACAATCTAAAAATCGAAGAGAAGTTGGAGTGTGGCGAGAGTTCCTACATTTCTGCCTTTATTTTCTTTATTTATGTGATTCAAACTTATTTGAGAATGTTGATGAATGATTTTATTTTGGTGTTAACTTTTCCACCCATGAACTAAATCTTTTTTGGTTTGAAGTTATTTGGGTGAATGTTTTATCATCTTTAATGCCCGTGATTTGAGATTGTTTATGTCACTGTTTCATTCAATTTATGCTTATTTTAAATACATGCATGCAAGCTCTAGGCATAGTTGATTGTGTGTTGTGTTCTTAGATGTACTTTTAATTCTGAAAAGATTAAATATACTGGATCTTGAATCATTTGATGAAAGCGAATACTCAACAGAATATTTGTAGCACTCTAGACATAGATGTTGCGAGTTGTATGGAGAAGAATGTTCAATGTAGTTATTAATCCAGAGTTCTATAGACATATAATAACTTAGATTTCTAACTTAAGATCTAGCTATCAAAAGAGACAGGTTACAGTAGTGACTCTTTGAGCAGTTGATTAGATAATATTTTACCATGGAATTATTTTGATATTTCACCTGAATAATTCTAGCCCTATTCATTCAACAACAGAAATACTCTTGATTTTCTCTGTAATTTGCCACAACATTTATTTTCCATATCAATTCTTTGTTTTTATTATTTGATTTCATTAATTCATTATACAAATATCTTATTCAACTTGAGAGTATTTCTTGCTATTCAGTATAGTCAATAGGATTATAATAACCTATTCAATTTCTTACCAATTTTCGATCCATATGGAGATGACATTTACTTAAGGCTTTATTACTTGAATGATGTGTACACTTGGATAATTGCGTTAGTTATTTACACGCAACAAACATCTATGGTTAATTTGGTTGAATTAGATAAAGGAAGTTCCAAAAAGAAGTGTGCATCTGTATGTTAAAAAGGGGTATCTGCCATGGTAATATGTTAGTTTTGAAAATAGGCGTATTCATGGTTATGAAAGACATTAGAAATTGTCAATTCAAGTTCATCTGAGTTAGGTAATGGTTGAATTTGATTTAACTGGAATTTGTTGTATCTGAGTTGTATAATGTCTTCTTCTAAAATCATATGGAATTTGAGTTATAGTTATCTTTAGTATTTGGGGTTCCGAGATAAAGTGATGTGGAATTCATCTGAATGATATGTGTAGTACATTATTAGGGAGAGACTGTATGGTATCAAAACAAGGTATGATTTGATTAGTAGTGATTATATTCAGATTTGCATAAGTATTCGCCAAATGTGTATGTATCTACCAGTGAATAATATATGTGAACAACTATTCTGGAGTAAGTTTGTGTATTAAAAGGTGATTGATACGAATTGGGCTCCAAAGGTATATTCCTTGAAATAGTACTTTTGTGGTTAAGTGAAAGAAGAGATTAATAAAATGTATAGAAAGACCTTAAGTTGGTTCGCTAAGAGAGAAATGGTAAGCTAAGAGTATGGTAGTTGGTGAGTATGAGTAAGACGAAACTGTAATAGTTTTCGACTGATACAAAAGTAAGTGGTTTAGAAGGATAGATGGCACAACAATGTTCTACGAATATTATAAAGTATCTGCCAAGGTATTTTTGTAGTAAAGCTCATTAAGTTCTCTTGAACTTACAAGATTTGTTCTTGTTTTCAGGTGTGATAGTTGTTTGAATGTGCCAAGAGGGATAGGCTAGGAACGCGCCAAGTAGTGACAAAATGGATTATTATGCATACAGTGAGATAATGGTGTAGATTAGGGTTACACCCTAATAGTCTTTCTTTAACAATCAATCTTTTATATTATAATGAGTTGAAACAAGCCTGTTGTAATATTTTATTTTTATTTTATTTTGAATACTTTCCTTTGTTTTTAAGATATTCACTCTCTCAGTTAAGTTAATAAGAAAAATGATTTCAGTAAGGAGTAATTGTCAATTGTTTCAAAATTTAGTTAAGTATTTTGTGTAGTAACACTTGAGATTTGGACTCGGTGAATCGGGTCGGGTTGAGGGAGTTACATTATATATATGCACCAATGATAAAATATTATAATATCATATAATAATGTATCTTTTACTATAATCTATAATATAATAGTAGTACAATATATATTGCATATTATTATATATTATTGTTTATCATTATACTAGTTGAATTATGCTCTAAGTCCCTATACTTTTCTTACATCTGAAAGTTAGCCTTTCTACTGTATTATGTAATGATATATCATATCATATAATATATTATTAATTTATATATATGCATCAATGATTAAACATTAAAATACCATGTAATACTATATCTTTTATTGTAATGTATATTATAATAATTATATATAGTAGTAGTACATTATATATTACTTATTTTTATATATTAATTTTATTATTGTACTAGTTGAAATATGCTCTAAGTCCTTATGTTTTTCGTACATTTGAAAGTTAGTCCTCCTACTATATTATATAATGCTATATCATATCATATAATATATAAATAGTTTATATATATGTATCAATGATTAAACATTATAATATCATCTAATACTATATCTTTTGTTATAATTTATATTGTAATAATAATTATATATATATATTATATTTTTAGTAATAATTATATATTATATTATTTTATGTATTAGTAATAGTTATATATTATATTATATTTGTAACACCCCAAACCCGGCCTAGACGCTATGGCCGAATCTGGCGATGTTACATTGAAGTGTTTTTCATAAAGTGTGATATCGATGAAAACCCTTTTCCTATTTAACCTCTTTGCGTTATTTTATGATGGTTCCAAGACGTGTCATTCATTTTCAAAACGTGAGTCATTATCAAAAAGTTATTCACTTTTAAAACGTTATTAATTTTCAAAACGTCATTTATTGCGGAAGCTTTGAAATAGGTTGCCTATTTGTGGTATTTTTGCTAAAACATTTGTCCTTTTTGAAAACTCGCGTCTTATCCTACTGCTAGCAGTTATAAATCAAAATAAAAATCCCAAATTAGAGTATAAACCCATAAAGGCCATTTACAGTAAAAATACCCCTAATAATGATACTTAAAAACATAATCAAGTATGAAAATGTATGCGGATGTGTGGCCACCTCTGAGTCCCTCGCTACACCGATCCGCCTAAGACTTAGGATTACCTGTAAATTTAAAAACAGATGGGTGAGTTTACGAAAACTCAGTGTGTAATCCCATACTTAGTAAAATGTACGAGAAAAAAAAACACGATGCAGGCCTAAGCCCTTTTTCAATATCAGTGACAATTTCAGTTTGGGCTTTGGCCCATCTCAGTACAAAACAATCATGTGCTTGGGCCTTGGCCCATTACAGTAACATTAATCAGTGCAATAACATATGAAACAGTATACAAGTCCTACCCATCCAACCTCTACACTCCATCTCCGTCCAACCCTACACTCCATGTGGGGATATAATGAACCCACCCATCCCTACACTCCAGAAAGTACCGAATGCGGCACTATACAGTGATATGCAGCTGGGCTACCAGTAATTTAGGCTCGAAGCCTTTCAGCAAATTGCAGCAGAGCTGCTAGTACGGTACACTTCCTCCAATCATATTTTTCCAAACCCCATGCAATGCATCATACAATCGTGACATGCCATCTCATGGAAATGTGGATATAATCAGAACAGTGTAGATATCATGCTCAGTAAACAGTCATACATATTTAAATGTCATATAGTTAGTTTGGGATCTAGGTATAGCTTACCGACCCTACAGTAGGTCCACAGTCGTCTCGGGTGACCCGTGCAACCTTAGCAATCAAATAGTGAAAATGGGCCCATGAGCCCATGTTGCTAGCCCACGTGGGCCCACACACCCATGTGGCCCACACGGCCCATAATGGCCTTGGCCGTATGAAATGCACGACCTAGCCAAATAATTTCCACACGCCCATGTGGTTTGCTCGTGTGGGCCCACACGCCCGTGGAGCCCACACGGCCTAGTTCGGCCCGGCCCATGAAATCGCACATGGCCGGCCTCATCGATCATACGCCCATGTTTGGCCCCACGGCCTACCACACGGGCGGCCGCACGCCCGTGTGGCGTCGACATTTGTATTTCTCGGCTTTTCGCCGACTTTTATTTCCAGAATAGTGTTCACACACCTGATTACAAAAGAGGCGTTCACAGTCCTCGAGCACTCCGAAACCTATGTGCAACATGATCACACGATTAATCGCACCTAAAACAAATTTAAAACGATCCCTATTCTAACACTTATGCACTTGATCGACAACCACTTACCTTGTTTAGACAGCCTAAGCCCCACTTACTTAAACCGTTGGAAAAGAATGATCACAAGCTCCTCGATTAGTTCCTGCAACTCCAGTCGAAACCCTTATTAAAAGAATATTAACTGTAATACCCCTTACCTGTGTCCGACGCCGGAAGCAGATACGAGGCATTACCATGCTTGACTTTGCTCGATCATACGAGCTATAAAAATTTGTTCCAACTTAAAAATTTTCTTTCTTAACCATAACACACATATCATGGGCCTACGAGGCATTAAACATACCTCCGGAAGGTTTCAGAGTTCAACAGGAAACTTTTACACTCTTTGAAAATTTTTACCTAAACAGAGGTCAGACGCCCATGTGACTTGGGACACGCCCATGTCCCTAGCCCGTGTTGAATTTATTTTTATTTCGAACTTGTAGGGGTTTTCACACGGCCGGACACACGCCTGTGTCAATGGCCCGTGTCCTCACCCGTGTGTGAAAACTAGGGGTATTCTGTTTATGACGTCAGCAACCCCTTAAGAAGCACACGGCCTAAGCACATGCCCATGTGCTGGCCCGTGTGACGAATCAAATTCTCGCAATTAAATGCAGGGGACACACAGCCTACTAACACACCCATGGTGTAACACCCCATACCCGAGTCTGAGACTAAGACTGGATACGAGACATTACCATGATTGAACTCACTTAATCTTGTGCTTACGGACTATAAAATTTCGTTCCGAATTAAAAACTTCTCTTTCTTAGTCAAATCAGACATTTCATGGGCCTACGAGGACTCAGACTTGCGTCCCAAAACTTTAGGAACTCATCTGGAAACTTTCTCTCCAAATAGGGGTCACACGTCCGTGTGACTTGGGACACTCTCGTGCACCCCTAAAGCATGCCCATGTCTTTTACCCGTGGTGGATACTGGCAATTTACACACGGCCTGGACACGCCCGTGGCCCCAAACCGTGCCTAAAACCCTAGCATTCTGCCAATGCCCCACGGCCAAGGCACACGCCCGTGCTTACCACCCGTGGTGCGCACTGACTACCCTAACACGGCCTAGAGTCTAAACACACGCCCGTGTGACTGGTCCGTGGTCTATTCTGACTTAAGATACAAAGGTACAGGGTGCACATGGCCTAGACACACGCCCGTGTGTTCAACCGTGTGAGCACTTAGAGGCTATTTACCAAGCCAATTGCCACCCTGAAATCAAGACCAAACTCATGCTCAATTTAGCAACTCAAGTATTACATCTAACATGAACAAGGATGCATACTTCATTGATAGATTAAAATATACATACTTAATCATTCATGACTCATCTCTTTGGCCATATACAAAAAGAATACTAAGCTTGATAGCCAAAAATTTGGCTAGTTTTAAAACATAACTCAAAATGAAATGTTTCCTATACATGCAATACTTAATATAAACAACTTGGCTATACCAAAATAGCGATTGATAGTGTGCTCCGAGCTCCGGTGACGATGATCCACGAGATTAGCTTGGCAGGACTACATGGAAAGAAAGAATAAAAGACGTAAGCATTTAGCTTAGTAAGTTTGCATATAATGAACATAACAACATACTTGCTTCTTATAAACCATTTGACATAAATAATGGTATTATAATTTCAGCTATAAAGCTTACTTACTCATATCTGATTCTTACGAATCTCATGATACTTACTAGTCTCATACTGGTGAAGTAAACAAGGTACCTGTATCACTTGATCACATTGATCAGCATACTTTAGCATAATAATCATAATCTCTAACTTATCATTCATAACATGAATCATACTCATTCTCAACTTGATGATAACTCTGCTTACTTAATTTCTTGTTATCTCATTTAAACTTTACTTGTTTGCCCAATGAATTTCTATGAATAACCGAGTTTACTAAATCTCATCTCACACGCTCGATGCCAAAGCCATATCCTAGATACGGTCTTACATGGAATCTCTCATCTTGGTTTCGAGGCCATGTCTTGACATGGGCTTATACGAAGTCTTTCTCGTGAGTTCCTTTGGGAACTTACCATTGCCATGTCTTGACATGGTCTTACTAGGTACCTTTACTCATGAACTGGTCAATGCCAAGCCTTGGCTTGGACTTACATGGACTTTCTCATTTCATGTGATAGATCGAGTATCCTAAGCTATTCATCTTCAATCGGGGCTTTCTCATGCTTGATCTCATTGATTACTTTGTTTAACATAACATTAAAAATTTTCATGATAATATTGTACATTATACTAATCAATTCAATGATATTAATCATAAAGCTTAGAAATCATGCAAACTTACCTCGATATACAAAATGTATGTAGGTGTGCAATTTAGTCCTCGACTTTGTTCTTGCCTTGGTTTCGATTCGGGCTTCGTTTTTCTTGATCTATAATCATAAATAGATCATTTAATACTCACATTGACTAAATTGACTCTTAACTCATACTTTGGTAAAATTACTATTTTACCCCTATACTTTCTCATATTTGCACTTTTGCCCCAAGGCTCGTAAAATGAATCTCATTCGCCTTTATTAAACTTCATGCTTAGCTAATTCATTTTCTCTACTATAGCAATCATCAATTCCCACTATTTCTAATAGGTATGACCAATTCCATAACTTTTACAAACTAGTCCTTACTAGCATTTTTCATGAAATTCACTTAGAAAAAGATGTTTATCTAACATCAAACTCTCATAAACTTCCATAAAATTTCATTTTACAAGCATGTCACTCTTGGGTAGATTTTTGAACATGCATCTTAGCTCATTTTATAGCTAAAAATAGCTAATTCATAATACGAGAACTTCAAAAACACGAAGAATATTAAAAACGGGGCTAAGATGAACTTACTAGCAAGCTTGAAAAAAATGAAGAACCCTAGCTATGGAGTCTCCAAATTTTCGGCATAAGAGGAAGAAGATGAATAGATTTTTATCATCTTTTTCCTATTTTAATCAATTATTAGACAAATGACCAAAATGTCCTCTTTAAAAATTTCTATTTTTCTAACTCATGTCCATTTTTGTCCAAAAATTATAATTTGGGCAAATTGCTATTTAAGGACTCATAATTAATATTCTAAAGCTATTTCATACAAAAAGCTTCTAGAAACTCATATTTTGCAACTTTTGCAATTTAGTCCTTTGTGAGCATTCTATGTCAATTTCACAAAATTTCTACATGGAACTTTAGTACTATGATGCAAACATGTCATAAACCTTAAGAACTCAATTTTACTGACTCGGGTTTGTGGTCTCGCACCACTATTCCGACTAGGCCCTGAATCGAGATGTTACACATGGGGCTGGCCGTGTGTCACACACGGCCTAGACACACGCCCGTGTGTCTACCAGTGTGGACAGTTTAAGGCTATTTTCCAAGCCTTCTTGCCACCCTGAAACATAAAGTCATTCATTTCATCACAAGAAGCACATAACATAGCAATACCAAAATCTTAAGAATCCTTAAATTATCATTCATTCCACCGTATTTTACTCCATTACTTGCATGAATATTCATTTCATTTAACTTATCAACTTTATAACATAAACTTAACAATATTGGCCAATTCACCATGACCCTTTACATGCATGCATGTCATACATGGTTAAATTTTTGAACATGAACCCTAGCTCAAAATATAGCTAGAAATAGCTAAACCGAGCTTCGAGGGTCTCAAAAATACAAAGAACATTAAAAACGGGGCTAGGATGCACTTACTATAAAGCTTGGAAGTTGAAGAAACCCTAGCTATGGCTCCTTGCAAATTTCGGCTAAGGGAGAAGAAGATGGACACCATTTTTGACTTCTTTTTCCCTTTTTAATCTTTTATTTACCAAATGACAAAAATACCCTTAATGCCCCTTTCTTGAGATTTTTCCTTCCCATGTCCATTTTTGTCCATCTTAACATATAATGGTCTAATTTCTAAATAAGGACCTCTAGTAATATTTATAAGTCTATTTCATACTTAAATCTTCTAGAATCTCATATTTTTCAATCCTTGCAATTTAGTCCTAATGGACAATTTATTCACTAATTAATAAAATTCCTTCATGAAGTTTTCACACAATCATGCAAATACCTCATAAGCCTTATAAAATCATTTAAACACATATTTCTACTTCAAATTTGTGGTCTCACACTACTATTCTGACTAGGCCCTAAATCGGGCTATTACAATTCTCCCCTTAGGGATTTTCGTCCCCAAAAATCTTACTAGCAAAAAGGTTTGGGTACTGGTTCCTCATACCTCCTCGGGCTCCCATGTAGCCTCTTCTACCCCATATCTCTGTCATAAAACTTTCACGAGAGCTATACTTTTATTCCTTATTTGCTTGACTTCCCGGGCTCGAATCTTAACTGGTTTTTCACCATAAGTCATGTCGGGTTGTATCTCAACCTCTGTCGGTGTAATCACATTCGAAGGGTCTGATCGGTAGCGTCGCAACATAGACACGTGAAAAACATTATGAATCTTTTCTAACTCAGTCGACAAAGCCAATCGATAAGCTACCGGCCCTATTCTCTCGGTGATCTCATATGGTCCGATAAAACGCGGACTTAATTTGCCTTTCCAACCAAATCTAAGAACTTTCCTCCATGGTGACACTTTCAAGAATACTCTATCACCGACTTGATACTCAATTTCTTTCCTTTTTAAATCCGAATAGGATTTTTGTCGATCAGAAGCAGCTTTTAGACAATCTTGAATCACCTTTACTTTTTCTTCGGTTTCTCTAACCAAATCAACCTCGTGAATCTGGTTTTCCTTAAGTTCAGTCCAATATAAAGGCGTTCGACACTTACACCCATATAAAGCCTCATAAGGAGCCATTTTCAACTCGACTAAAAACTGTTATTGTAGGAAAAATTCCACCAAAGGTAAATATTTCTCCCAGCTGCCCTGAAACTCAAGAATATAACACCGCAGCATATCTTTAAGTACTTGTATTACTCTCTCTGACTGTCTGTCGGTTTGGGGGTGAAAAGTCGTACTAAATCTCAACTTTGTGCCCAAAGCCTCTTGCAACTTTTTCCAAAATCTGGACGTGAATCTCGAATCTCTATCCGAAATGATTGATAACGGTACTCCATGAAGCATTACTATCTCTGAAACATACAAGTTTGCCAACTTGTCAAGTGAGTAGTCAACTCGAACAGGTATGAAATGGGCTGACTTTGTAAATCTATCGACTACAATCCATACATCATCTTTCTTACTCAGTGTCAACGGCAAACCCGTTACAAAATCCATGGTAACTTGGTCCCATTTCCACTCAGGTACCATTATAGGTTGAAGCAAACCTGAGGGTACTTGGTGCTCGGCCTTTACTTGCTGACAAATCATGTATCTTGAAACAAATTCAGAAATGTCTTTCTTCATACTCGGCCACCAGTACCGTTTCTTCAAATCATTATACATCTTGGTGCTACCCGGATGTACAGATAAGCATCCGCTATGTGCCTCATGCAAAACTTTACGAATGAGCTCATCGTTCCTCGGTACACATACTCGGTCCCTGAACATTAAACATCCGTCTGAATTTATCCGAAATTCAGACTCAACACCTGACTCGCATTGAAGTCTTCTAGCTTGCAAATCGCTGTCATCTTTCTAAGCCTCATAGATCTCTCGAAGGAACATCGGTCTAACCCTTAACTCAGCTAGAATGGAACCATCGTCGGTCAAAGTCATCTGTGTATTCATAGCCCTCAAAGCGAATAAGGATTTTCTACTTAAAGCATCGGTGACCACGTTCGCCTTTCCCAGATGGTAATCAATGACCAACTCATAATCTTTTATCAACTCTAACCATCTCCGTTGCCTTAAATTCAATTCCTTTTGAGTCATCAAGTACTTTAAACTTTTTTTACCGGTGAATATCTGACATTTTTCACCATACAAATGGTGTCTCCAAATCTTCAATGCAAAGACAATAGCAGCCAACTCTAAATCATGCGTCGGGTAATTCTTCTCATGTGGCTTTAACTGTCTGGAGGCATATGCTATCACTTTACCTTCTTTCATAAGTACACAGCCCAATCAATTCAAGGACACATCAATGTAGACCACAAATTCTTTTCCCGATTTCTGTTTTACTAGAACTGGAGCATCTGTCAACATTGCCTTTAGTTTCTCAAAACTCTATTGACAATTTTCTATCCATTCAAACTTTACGTCTTTCTGTAATAATCTCGTCATCGGTGTAGCTATCATAGAAAACCCCTTGACAAACCGTCTATAATAGCCAGCTAGGCCCAGAAAACTTCTAACTTCAAATACATTTCTCGGCGGTTTCCAGTCAACAATGGCTGAAATCTTACTTGGGTCAACTCGGACTCCATCTCCCGAGACAATATGTCCCAGAAATCCTACTTTCTTGAGCCAAAATTCACTTTTGCTTATGGGCATATATGTGCATATATGTACAAGATGTGGTATATGTGCATATATGTGTTCATGTATAATCGGCCATTTAAGTGGTATATGTACAAGATGTGGTATTATAGTTCTTAAGTTTATATAAATGCGTTTGTGTATGTTTGATTATATAAAGACATTTTAGCCTTGAAAGTTGATTAATATTAGGTCATATTGATTAAATGAGCATTCGGCCATGGTAAATTTTGTGTGTAAAAATGTATTATTTATCTCATTTGTAGATTTGAGGTTAAGATTGATAATGATAATGAAATTTGGATTGGCTTAAAATGAGTTGATTATATCATTAGATTGTTTAAATTGCTTAAAGCTTACTAAGCTAAGTTAGCTTACTTCGTGTGTTTTTGATACTCTGTTTCATAGATTTTGGAAGTTAGCTACGAGCTCGGGGATCATTTTGGAACATCGTCACACTATCGATCGCTATTTTGGTATTTTTTAAAAGTTTGAAACTATGAACATATATGGCATGTATAGGCTAGTAATATTATGTTTGGTTTTGAAGTTGTATATATTTGTATAAGCCATGCAAAAATGGCTTGTCCATCTTGTTAATCTTGAAATTTATATTTTGGCTTGATGATTATGTTTGGTTGTGGTTTTGGTATAAATAAGTATGGTTAATGTAAAGAGTTTAAATGAAATGGAGTAAAGATGTTATAAACTAGTTAACCATATTTTGCAATGAAACAGTTTTTGGTTAGCAGCAGTGACATGATTTTGAAAAATCACCAAAAATAGGAGAAATGTAATTAGAAAGTGAATAAGATATATAATTAAATATTTTTGTGTCTATTTTTATATGAAAGAAACAGAGTAGGCAAAGGAATTTTATATTATGAGATATTTAAATTTTAGTGAGACTGGTTCTGAATGACTTCGTGATCCCTTGTTCTGTCTTGGAAAAATTATTAAAATTAGTACAAAAATAATCATGGAGCATAGTTTATATGATTAGAATCGCTAATGACTCTATTTTTGATTGGAATAAACGAGAACATTATTTGAATTCTGTACAATGAGATAACTGAGTTTTTGTAAAGATAGATCAGAACCATCAAATAGTGAAATAGGGGAAACTTTAATTAATAAACTGTACTAATTGGCCACACGAAAAATTCTGGAAAAATTATAGTAAGAAGATATATGAGTCTAGTTTCAAGGAAAATTTACGGATCTAAATTTATAGTTTTGTAACTCGAGTTATAGTCAATTTAGTCAACATGACGCAGATGGACAGTTTCAATTTTTATGCCCCGAATTAGTAGTTAAGTTTAGTAATGCCTCGTGCTCGACTCCGGCAACGGTCTCGGGTAAGGGGTGTTACAAAAACATTGAGTCTAATGTACCAGAGTGTACTGATAGTTTGGGTGATCTTCCAATTGATCCTCATATCTTGATTCAACACTTTTGCTCTATAAGACAAGGGAAAAGAAAGAGAGTAAGCTTTGAGCTTAGTAAGTTTACACATAAACAATTAAGCAACATAGTATAAGCTAAACAACAATTAGCATTATACTAACATAAAATGTACAACTATGCTTACTCTTTTTATCCCTTACCACATTTTCAACACATAATGAGTCACTTACTCATAACCATTGACATGCACCCCTGCATTCAATATCACATTTACACAATATACAACACATCATTATTTCTCAATAATACATCTACACAGCTAAACCACACAGCTAATCCACATAGCTAATGTCTCGGTGGTTTCGCACTTAGCCCACCACAATCGATTAATAAGGTAGTATCTCACTTAGCCTACCATGAAGGTAATCATAGTGGTTTCGCACATAGCCCACTAGATAATATACCTAACGATAGCATCGCACATAGCCAGCTCATCGTCAATATGCATTAGGATGGTATCGCACTTAGCCCACCATTTAGCATTATCACAACCCATTCACAAATCTACTTACTTAATCATTCATCCATTCATTTCACTTGAACCACATAGGTTCTCAATCATTCTCAACCATGCTACACACTATCTAGCATTAACAAATTGTAAGTATGAATGCATTGTTTATGCATAGACTTACCTCGATACACAAAAGTATAGAAACGTGCAATTTAGTCCACCACTTTGCTTTTGCCTCGGTTTCGATTCGGGCTTCGTCTTTCTTGATATATAATGAATAAATCAGCTTATTCAATACAAACATTGACTAAATCGACCCATATCTCATACTTTGTCAAAATTACTCTTTTGCCCCTAATCTTTCTCATAATTACACTATTGCCCCTAAGGCTCGTAAAGTGATTTTTATTCAACTTTCTAGCCTTTCATGCTTAGCCGAATCACTTACTCAACTAAAGCAATCATCAATTCTCACTACATCACACATGTATGACCAAACTTAAGACTTTCACAAACTAGTCCCTACATGCATTTTCTATGGAAACTCATTTAGCAAAAGATGTTTCTACTACATCAAGCTTTCACAATCTTCCATAAAACATCAAAATACATACATGTCATACATGGCCAGATTTTTGAACATCCATCATAGCTCATCAAATAGCTAAAAATAGCTTACTCATGCTACAAGGACTTCAAAAATACAAAGAATATAAAAAACGAGGCTAGATGCACTTACTAGCAAGCTTGAAAATTTTTAAGAACCCTAACAATGTCTCTTGAAAATTTCAGGTAGTATGGAGAAAGAAGATGAATGAATTTTGTCATCTTTTCTCCTATTTTAATCACTTAATTGATAAATGACCAAAATGCCCTTTTGATAAACTTTCTATTTTAACTCATCCATGCCCAATTTTGTCCAAATATTAGAAATTGGAGAAATTGCTATTTAAGGACCTCTAATTAATATTCTAAAGCTATTTCACACAAATAGCTTCTAGAATCTCACATTTTGTAACTTTTTCAATTTAGTCCTTTTGGATAATTCAACCATAATTTCACAAAATTGCTTCATGAAACTTTCACACTAGCATGCATATATAGCATAAACCTCAAAAACTCATTCATATACCTCAGATTTGTGGTCTCGCACCACTATTCCGACTAGGCCCTAAATCGGGATGTTACAGCTCTACCCTTAGATCTCGCAGCCTGCTCTCTGGGCGCATTCTTACTACTTGTTCCACTTCCGGTGTTTCTCTGTGGTCTCCCTCTAGCAGTGCCTCCCGGTCATGCATCTTGAGGCTTCTCTTTCTCATCCATTTCGGGGTAATTTCTAATAAAATGATCTAGAGACCCACACTTGAAACAAGCCTTTTCATTTGCTCGACATTCACCGGAATGACGTTTGCCACACTAGGGGAACTCCGGTCTACTCGATCGGGCGTTGCCAACACTAGCAACTGATGTGGTTTGGGCTTTAGACCCTGAGTATTGCTTTCTCTTACTTTTGTTTGAAAACCCGGCTGAAGTAGCTGATCGAGTAGGAAAATCTCTCAACTTCTTAAACGAAGACTGAAATGACTTGCTCAATTGTCTCTTTCTTGAGTCACGAGACTCCATCTCAGCTTTTCTTTTCTCTTTCACTAATTCCTCGGCCTTACAAGCCCGGTCCACTAACACAACAAATTCCTTCAAGTCGAGGACACCAAGGAACAATTTGATATCTTCATTTAGTCCTTCCTCAAACCTCTTACACATGATGGCTTCGGAGGATACACATTCTCGAGCGTACTTGCTGAGTCTTACAAAATCGCGCTCATACTCAGTCACCGTCATCTTACCTTGTTTCAGTTTAAGGAATTCCTTTCTCTTCTGGTCAATAAACCTTTGACTTATGTATTTCTTTTGGAATTCTTCTTGGAAAAACTCCCATGTAATTATTTCCCTCGGTACAACCGACACAAGGGTATTCCACCACTGATAAGCGGAATATCTCAGAAGAGAAATCACACACTTCATGCAATCTTCAGGTGTGCAAGATAATTCATCAAATACCCTGATGGTATTTTCAAGCCAAAATTCAGCTCTTTCCGGATCATCACCTTTACTAGCCCGGAATTCCTCGGCTCCTTGTTTTCGGATTCTATCAACCGGAGGCTTTTCTCTTCTTACAACTTCTACCACTTGGGGAGCTACAGGGGTAGGTTGAGGGATAGGTGAGGGTGGAGGAGGTGGAGCATTAGGATTTGCTCGAATGTACTCTGTGTACCAATTGTTCATCATACGGAGAAAGGCTTCCCGGGCCTCTTCTCCCTGAACCAATGTCTCGGGTCTACTCTCTACTGGCGCGGTCCCTTGCCCCGGGAGCCGGTGCATTACTTACAGCATCATCGGCTGCAGCTCGGTCAGGATCAGGATCCATTAACTATATAAAAATACAATTCAAATCGTCAGGAGTCGTCACGCTATCATTACACAAGTACTCTTACGTATGGCATTTATAGCTAGACTCATACTCATGCTACGTTAGTCTGAGAATCGACTAAATCGTAGCTCTGATACCACTAAACGTAACACCCCTTACCCGTGTCCGACGTCAGAATCAGATACGAGGCATTACCACGCTTGACTTTGCTTGAACATGTAATTACGGGCTATAAAATTTCATTCCAACTTAAAAATTTTCTTTCCTCACCATAACACACATATCATGGGCCTACGAGGCCTTAAACATACCTCCGGAAGGTTTCAAAGTTCAACCGAAAACTTTTACTCTCTTTGAAATTTTTTTCCTAAACAGAGGTCACACGCCCGTGTGACTTTGGACACGCCCGTGTGGGCAGGCCTTGTGGTCACACATGCCCATGTCCCTAACCCGTGTAGAATTTATTTTTATTTTGAACCTGCAGGGGTTTTCACACGGCTGGACACACGCCTATGTCAATGGCCCGTGTCCTTCACACGGCCTAGACACGCCCGTGTCCTCACCTGTGTGTGAAAACTAGGGGTATTCTGTTTATGACATCAGCAACCTTTTAAGGAGAACACGGCCTAAGCACAAGCCCGTGTGCTGGCCCGTGTGACGAATCAAATTCTCCCAATTAAATTAAGGGGATACACGGCCTACTAACACACCCATGGGGCTGGCCGTATGTCACACACGACCTAGACACACACCCGTGTGTCTACCCGTGTGGACAGTTTAAGGCTATTTTCCAAGCCTTCTTGCCACCCTGAAACATAAACTCATTCATTTCATCACAAGAAGCACATAACATAGCAATACCAAACTCTTAAGAATCCTTAAATTATCATTCATTCCACCCGTATTTTACTTAATTACTTGCATGAACATTCATTTCATTTAACTTATCAACTTTATAACATAAACTTAACAATATTGGCCAATACCCGTTACAAAATGAGTGTGAAACATTAATAGCCAACCCTTTAGCCTTCAAACATGACATGACACAAAACGATCAAGTTCCTATACATGCCATACTCAAAATGAATTACCTTTACTATATCAAAAGAACGGTTGATAGTGTGATCCGAGCTCCGACGTTCTGTGATCCCCGAGCTAACTTGGTGAAACTACAAGGAAAAGGGGAAAGAGAGGGGTAAGCATATAGCTTAGTAAGTTTGCATGAAATTTATATAGCAACATAAATACTCAAAATAAACTCATCCATCTCATGATACATGAACAACATAAGCATCAAGTGCTCAAGCATACTTACTCATACTTACTCTTACCCTTCTCATTTCACAATATGATTTCATACTTTGTATTTTACTCATGGTACCTGTATCACTTAGTCACATGACTTAGCACATTTGCTATCATGAACATAAACTCATATCTTCATCATTCTTATCATAGGTGATACCCAAGGTCATCCATAAACGAATTTAACTCTATACCATTTTACATACTTAGCTCTTTTGCCCACGAATTAACCAAATTATCGTAGGATACCCGAACTCATCGTTCATAAAATTTGATGCCAATGCCATATCCCAAATATGGTCTTACATGGGATCACCCCTTGATACCGATGCCACATCCCAGATATAGCCTTACACGGGACCTTATAACTTGATGTCGATGCCATGTCCCAGACATGGTCTTATACGAGATCATACATTAATGTCGATTCCATATCCCAGACATGGTCTTATATGAGATCTTCCTTTGGTGCCGAGGCCATATCCCAGACATGGTCTTACACAGGACCTTCTTTATTCAATGCTAATACATGGGTAACCTCATTATTCCGAGTTTTTATCCGGAATTTCACATAACTTATTTTCACCATTTCCTCATCGATTCTTCATCACTCGATTTTTATAGCAATAACATACATTGTCATAATATTAAATAATTTCAAATATCAAACATTATGAAACTCTACCTTCATACAAACTTACCTCAATTCTAAAAATGTGTATAGATGCTTGATTTAGTCCTCGATTTTGTTATTGCCTCGGTTTCGATTCGGGTTTCATGTTTCTTTATCTATAATAATAATTTCAATTTTTAAATACACACATTGACAAAATCGACTCATAATTCATATTTTGGAAAAATTACAATTTTGCCCCTAAACTTTTACATAATTACATTTTTGCCCCTAGGCTCGTAAAACAATTTTCATTCAACTTTCTTGTATTTAAAGCCTAGCCGAATCATATTCTCAACTATAGCAATCTTCAATTTCCACTATTTCACCCATGTATGACAATTTTTATAACTTTTACAATTTGGTCCTTTTATGCATTTTTCATGAAAATCACTTAGAAAAAGATGTTTATCATACATCAAACTTCCATATTCTTCCATAAAACATCAAAATACATGCATGTCATACATGGGTAAATTTTTGAACATGAACCCTAGCTCAAAATATAGCTAGAAATAGCTAAATTGAACTACGAGGGTCTAAAAAATACGAAAAACATTAAAAACGGGGCTAGGATGTACTTACTATCAAGCTTGGAAGTTGAAGAAACCCTAGCTATGGCTCATTGCAAATTTTGGCTAAGGGAGAAGAAGATGGACACCATTTTTGACTTTTTTTTCCCTTTTTAATCTTTTATTTACCAAATGACAAAAATGCCCTTAATGCCCCTTTCTTGAGATTTTTCCTTCCCATGTCCATTTTTGTCCATCTTAACATATAATGGTCTAATTGCTAAATAAGGACCTCTAGTAATCTTTATAATTCTATTTCATACTTAAATCTTTAAGAATCTCATATTTTCCAATCCTTGCAATTTAGACCTAATGGACAATTTATTCGCTAATTAATAAAATTCCTTCATGAAGTTTTCACACAATCATGCAAATACCTCATAAGCCTTTTGAAATCACTTAAACATATATTTTTACTTCGGATTTGTGGTCTCGCACGACTATTCTGACTAGGCCCTAAATTGGGCTGTTACATTAACAAGAACAGTCTAAGCCAGGATGAGTACCACTTACCGAAAGTGCAACCAATAGAATAGAAATAGAACACTAATTCAGCAAAGAGTAGGATAAACTGAAAACGAAAGGTAAGGGGAACACCTAAAGTTTTGGCAACTATAAGAGAGAATTGGAGAGAAAGACAGTAGCAATGGGGAGTTTCGACTAAACAAAAAGAAGGGAAAAGGATGGAGAGGGAATAAATCAGTAGGTAGAGGGGAAAGCACTTAAAATTCGGCAGCAACATAGGGAGATTGAGGTCAAAGGAAAAACAAAAAGGGGTGGGGGAAAGAGAGATAGAATTCAGCTATGGATGCAAAAAGAAAAGAAAGATGGGAGAGGAGGGAGTAACGTCAAAAAAGAAATAGGGAGAGGGATTGCCGAACTTGCAAAAACAGTTTGAATGTGCTCAAACTCCTCACTCCTTAATTTCCTCACCAAAATCCCTTAATCTTCTCCCCAAAACCGTCCACCCCTCCCTCAACCACCTAATTCAAATTCCATTCAAACTCTTTAGTGTTTCGGTCAAACCACAACACTCTCATGGCACCAGCAGTAAAAATAAATTCTATGATTGCGTCAGTACTCGAACTCCAGACCTCCTGCTTATATGCACTCCACTTAACCACCAGACCAGCAGGCCCATTCTGCTCTATTTTATCCACGTTTATTTATAAGCCTACTGGCTAGAGATAGGGGTTTATTCATTTAAAAGCAAAAATTGCCCAAGCTAAGGCTTGAACTTGGGACCCCTCACACACACCCAGAACACATAACCACTGAAGCAGATACACAGTTGTGTAACAAAAACATACGAAAATAATTATAAAGGATTTTTGGGCGTTACAACTCTACCCCCTTAAAGAAAATTTTGGCCTCGAAATTTTACCTGATCATAATAGATGAGGATATTGCTGCTGCATTGCATCCTCAGGCTCCCACGTGGCCTCCTCAAAACTATGATTACGCCAAAGAACCTTAACCAGTGGGATGAACTTTGTACTCATAACTTTCACATCGCGGTCCAATATCTGTACCGGCTCCTCATCGAAGGTCAAATCTGGCCTAACCTCGATCTCCTCAACTGGAACAATAAGTGTGGGATCAGAGCAGTAGCGTCTCAACATAGAGATGTGGAACACATCAAAAATCTGCTCTAACTTCGGAGGTAGCTCCAACTAGTAGGCAACTGGTCCCACACGCCCAAATATGCGATAAGGTCCAATGAATCTGGGGCTCAACTTGCCCTTACGACCAAATCTCAGTACCTTCTTCCACGGCGAGACCTTGAGAAAAATGAAGTCCCCCACAGAATACTTAATCTCTCGATGCTTCAGATCCGCATACGACTTTTGCCTATCAGATGCCTCTTTTAGTCGATCTCGAATCAACCTGACCTTATCCTTAGTATCAGAAACCAGTTCAGGACCCAGAATACGGCGCTCGCCCAACTCAGTCCAACACAAAGGAGTACGACACTTATGACCATAGAGCGCCTTGTAAGGTGCCATCTGTATGCTAGACTAGTAACTGTTGTTCTAAGTGAACTCTGCCAACGACAAAAACTCCTCCCAACTGCCTCGGAAGTCAATTACACAACCCCTTAACCTATCCTCCAGTATCTGAATCACCCTCTTAGATTGACCATCTGTCTTAGGATGGAATGCAGTACTGAAGCCCAACCTTGTACCCAGAGCTTCATGTAGCTTCTTCTAGAACCGAGACGTGAAGCGAGGATCCCTATCAGATATTATCGAAATCGGTACCCCATGCAGTCTCACTATCTTAGACAAATACAGTTTAGCCAGCTTCTGCAGAGAGTAGTCAGTACGAACTGGTATGATAAGCCGTTGCTTGCCAAAACAAAGATCCTTAAGTGTTTACGGATCTAGGATTGTAGCAAGCACTTCCTTGCAATTAAATAAAACAAAGAGGTTGGTTTTAGACTTAAAAACACACGAATTTGAACAGATTTGAAGAAGAAAAGATGTTGCTGGAATTTCTAAACAGATTTTAAGAAGGTAGAAGATGAATGCTTCAAAATTCATCCATAGCAGCCTTGAACAATTCAAAAAAAAAGGTAAAAATAACGTTGGAAACTGGCTGGGAATTTGAACAATGAAGAACTCGAAAGAACTCGCACAATCTGTTATGCAAACACGAATCAAATCTGTTCTACATCAATGGACTTGGACCCACTAGATAGCGATCTAGGAACCCGAAGTATCACAAGATCGACACAACAATTCAGAATTAAAATGTCAAGAAAGAAGTTCAAAAAAAAAAAAGAACCGAATTTGAGAGAAAACTCACAAAGTAATTTTTATTTCAAAAAGTCTACCTTTTAACAATGTTTGAAGTACAAATATATAGAAGAATGAAGAGGTGGCTGAATTACATTGTGTGGTTAACATTAAAGGTGTTTAAAAATTAAATTTGAATTGAAATAACTCCTTTTGGGCGGAATTAATTTGCAGCCAAGTAAAAAAGAGGGAGTTGGCATGTTTATCACTTTAAACATGTGTTAATTTCGTTTGAAATTCAAACACACAACTTCCCTTGTCCTTATCTCTTCAATTGCCGCACAAATGCATAAGAACGGGCTGGTTTTTTGTCACACATATGCACCACATGTGTACAAGGCTGGCACATGCACATCCACATGCTTGGACGCCACCTAGGCCGCCACATGTGCACTGGTGTACTCCCCGACACGTAGGACACTATTCAGCTACTTCTAGACTTGTCAGCTGAAGTTGAGCTAGTGGAGCCAGAGGTGAGCTGACTAGAGTTAAACTAAGCTGAATTCAGCTAGTTAGAAGTGAAATGAGCTGACATGAGCTGGTGTAGAGCGCTCTGAGCTGAGTTGAGCTGGGGAACAAGCCTCTGAGCTGACTTGAGCTGAAGGTGAGCTGTATATACACTCTCGTAAGCTGGAGTCCTTTCGTGTACATGTTACAAAACAATATAACACTTATCAAAGCTACGTAAACTTAATATAACATATTCTAATAAGTTGTAAACAAGTGCACACTTATTCGTTAACACACAAACAACTTGAAGACAATACAAATACTATCAACCCAATCCAAAAACATACTTAGCATAATATATAATGCACTAAACACACCAATATAAGTTGTATGGCATAAGTATGTCACATATCAAAGATGTAACACACTATAAAACTTATCTTCTAAGGCACATTCACTTTCGAAAGAGTCAGAAACTTTAGCACAAGTGAAAGAAAGAACTTCCATGAATTTCTTTGCCTTAGATCGTGTGATAGGTCCTAATGGCAAGACCTCTGGATCAGCCTCCTTGATTGGCTTGGATGTACCCACATCAGCCCCCCTTCGTGAAAAGGATTTGTCCTCAAATCTGCAGAATTGTCATAAGGGGTTAAGTCCGAAACATTAAATTTGGCACTCACATTATATTCACCCGGTAAGTCCAATTTGTAGGCATTGTCATTCACTTTCTCCAACACCTGAAAAGGACCATCTCCTCGCGGTAACAGCTTAGACCGTCTTTGTGCTGAAAAATGTTCCTTTCAGAAATGAACCCAAACCCAATCACCAACATCGAATGTGACTCGTTTTCTTCCTTTGTTTGCTTGCTTTTCGTACTGCTAAGTCCTCCGTTCTAAGTTCTCCTTAACTTGTTGATGCAACTTCTTCACATATTCTGCTTTCGCTTTACCGTCCCTGTTTATCACCTGTTCTTGTGGCAAAGGCAACATATCTAGAGGAGTAATAGGATTAAATCCATAAACAACCTCAAATGGTGACATCTTAGTAGCAGAATGTACAGCGTGATTATAAGCAAATTCAACATGTGGCAAACAATCTTCCCAAGCTTTTATGTTCTTTTTAATTATGGAACGAAGTAAAGTAGATAAAACCCTATTAACAACCTCAATTTGTCCATCAGTCTGGGGATGACAAGTAGTAGAAAACATAAGTTTCGTACCTAATTTTCTCCAAAGGGTCCTCCAGAAGTGACTCAAAAACTTTACATCCCTGTCAGAAACAATTGAACTAGGAATACCATGTGAACTGTAATATCCTGGGTTAGGGGGTATTTTGTTATGGCATTGTTTGCATGTTATTGGCCTGCTATGTTGTTGTTTTTGATGTTTTGAGGCTTAGTTGTAAGCTAGGTGTATGCCTAAGAGGTAGGAAAAATTTGGGTTTTTAGGCTTAGGTGAGAGGAGCTAAAGAAGTTTGGGGTTAATAAGTATTCTTTGGTGAATTTTAGTACAAGAAAGGAGTCTGGTGGAGTGGCAAGCTAGGCGCCACTAAGAGCTTGGATTAGGCGTCACTTGCAGGGGAGAGGTCCTGTGTTCAAGCTGCAGAATGCCCACTTTTGCTTCCATTTTGACTGCATGGAGGAGGAGAAGTTGTTGGCGGTTCAAACTCACATAGACCAAGTCAACCCACTTGAATGGTGGGTGGAGAGTGAATTTAGGAGGGAGACTTGTTCAAAATGATTTGAATGGGTGGTTGTGAGTGTTTGGGGAGTGATGGCCGAATATTGGAGAGATTTTTGGGGGAGTGGGCGGCTTGGTAGTGTGGGAATGGGGTGCCAAATTCACTTGGTATTTTGGGTGTTTTCACAAAAAAGAAATAATTTGTAAGCCAAATTCTCCTTTTGTCAAAAGCTAGCCGAATTTTCTTCCAAAGTAAGTCTCTCATTTTACTTCTTGAAACCTAAGACCAAACTCCTATAGCTTGCCGAAAGTTGCTTGTTTTCTTTGTGTATTCTTTGTTAGCCGAATGCTCTTGAGCCTTCAAACTTTAATCTCTATTCACTTTGGCCGAACCCTCCCACTTCTTTTACTTGTTGTTCATTTGTGTTGAGCCGAAACTAGCTTCTCTCGTTCTCTCATACTCTCTTTTTCTTCTCTCAATACCCTCTTGCCGAAACTCTATTCCCATTCCACACTTTCTTTCTTTCTTTCTTTCTTTCTTTCTTTCTTTCTTTCTTTCTTTCTTTCTTTCTTTTTTTTCACTCAAAGCCGAACATAGGTGTGTTAAACACCTTGGCCGAATCCTCTTTTCTTTTGCTTAATGTGTTAGCCGAATTTCCCCTCTCTCTTAGTGGTGTTCATCTTGGCCGAATTCTAGAGGAGTGTTAATCTTGTTGAGGTTTGTTTTCAATCGATTGGAGTTAGGTAAGAGCTTGGCCGAATGGCCATTTCTCCTCTCTCTTGTGCTTTATCGTTTTGGTTTGGTTAAGAGCCGATTTTGGTTTCGGTTGAAGGGGGTTAATCTTTTGTTAATCATTGCGTTATAGGGCCTTTGGATTTTGGAAGCAAGCAAGAGGAGTCTTCTTTCTCTGTTAATCGTTGGTAAGTGGTGGCAAGAGTTGATGTTATCAAGTCTATTCTCTTAGTTCTCGTTTAGTCAAGTTACAGGAGATTAATATTTCTTCTTAATAGGGTGTGCCGTTTGCTTCAGGAGGAACCATTGTTGGTTCGGGTTTGGTAGAAAACCAAATCAAGTGTAAGGAGCAAGGTATTCGAGGGCCTTAGATCGGTTCGTTGAGTTTAAAGCTTGTGTTTGAGCAGGTGTGTAAATTAACACACTGTATACTTAGTAATATGTTTAATAAACCTGATTGCCTTTGTAAGACCAAAACGGTACGATGACTGATATGATACCCGATGGGGTATGTACACGGATTCGGGTAAGTCTGTTTCATTACGAGATCTGTAGTGATATATGATATCATAATTTATGGTGTATGTATTATGAGATGCCATATTAAGCATGTGAGTATGATTGCATGATTTGCACGATTTGCATTAGTATGATATGTTATTGGGTGATGTGAGAGGAGGGGGAATATGATATCCGTGTCTTTGGGACACCAGAGGTTTGGCACCTCCAGTGGTTTGGTACCACGATTGATTATTGTGACTTTGGGTCACCGAGAGGTTTGGCACCTCGGCGTCTCGTCCCGCTGGCTTCGCCACTCACGTGGGTTGGCCCCATCATTGGAATCGTGACTTGGTCACCACCAAGATTTGGTATCACATACGTGTCTTTGGGACACCGAGGTTTGGCACCTCATAGCGTCTCGTCCCAGTGGCCATTACACCACGATGGGTTGGCCCCACAGATGATGATACGGGATTGACGCCAGTGATTTGGTATCACATGATGGGTTGGCCCCATCATTTGGATTCTTCGTGACTTTGGGTCACCAGTGGTTTGGCACCACACATATGGATATCGTGACTTTGGGTCACCAGTGGTTTGGCACCACCAGTGGTTTGGTACCACACGGGGTAGAAAAAGGAGAATGGATGGCTAGGATTGGGTGCATTACTTGTATTGCTATGTACGGTGTGTGTTAGCTTGTTGCATTAATCGGGAGGGGGAATTTGTGCACTGAGTCTCGCGACTCACCTTCTCCCTTATCATTTCAGGTAACACTTAGATTGCGGACATGGAGCCGGGGTGGACTCGAGGTGCTCATGCCATGAATAAATACGGATTTGCTCTGACTTTTAAACTTGGTACTTTAATTTTATTAATTTCCAGTTGGGTTTTATTTGGATTGTAAAAGGCCTTTTAAACTTATGTTTTTGTTATTTACATGCTTAAATTGGATTTCTAATATGCCTTTACAAATTAATGAGTAAAACCTAATAAAACTTGGAACGATAAGGTTTTCAAACTACAACACGATAGGTTTTAAACTTTATCATCGGGTATCACGCGGTAATCTAAAATGAATGAAACTCAAACGTATTTCCAAACTCAAGATTTCAACCAAGTTTCAAAAATTTTCGGGTTTGTAAAATGCGCCATCGGTTTTAAAACAATCAAGCCCAAAATTTTAACTATGGCAAGGAGTTTTCTCAAAACGAACTATAATCGGTAACTTGTTCTCTTCAAACAATTTTTCCTCCGTGACAAACCGTTCGATCGGTCGTGGTGTGTTGACCGGGTTTGGGGTGTTACAATTGTGGTATCGAGCTAAGTTCAAAGGCTTTTTGTGGGCCCGAGGCCCAAAGTGTTTTAAATATGGGTTTTAAATGTTTTATTTTAAATGCATAGTTTGAAAGGCATGGCACCGAAGTCTCCTAAGCACTAATCGCCTGTAAGTACCCTTACTATTGCTTGTGATTTTTTTGGATGAGATGTGATGACTAGCAATAGTAGGTTACCTTAGAAACTGAAACCGATAGGGATTGTGTGGACTTGCGAAAACAAAACTTCGTAATAAAAATATTCATAAGACCTTGCTTTTAAAAGACAAAGGAATAATTATCGATGTAAAACTTCTAAATCGATAAGTCGAGTTTTAGTCATGAGCTCATGAGGTGGACGTGGTCGTAATACACGTGGACGTGGTCGTGGTAGGATGGCGCTTCAACCCGTAGGATCCGGTCGTGGGTCGAAAAATGAGATACTGCATACCACCACCGAGGTGGTGAGTTTCGTGATCGGGCCGGGGATGACGCAGCGTCGCAGCGATCTTTGTGAGTTCGGAAAGGGTAGCCGGAGTAGGTGGAGGCGCAGGAGTTCGAAAATCAGTACTGAGCGCTTTCGAGCAAACGAGGCCGAAGTATTCCGAGGTGTTTCGGTGTTGCTCCAAGACGGCACGGTGAGTATTGGCCGGAGGCGACGGAGCGGATCATGGATGATCTCGACTGACACCGAGGAGAAGTCAAGGGCATAGTATCGCTTCTTCGAGATGAGTCATACCGCTGGTGGCTCACGGTTCAGACAGATGTTACAAAGAGAGGATCTTACTTGGGATTATTTTAGGGTCGCTTATCGTAAAAGTACATTGGAGCTAGTTAAGTCGACGCGCAATAAAAGCATTTACGAGGCTAGTTCAAGGGAGTAAGTCCGTGGTCGGAGTATGAGGCGAGTTCTTGAGGTGAGTCGGTATGCTAGGGGCATTGTGGCCACCGAACACGAGAGGTGTGTTCGATTCGAGGATGGTCCGAGGGATGAATTAAGGTTGCTGATTGCTCCACGCCAGAGCGTGAGTTTGTCGTCTGGTTGAGAAGGCTAAGGTAGCCGAGGGGTTAAAGAGTCCGTGAGGCAAAACTTGGATAGGAACAGGCATAAGAGGAGTTTTGGATCTTACGGGTCGTCGGTAATCCTCAAAAAGGGCTAGACAGTGGGCCGAATCAGCCGGTAGGTTTGTTGCTACTAATCGAGAACCGCCGCAGTTGTAATCGTTGTGGGAAATCTCATTGGGAGGATGCCGGACCGGTGGAAAGGATGTTTCGAGTGTGGCTCCTTGATCACCGCGCGAGGGACCGTCCGCGTAAGTTGGCTAGATTCACCCGAGGCTCGGGGCCGTATCGGGTCAGAATAATGGACCGCCACCGCAGAGGGTCGTGGTAATGGTAGAGGAGGTAATGGTTCTCGACGGGCCGCGAGCACCGTGCAGAGGTGCGCGTAGTTACGAGGCCGATGTACCGGGTTAGTGTATGCAATGAGGCGCCGAGAGGGGCGGCGCACCGGACGTCATAACCGGTACATTTTTGATCTCTGGTTCTCCATATACGCCTTGATTGATTTGGGTTCAACGCATTCTTACGTTGCTAGTAGCATAGATGAGACCATGGACTTAGATTCAAAACTACTTCTAGGCGGATGATGATGCATTAGCCCTCTAGGCCATTCTGTAGTTGTAGATAAGTTGTATAGAGATGTACCCCTAGAACTCCAAGGGGTAGTGTTTGTTGCTGATCTGATGGAACTGCCGTTTGGGGAGTTCGATTTGATCCTTGGAATGGACTGGTTGGTTAAGTACCAGCGAGGTTGGATTGCGCGACTAAGCGCATGGTTCTAAAGACGCCTAAGGGTGATGAAGTGGTGATGATAGGTAATAGGAGAGATTACTTATCCAATGTGGTATCTGCTCTGAAAAGTGAGAAGATGGTCGAAAGCGGTCGCTGGCGTATGTGGTTCATGTGTATGCCTTGGAGGCTAAAGAGTCTGCTGTAGAGAAGGTTCGGACAGTTAGGGAATTTGCTGATGTGTTTCCTGAGGAGCTTCCGGGTTTGCCACCAGATCGGGAAGTTGAATTCGGTATAGACTTGTTACCCGGAACGGCACCTGTGTCTATAGCACCGTACCGAATGGCACCAAAGGAATTGGTGGAGCTAAAGGCTCAAATTCAGGAGCTCTTGGATAGGGGGTTTATTCGACCAAGTGTTTCACCTTGGGGAGCGCCAGTACTCTTTGTCAAGAAGAAAGATGGTACGATGCGGATGTGTATAGACTACCGCCAGTTGAATAAGCTGACGATTAAAAACAAGTATCCGTTGCCACGGATAGACGACTTGTTTGATCAGCTGAAGGGTGCAGCGGTATTCTCGAAGATCGATTTAAGGTCTGGTTATCATCAACTTAAGGTGAAGGAGGTTGATGTCCACAAGACGGCATCCCAAACTCGGTATGGGCATTACGAGTTCCTAGTGATGCCATTTGGGTTGACCAACGCGCCGGCAGCGTTCATGGACTTAGTGAATAGTGTATTTCAGCAGTAATTGGATCAATTTGTGGTGGTGTTCATAGACGACATATTGGTTTATTCAAAGATGGAGGAGGAGCACGATATGCATTTGCGTACAGTTTTACAAGTGCTGAGGAAGAAGCAGTTATATGCCAAATTCAAGTAAGTGCGAATTTTGGCTTGGGAGGTGGCTTTCTTAGGACACGTGGTGTCGCAGGCGGATTAGAGTAGACCTCGCAAGGTGGAATCGGTGATGGATTGGAAACCGCCTAGGTCGCGGGCGAAATCAAAGTTTTCTGGGTCTAGCAGGTACTATCGAAGGTTTGTGGAAGGGTTCTCCTTAATCGCAAAGACCGCTTGACTAAGTTACTAAGGAAAGGTGTTCCATTTGTATGGTCGAGAAGCAACAAGAAAGTTTTGATAAGCTAAGTAAGATTCTCGACGGAAGCTCCGGTTTGGTACAACTTTGGCGGGAAGTTGTTTACTTGCCATCGTGGACGCGTCCCCATACCGGTCCGGGATGTGTGTTGATGCAGAAGGGAAGGTAGTAGCCTATGCATCCCATCGCTTAAGACCGCATGAGGTTAACTACCCAACGCACGACTTGAGCCGGCGGTTGTAGTCTTCGCTTTGAAAATATGGAGACATTATCCGTATGGGGAGAAGTCAATAGTCTACACGGATCACAAAAGTTTGAGGTATCTTCGACTCGTAAGGATCTAAACTCGAGACAGCGTCAATGGATTGAACTGTTAAAGGACTACGATCGTTTCAATTGAGTACCATCCGGTAAGGCTAACGTGGTGGTGGACGCGTTGAGCCGGAAGGTCGTGATGGATTTAAGAGCGATGTTTGCTCTCGGTTGAGTCTATATGACGATGGAAGTCTTTTAGCGAGCTTCGTGTTAAGCCAACTCGGATTGGGGAGATTAAGGAAAAGCGCTTAGTGGACGAAGGGTTGAATGCGAAAAGGGTGCAAGTTCGTGATGGTGGTTTAGAAGGGTGCAATCGTCTAGTGATGGAGTGCTATGTTTTCAAGGGCGAACTTGTATGCCAAAGGACGTAGAATTAAGGCGAAGAAATTCTCCAAGATGCACATAGCACCCATATGCTATGCATCCCGGAGGTAGCAAGATGTATAAGGATCTCGAGAGCGCTTTTGGTGGCAGTGTCAAGAGGGAAGTGACAGAGTTTGTAGGAAGTGTCTCGACATGCCACAGTCAAGGTCGAACATCGCTTGCCGTCGTGTGGTTGTTTCAACCAAGTGAGGATTCCGCAGATGGAAGTGGGAAAGGATAACCATGGATTTTGTCGCGGGATTACCGCTTCGCCAAGCAAAAAGGATTCGGTTTGGGTAATTGTGGACTGATCGACTAAATTAGCTCACTTTATTCCTGGTGAGGGTTGACTACTCACTTGAAGTTGGTGAAGTCAGATGTGTCGAGATAGTGAGGCCGCACGGTGTGCCGCTGTCGATCATCTCGGATAGGGACCCCAGATTTACGCTGAGGTTCGAAAGCATTGCATCGTGCTCTGGTACGCTGTTTGGATTTCAAAGACGGCTTTTCACCCGCAAATCGACGGCGATCGGAAAGGGTTATTCGATCTTAGAGGACATGCCGAGAGGTTGTGTTCTCGACTTCGTGGGTAGTTGGGAGGAGTTTCGCCATTAGCCGAGTATGCCTACAACAATAGTTACCAAGACAAGCATTAAGATGGCACCATACGAGGCGTTGTATGGTAGGAAGTGTCGCTCACCTACATGTTGGACGGAGTTGGGTGAACGCCAGTTGTTGGGACCAGAGTTGGTTGCTGAGACCGAAGATAAGGTTAAGTTTATTCAGGCTCGATTGCAGGAAGCTTCAGGCCGGCAGAAGTCTTATGCCGATCTCAAGCGGAGAGATATAGAAGTTGCTGTGGGGGATCAAGTGTTTCTGAAGGTCTCGCCATGGAAGAAAGTATTGAGGTTCGGAAGGAAAGGCAAGCTAAGTCCGAGGTTTATTGGTCCGTATAAGGTTCTGAGACGAGTGGGACCAGTAGCTTACCAGCTTGAGTTGCCAGCAGAGCTAAGCCAGATTCACGACGTATTTCACACTTCGATGCTTTGGCGTTATCGTTCAGATCCATCACATGTCGTAGCAGTAGAAGAGATCGAGGTAAATCCAGACTTGACCACGGAGGAAGAGCCTGTGCAGATTCTAGATCGGGACGTGAAAGTTCTGCGTAGGAAGTTTGTGCCTTTGGTAAAAGTGCTATGGCGGAATCATAACGTGGAAGAAGCTACGTGGGAACCCGAGGATATGATGAGACAAAGAATACCCGCAACTCTTCTGATCAGGTAATTTCGAGGTCGAAATTATTTTAAGGGGGTAGAACTGTAATATCCTCGGGTTAGGGGCTATTTTGTTATGGCATTGTTTTCATGTTATTGGCCCGCTATGTTGTTGTTTTTTTGATGTTTTGAGGCTTAGTTGTAAGCTAGGTGTAAGCTCGAGAGGTAGGAAAAATTTCAGCTTTTTAGGCTTAGGTGAGAGGAGCTAAAGAAGTCAAGTTAATAAGTATTCTTTGGTGAATTTTAGTACAAGAAAGGAGGCTGGTGGAGTGGCAAGCTAGGCGCCACTAAGAGCTTGGATTGGCGCCACTTGCGGGGGGGAGAGGTCCTGTGTTCAAGCTGCAGAATGCCCACTTTTTGCTTCCATTTTGACTAGCATGGAGGAGGAGAAGTTGTTGGCAGTTCAAACTCATCATAGACCAAGTCAACCCACTTGAATGGTGGGTGGAGAGTGAATTTAGGAGGGAGACTTGTTCAAAATGATTTGAATGGGTGGTTGTGAGTGTTTGGGGGAGTGATGGCCGAATATTGGAGAGATTTTTGGGGGGGAGTGGACGGCTTGGTAGTGTGGGAATGGGGGGTGCCGAAATTCACTTGGTATTTTGGGTGTTTTCGGTCAAAAAAGAAATAATTTGTAAGCCAAATTCTCCTTTTGTCAAAAGCTAGCCGAATTTTCTTCCAAAGTAAGTCTCTCATTTTTACTTCTTGAAACCGGAAGAACAAACTCCTATAGCTTGCCGAAAGTTGCTTGTTTTCTTTGTGTATTCTTTGTTAGCCAAATGCTCTTGAGCCTTCAAACTTTAATCTCTGTTATTCACTTTGGCCGAACCCTCCCACTTCTTTTACTTGTTGTTCATTTGTGTTGAGCCGAAACTAGCTTCTCTCTTTCTCTCATACTCTCTTTTTCTTCTCTCAATACCCTCTTGCCGAAACTCTATTCCCATTCCACACTTTCTTTCTTTCTTTCTTTTTTTTCTTTCCTTTCTCTCACTCAAAGCCGAACATAGGTGTGTTAAACACCTTGGCCGAATCCTCTTTTCTTATGCTTAATGTGTTAGCCGAATTTCCCCTCTCTCTTAGTGGTGTTCATCTTGGCCGAATTCTAGAGGAGTGTTAATCTTGTTGGGGTTTGTTTTCAATCGATTGGAGTTAGGTAAGAGCTTGGCCGAATGGCCATTTCTCCTCTCTCTTATGCTTTATCGTTTTGGTTTGGTTAAGAGCCGATTTTGGGTTCGGTTGAAGGGGGTTAATCTTTTGTTAATCATTGCGTTATAGGGCCTTTGGATTTTGGAAGCAAGCAAGAGGAGTCTTCTTTCTCTGTTAATCGTTGGTAAGTGGTGGCAAGAGTTGATGCTATCAAGTCTATTCTCTTAGTTCTCGTTTAGTCAAGTTACAGGAGATTAATATTTCTTCTTAATAGGGTGTGCCGTTTGCTTTAGGAGGAACCATTGTTGGTTCGGGTTTGGTAGAAAACCAAATCAAGTGTAAGGAGCAAGGTATTCGAGGGCCTTAGATCGGTTCGTTGAGTTTAAAGCTTGTGTTTGAGCAGGTGTGTAAATTAACACAATGTATACTTAGTAATATGTTTAATAAACCTGATTGTCTTTGTAAGACCAAAATGGTATGATGACTGATATGATACCCGATGGGGTATGTACACGGATTCGGGTAAGTCCGTTTCATTACGAGATCTGTAGTGATATATGATATCATAATTTATGGTGTATGTATTATGAGATGCCATATTAAGCATGTGAGTATGATTGCATGATTTGCACGATTTGCATTAGTATGATATGTTATTGGGTGATGTGAGAGGAGGAGGAATATGATATCCGTGTCTTTGGGACACCAGAGGTTTGGCACCTCCAAAGTGGTTTGGTACCATAGATTGATTATTGTGACTTTGGGTCACCAGAGGTTTGGCACCTCGTCTCGTCCCGGTGGCTTAGTACCACGATGGGTTGGCCTGAGATGATAATACGGATTGGCGCCAAAGTGATTTGGTATCACACGATGGGTTGGCCCCATCATTGGAATCGTGACTTCGGTCACCAAAGATTTGGTATCACATACGTGTCTTTGGGACACCGAGGTTTGGCACCTCATAGCGTCTCATCCCGCTGGCTTCGCACCACGATGGGTTGGCCCCACGATGATGATACGGGATTGACGCCATGATGATTTGGTATCACACGATGGGTTGGCCCCATCATTTGGATTCTTCGTGACTTTGGGTCACCAGGTGGTTTGGCACCACCGGTGGTTTGGTACCACACGGGGTAGAAAAAGGAGAATGGATGGCTAGGATTGGGTGCATTACTTGTATTGCTATGTACGGTGTGTGTTAGCTTGTTGCATTAATCGGGAGGGGATTTGTGCACCGGGTCTCGCGACTCACCTTCTCCCTTATCATTTCGTGTAACACTTAGATTGCGGACATGGGGAGCCTGGTGGACTCGAGGTGCTCATGCCATGAATAAATACTGATTTGCTCGACTTTTAAACTTGGTACTTTAATTTTATTTATTTCCAATTGGGTTTTATTTGGATTGTAAAAGGCCTTTTAAACTTATGTTTTTGTTATTTACATGCTTAAATTGGATTTCTAATATGCCTTTACAAATTAATGAGTAAAACCTAATAAAACTTGGAAATATAAGGTTTTCAAACTACAACACGATAGGTTTTAAACTTTATCATCGGGTATCACGCGGTAATCTAAAATGAATGAAACTCAAACGTATTTCCAAACTCAAGATTTCAACCAAGTTTCAAAAATTTCCGGGTTTGTAAAATGCGCCATCGGTTTTAAAACAATCAAGCCCAAAATTTTAACTATGGCAAGGAGTTTTCTCAAAACAAACTATAATCGGTAACTTGTTCTCTTCAAATAATTTTTCCTCTGTGACAAACCAGATTCGGTCGTGGTGTGTTGACCGGGTTTGGGGTGTTACAATTTCAGTAATTTTGCAAACTGAGGGTATTTTGGTAATTTTGCAAACTTAGGGTTTTTCGGTAATTTTTCAAACTGAGGGTATTTCAGTAATTTTGCAAACCGGGGGTATATTAGTAATTTTGCAAATCGAGGGTATTTCGGTAATTTTGCAACTCGAGGATATTTCAGTAATTTTGCAAATTGAGGGTATTTTGGTAATTTCATAAATCGGGGGTATTTCAGTAATTTTACAAATCGGGGGTGTTCCGGTAATTTTGCAAATCAGGGGTACTTTGGTAATTTCGCAAACTGAGGGTATTGTAGTAATTTTGTAAACCAAAGTATTCTAAACAGAGATAACGATGCGAATGGGCCTAGGGCCCATTCTCAGCCCAAATGGACCCACACGCTCGTGTGGCCCATTTAGCCCAAATCTAGCCACAGATATGAGATTCACAAAGTCCAGTCCAATTTTTATTACACAATCACACAACTTATCCGATTGGGCCCATGGGCCCATTGGCCCCACATGGCCCATTTTCGGCACATCGTGGCCTAAACAGCCTAAACCCACAAGAACACTCATGATGGCCTTAACTATCACGTCAAAGCTCCCACACGAGTGCTCGTACGCTCGTGTGGCTGCCATCGCCGTGTGACCAGCATTTCGGCATTTGCCGCTCTACAGCTAGAGTAGTGCGAAATACACACCTGATAGGAATCTAGAGTTAATCCGCGCTCTGAACACTCCTATTCCCAAACGCAAACCAAGGTATGCTTACTCTCTTCATAGATCGCTCTATTTAAAGCCAGCTTCTCGCCTACTCTCATGCTAGCTTCCCAATGTGGGATCCCTCCACCAATCCACCAAAACCGTCCCAACTGCAAAATAAATATCCCTTTTTTCATGCAATGGGATTCAAACCCTTGCCCTCTCCTATGCTCGAGATGCTACATGCCATCACAACACAAGCTCCTTTTGTAACTTAAAACATGCGCAAATATTTATAAAACCTATGTGCCAGTGCCCAGATTTTTTTAAGAGCAAAATTTAAAAATTCTGCAAGGGCCAAGACTTGAACCCAGGCTCCCTTACACCCTTAATGACGCCACAACCACTAGGCCACATGCTTCCTTGTGTCATATTTTAACCAAACAAATTTATAAGGCCTTCCAGCTAACGCCAACTCCCCTTTAAGGAAAAACTAAAATTTTTGCTAGAGCTCTGGTTTGAACCCAGGACTTCTCCAACACTCCCAATTCTTCCCAAATCACTTAGCCACTAGACTAAACATGTAATTAGTGAAATTTCCTCGCATAACTAAAATCCAATTACTCCGATACTCAAAGCCCATATCTCCTAGGCCCAAAATTTGGGGCGTTACAATTCTACCCCCTTAAAGAAATTTCGTCCTCGACATTTCCAACTATATAATAGCCGCAAAACACAGTTACACTCTGCACGCACACAAGCACTCGATTCTAATTTCCTATCATATTTTAACTAGAACTTGGAACTCCCTACACACACTCAAAACACCTAACCATTGAAGCAGACAGATATCTCACACGCAACCAATTTCTATATCCAATGCCACATCCAAACATTTCCAAACATACACAGAATACAAAATCTAAATTCAAGTGTCTCAGTTTTAAACATATAACAATATCAAGGAACCTTACAGATTCGGCGTCGGAGACTCGGTGTGCCACACTTTTTAGAAAAATACCTGAAAACACTTCACATATTTGAAACCAACCTCTTGTGATACAAAATTTTGAAAACCATTCCACAGCCGAGTTTTGCAACTTGGCTCTGACACCACTAAATGTAACACCCCAAACCCGGCCTAGAAGTTATGGTCGAATCTAGCGGTGTCATAATGGAATGCTTTTTGGAAACCCTTTTTTTTCCTTGTTGAAAAAAAGCTCGTTTTGAGGTTGAAGACTCTTCGTAGAACTCATATTAAATAAGCATTTTGTTAATCAATTTAAAACTTTATTACTTATAAAACCTTGTTTGTTGCGGAAGCTTAAAAATCGTTGCGGAAACATAGTGATTTGAAAACATTTATCATTTTGGGAAAACCGCGTTCTACTTCTAACATGTATAAATCATAATGATTAAAACCTCAGATTGAAAACTATAAAATTGGAGAGGCCTTATTACAAATATAAAAAAAATCCAAAAAATAAATAATAGTAAATAAAAGCTAAATAAACGAAAACAGAAGCAGTATTGTGGCTACCTCCGAGTCCCTCGCAGCTCTAAATCCACTAAGTCTGGGGATTACCTTTACAGTTAGACAGAAGGGTGAGTTTGCGAAAACTCAGTGTATAATCCCTTATAATACAAACAGTCAGATATACGGTATGCAGAAACAGATCGGGCTCTGAGCCCATCACGCACACACGATGAGGTGGGTCTTAGCCCATACTGAGAACCAAGTGGACCTAAGCCCATTACTGTAACCAAGTGTCGGATGCGATATGCGGATGCAAAGCCACCCAATCCAACCAATTAACCACCCGTACCAACCAACATACCATATGGGGATAAAATCGACCCACCCACCAACACACCAAGCTTAGCACCGGGTTGCGGCACTAAGTCGATGAGAAACGGCCAGTGAGACGTAACGACTAAAAGCCATAAATATCGCGCAGATTGCCGCTGCCAATGTAACAACTAAAAGCCATAAATATTGCAAGATCGCTACGGCTAATGAACGCCTAAAAGCCATAAATATCGCAGCATTGCCGCCGGTAATGTAATCGGCTAAAAGCCATAAATATCACGAAAGGTCGAAAGCCTTGTGCAGATCGGCAATGGGCGTACACTTCCTCCGTAACTTTGTCCCAACCCCATACAATATGTCGTGTATGTCATGCTCAATCATCACAGGTGTATGTAGAATGACCATACTTAGTAACAGTCATTTAAAATAAATTACAAGCATATCAGTGACACGACCACGCCAAGTCGGTTAAAACACGATCATACGATCACAACCAAGTCATGGCACAAAATCGGTCACTTTTTTACCCTCGAGGGCAAAATAGTCATTTTACCCTATAAGGGTATTTCGATAATCCTACCCTTCAGGGGTATTTCGGTAATTTTACCCTACAGGGGTAATTCAGTAGTTCTACCCTATAGGGGTATTCTAGTAATTTTGCAAACTGAGGGTATTTCAGTAATTTTGCAAACCGAGGGTATTTCAGTAATTTTGCAAATCAAGGGTATTTCAATAATTTTGCAAATCGAGGGTATTTCAGTAATTTTTAAAATCGAGGGTAATTCGGTAATTTTGCAACCCGAGGGTATTTCAATAATTTTGCAAATTGAGGGTACTTTGATAATTTCATAAATCGGGGGTATTTCGGTAATTATACAAATCGGGGGTGTTCCGGTAATTTTACAAATCAGGGATACTTTTGTAATTTCACAAACTGATGGTATTTTGGTAATTTTTTAAACAAAAGTATTCTAAACAGAGATAATGATGCGAATGGGCCTAGGGCCCATACTCGGCCCAAATGGGCCCACACGCTCGTGTGGCCCATTTAGCCCAAATCTAGCCACAGATATGAGATTCACAAAGACCAGTCCAATATTTACTACACAATTACACAACTTATCCGATTGGGCCTACGGGCCCATTGGCCCCACATGGCCCCTTTTCGGCCCATTATGGACCAAACAGTCTAAACCCAGAAGAACACTCATGATGGCCTCAACTATCATGTCGAAGCTCCCACACGTTCGCTCACACGCTCGTGTGGCTGCCATTGCCGTGTGATCGGAATTTTGGTATTTGCCGCTATACAGCTAGAGTAGTGCAAATTACACACCTGATAGGAATCTGGAGTTAATCCGTGCTCCGATCACTCCTATGCCCAAATGCCAACAAAGGTATGCTTACTCTCCTCATAGATCGCTCTATTTAAAGCCAGCTTCTCACCTACTCTCATGCTAGCTTCCCGATGTGGGATCCCTCCACCAATCCACCAAAACTGTCCCAACTGCAAAATAAATATCCCTTTTTGCGTGTAATAGGATTCGAACCCTTACCCTCTCCTATGCTCCAGATGCTACATGCCACCACAACACAAGCTCCTTTTGTGACTTAAAGCATGTGCAAATGTTTATAAAACCTATGTACCAGTGCCCAGATTCTTTTAAGAGCAAAATTTAAAAATTCTACAAGGGCCAAGACTTGAACTCAGGCTCCCTTACACCCTTAATGACGCCACAACCACTAGGCCACATGCTTCCTTGTGTCATATTTTAACCAAACAAATTTATAAGGCCTTCCAGCTAACGCCAACTCCCCTTTAAGGAAAAACTAAAATTTTTGCTAGAGCTCTGGTTTGAACCCAGGACTTCTCCAACACTCCCAACTCTTCCCAAATCACTTAGCCACTAGACTAAACATGCAATTAGTGAAATTTCCTCGCACAACTAAAATCCAATTGCTCCGATACTCGAAGCCCATTTCTCCTAGGCCCAAAATTCGGGGTGTTACAATTCTACCCCCTTAAAGAAATTTCGTCCTCGAAATTTCCAACTATATAATAGCCACACAACACAGGTTACATCGCTACGCTGCCGCTGTGCACTCTGATTCTAATGTCCCTATCATATTTTAACTATAACTTGGAACTCCCTACACATACTCAAAACACCTAACCATTGAAGCAGACAGATATCTCACACGCAACCAATTTCTATATCCAACGCCACATCTAAACAATTCAAAACATGCACAGAATACAAAATCTAAATTCAAGTGTCTTAGTTTTAAACAGATAACAGTATCAAGGAAACTTACAGATTCGGCGCCTGAGACTCGGTGTGCCACACTTTTCAGAAAAATACCTGAAAACACTCCACATATTTGAAACCAACCTCTTGTGATACAAAATTTTGAAAACCCATTCTACAGCCGAGTTTTGTAACTTGGCTCTAATACCACTAAATGTAACACCCCAAACTCGGCCTAGAAGTTATGGCCGAATCTGGCGGTGTCACATTGGAATGCTTTTTGGAAACCCTTTTTTTTCGTTGTTAAAAAAAAAAGCTCGTTTGGAGGTTGAAGCCTCTTCGTAGAACTCATATTAAACCACCATTTTGTTAATCAATTTAAAACGTCATTACTTATAAAACCTTGTTTGTTGCGGAAGCTTAAAAATCGTTGCGAAAACATAGTGATTTTAAAACATTTATCATTTTGGGAAAACCGCGTTCTACTTCTAACATGTATAAATCATAATGATTAAAACCTCAGAATGAAAACTATAAAATTAGAGAGGCCTTATTACAAATATAAAAAAAATCCAGGCAATAACTAATAGTAAATAAAAGCCAAGTAAACGAAAACAGGAGCAATACTGTGGCCACCTCCGAGTCCCTCGCAGCTTCAAATCCACTAAGTCTGGGGATTACCTGTACAATTAGACAGAAGGGTGAGTTTGCGAAAACTCAGTGTGTAATCCCTTATAATACAAACAATCAAATATACAATATGCAAAAACAGACTGGGCCTGAGCCCATCACAGACACAGTATGAGGTGGGTCTTAGCCCATAACAGAACCAGGTGGACCTAAGCCCATTACAAAACCAGTATTAGATGCAGATATGCAGACAGAAATCCAGCCCAATCTGACCAATTAACCACCCGTACCAACCAACACACCATATGGGAATAAAATTGACCCACCCAGCCAACACACCAAGCTTAGCACCAGTTGCGGCACTAAGTCAACGAAATGCTCTGGCCAGAGACGAATCGGCTAAAAGCCATAAATATCACAGCATCGCTGCCGGTCAACAGAACGGCTAAAAGCCATAAATATTGCAGCATCGCTGCCGGTTAACAGAATGTCTAAAAGCCATAAATATCGTAGCATCGCTGCCGGTTAACAGAACGGCTAAAAGCCATAAACATCACAGAAAGGCTGAAAGCCTTGTACAGAACGGCAATGGGCCGTACACTTCCTCCATAACTTTGTCCCAACCCTATGCAATATGTCGTGTATGTCATGCTCAATCATCACATGTGTATGCAGAATGACCATACTCAGTAACAGTCATTTAACATATATTACAAGCATATAAGTGACACGACCACAGTCAAGTTAGTTAAAACACAGTCATACGATCACAGTCAAGTCATGGCACAAAATCAGTCATTTACCCTCAGGGGAAAAATAGTCATTTTACCCTATAAGGGTGTTTCGATAATCCTACCAGTAACATCCCTTACCCGGGTTCTGCGTCAAAAACCGGGCCAGAGGCATTACCAAACTCAAACCGCTTAATCGCCACTTAGGCTCAACGTCATTTCTCGATATAACCTCATTCTTGACTTACGAGGCCTCACTCATACACACGAGGGCTCTCGAGACTAATCCAGAACTTTTACGATCCTTAAAATTTTTCTCTTATATACAGGTCTCACACGCCCGTGCATGGACACACACGCCCATGTTCCCTAGCCGTGCTAAAAACTCGAGCATTCTGCCAATTGCCCCACGCCCATCGTACGCCCGTGTGGCTATCCCGTGGCCAACACTGGTGAATCCCACACGCTCTAGGCACACGCCCGTGTGACTAGTCCGTGGTCTATTCTATTTTCAAATATTAACATGCAGAGGATGCACGACCACAGCACACGCCCGTAGGCTGACCGTGTGTCACACACGGTCTAGACACACGCCCGTGTGTCTACACAGTGTCAAGTTCTTTTCACCCTTCTAACATACACAACATATACTCATCTAACACCATCATAATCAACTCAAATTGAAGTGCATTCTCACATAGAAAACTACATCTTTCTTTCATATAATGTAATACCCAACAACCATGGCATTATACAAAATAAGCTATCCATCTATAGGCCAACACATCTTAGCCATTTACAACAAAATTTACTAACTTATCTAGCCTCTATACATGCCATATACAAAACATTAAGTTTCATGCACCAAAGTGTGCTGATATGTGGGCTATCTTCTGATGATCCTCGTATCTCGGTTCAACGCTTTTAATCTATAAGGCAAGGGAAAAGAAAGAGAGTAAGCTTTAAGCTTAGTAAGTTTACACATAAACAAATAAGCATCATAGTATAAGCTAAAAAACAATTAGCATTATACTACCAAAAGTAATGAACAACTATGCTTACTCTTTCTAACCCTTACCAATCCAACATATCATGAGTCACATACTCATAACCATCGAAATGCACCCGTGCATTCTATGTCACATTTACACAATATACAACACATCATTATTTCTCGTAATACATCCACACAGTTTATCCACATAACTTATCCACACAGCTATTACACACAGTTAATATACACAATTAATCCACACAGCCAATATCTCGGTGGTTTCGCACTTAGCACACCACAATCAATTTATAAGGTGGTATCGCACTTGGCCTACCACAAAGGTAATCATCGTGATCTTGCACATTGCCACTAAATGATATACCTAACGATAGCATCGCACATAGCCAGCTCATCGTCAATATGCATTAGGATGGTATCGCACTTAGCCTACCATCTAGCATTATCACAACACATGCACAAGTTTACTTAAACCATATAGATTCCCAATCATTCTCGATCATACATTCATTCAACATTTCTACTACATTCATTCTACTTGAACCACATAGGTTCTAAATCAATCTCGAATTAGCTACAAACTAACTATCATCAACAAATTGTAAGTATGAATGCATTGTTTATGCATAGACTTACCTCGATACTCAAAAGTATTGAAATGTGCAATTTAGTCCACCACCTTACTTTTGCCTCGGTTTCGATCCGGGCTTCATCTTTCTTGATCTATAATGAATAAATCATCTTATTCAATACACACATTGACTAAATTGAGCCACATCTCATACTTTAGCAAAATTACTATTTTGCCCCTAAACTTTCTCATATTTACACTTTAGTCCCAAAGGCTCGTAAAGTGATTTTTATTCAACTTTCTACTCTTCCATGCTTAGCCGAACTACTTACTCAACTAAAGCATTCATCAAATCTCACTAAATCACCCATGTATGACCAAACTTAAGATTTTCACAACTAAGTCCATACATGCATTTTCATGGAAAATCACTTAGCAAAAGATGTTTCTACTACATCAAGCCTTCATATTCTTCCATAAAACATCAAAATACATGCATGTCATACATATGTAAATTTTTTAACATCCATGATAGCTCACCAAATAGCTATAAATAGCTTACTCATGCTACCAGGACTTTAAAAATACGAAGAATATCAAAAATCAGGCTTAGGAGCACATACTAGCAAGCTTGAAAAATTGAAAGAACCCTAACAATGGATTCTCAAATTTTCGGCAGCTATGGGAAGAAGATGAATGAATTTCTATCATCTTTTCATCTATTTTAATCACTTAATTGATAAATGACCAAAATGCCCTTTTTTATAAACTTTTAATTTTAACTCATCCATGCCCAATTTTGTCCAAAAATTAGAATTTGGATAAATTGCTATTTAAGGACCTCTAATTAATAATCTAAAGCTATTTCACACATATAGCTTCTAGAAACACACATTTTGCAACTTTTGCAATTTAGTCCTTTTGGACAATTCAACCACAATTTCACAAAATTGCTTCATGAAACTTTCACACTAGCATGCATACATATTATAAGCCTCAAAAACTCATTCATGACCCTCGGATTTGTGGTCTCGAACCATATTCCGACTAGGCCCTAAACCAGGATGTTACAACTCTCCCACCTTTTAGAGATTTTCGTCCCCGAAAATCTTACCAGTACAGAGGTTTGGATGTTGCTCTCTCACAGCTTCTTCTGTTTCCCACGTAGCCTCTTCCACACCATGTTTCTTCCATAACACTTTCACTAGTGCTATGCTCTTATTTCTCAACTGTTTCACTTCTCGAGCCAAGATCTTAATCGGCTCCTCTTCATAAGACATATCCGGTCTTATCTCAATTTCTGTTGAAGGAATCACATGTGAAGGATCGTAACGATACCGTCGCAACATCGACAGATTACCGTCTGTAATCTCATACGGCCCTATGAACCTTGGACTCAATTTCCCTTTTTGTCCAAATCTCATAATCTTATTCTATGGCGATACTTTCAAAAATGCTTTGTCGCCTACCTCAAACTCTATTTCTTTTCTTTTCAAATCCACATACGACTTACAGCCGGTCAAGCGAATTTCGGACTAGTACGGATTACTTTCACTTTCTCTTGATCTCTTTTACTAGATCGACCCCATGGATTCGTTTCTCATGGCTTCGGTCCAATACAAAGGAGTTCGACACTTACGACCATACAAAGCCTCATACGGTGCCATCTCAGTATACTCGATCGATAACTATTGTTATAGGCAAATTCAACCAAAGGTAGATATCTCTCCCAACTACCTTCGAATTCTAGCACACAAGATCGAAGCATATCTTCAAGAACTTGAATCACTCTTTCAGATCGACCATCGGATTGCGGATGGAACGCAGATCTTGAAATTCAATCTAAATACCCATGGCCTCTTGCAACTTCTTCCAAAATCTCAAGTAAATCTCGGATCTCTATCCGATATAATAGACACGGTACACCATGCAATCTCACTATCTCAAGATTGCACAACTCAAATAACTTATCCAAAGGAATAATCAACACGTCTTCGAATAAAGTTAGCCGACTTCAATCAATCTATCCACAACAACCCACACAAAGATCTCTCTTTCTCGAGTCATCGGCAACCCCGTCACAAAATCCATGGTAACCCGATCCCACTTCCATTCGGGAACCATCACTGGCTGAAGCGATCCCGAAGGCACTTGATGCTCAGCTTTCACTTGTTGGTAAATCAGACACTTAGTCACAAACTCTGAAATATCTCTTTTCATACCCGGCCACCAATACAACTTTCTCAAATCGTTGTACATTTTCGTACTGGCCGGATGTACTGACAAGCATCCACTGTGGGCCTCATACAAAACCTTTCGAATCAACTCCTCATTTGTAGGAACACAAATTCTATCACGATACATCAGACAACCATTCAAATTCATTCGAAAATCAGAATCACTTTCTGATCCGCACTTAGCTATCTTAGCTTGCATCTCGCTGTCATTTCTCTGAGCCTCACATATTTGTTGAACAAATAGTGGCCTAGCTCTCAACTCTGCCAAAATAGAACCATCATCAGACAATGCTAAACTCGCTCTCATAACTCTTAGAGCGTACAGGGATTTCCTACTCAAGGCATCCGCAACCACATTCGCTTTTCCCGGGTGGTAATCAATGACTAACTCATAGTCTTTCAACAATTCAAGCCACCATCTCTGCCTCTCGATTCGCATCCTTCGATCCATCAAATACTTTAAACTCTTGTGATCCGTAAAGATTCGGCACTTTTCGCCATACAAATGATGTCGCCAAATCTTTAACGCAAACACAATCGCAGCCAACTCCAAATCGTGAGTCAGATAATTCTTCTCGTGCGATTTTAACTGCCTCGAGGCGTAAGCGACTACCTTACCCTCTTGCATCAATACGAAACCGAGACCATTAAACGATGCATCACTATATACCACGAACTCCTTCCCCGATTCTGGTTGAACCAAAACCGGTCCCTCAGTCAACATTGTTTTCAGTCTCTCAAAGCTCTATTGACATGTCTCAGTCCATTCAAACTTTACATATTTATGCAATAGCTTCGTCATCGGGGTAGCAATCACAGAGAACCCCTTTACAAAACGTCTGTAATATCCCGCTAATCCCAAGAAACTTCTGATTTTTGACACGTTCCTCGGCGGTTTCCAATCCATAACAGCCGATATCTTACTCGGGTCAACTCTGACACCATCACCTGACACCATGTGTCCTAGGAATCCGACCTCTCGGAGCCAAAACTCACTCTTGCTAAACTTAGCATACAACTACTTGTCTCTCAAAGTTTGCAAGACAATTCTCAAGTGTTCTTCATGATCTTTTCATCTCGAGAATAGATCAATATGTCGTCAATAAAGACAACCACAAACTTTTCCACATATGGTCTGAAAATACGGTTCATCAGATCCATAAAAATCGTAGGTGCATTCGTCAAACCAAACGGCATAACCAAAAACTCATAATGGCCATACCTTGTCCGAAATGCGATTTTCAACACATCTTGCTCTTTCACTGAAATGATAATAACTGCACCTCAAGTCTATCTTGGACAACACTATAGCTCCCTTCAGTTGATCGAAAAGATCATCAATCCTTGGTAAAGGATACTTATTCTTAACCGTCACCTTGTTCAGTTGTCTATAGTCTATACACAACCTCATAGACCCATCTTTCTTCTTCACAAACAATACCGGAGCACCCCACGACGAGTAGTAGCTCAATCTTGCAAAACCCTTATCTCATCAACTCTTGTAATCGAACCTTCGCTTCTTTCAACTCTACAGTGCCATTCATGCGGGGCAATTGAAATAGGTGCCGCTCCCGTAACCAACTCAATTCCAAACTCAACCTCTCTCACTGGAGGTAATCCGGGTAACTCTTCCGGAAACACATCTGGGTACTCACATACCACTGGCACTGTTTCAAACCCTACTCCAACCTCTTGAGTATTCAACATAAACGCAAGATAGGACTCACACCCTTTTCTTAAACATTTCTCAGCTACTAAGGAAGAAATCATAACGGGTAGACTGTCCGATCCACCTGATTCAATTCGAACTACATCTCCACTCTCACATTTCAATTCAAATAACTTACTACCACAGTTCACTAAGACACATGGGTAGTCAACCAATCCATGCCTAGGATTAAATCGAACTCATCAAACGGCAATAACTTCAGGTTTGCTGGAAAATAATGATTCTCAATCAGCAAAGGACAATTCTTACACATTTTGTCCACTAACACATGCTTTCCTAACGGGTTTGACACCTTAATCACAATATCCGTAGACTCAACGGTCATACGCAAACTAGATGCTAATCTCATGCGAATATAAGAGTGAGTAGACCCTGGATCTATTAAAGCAATAATAGAGGTGTCAAAGAGAGAAAAAGCACCCGTTATCACATCAGGGGAGGATGCCTCTTCGCGAGTGCGAATGGCGTGCGCCCTCGCAGTGCTGACCCTCTGGTCTCACAAAGAGTCCCCGGACGCACCTCTACCACTAGCCCCACCTCTTGGGTTCCTTGGTGGTCTACCCCTCGTAGACACATCACTAGGTCTCACTTCTTGCCTCTCTTCCTTATCATCCCTCTCAGGACAGTTACGAATAAAGTGGTCAGGGGAACCACATTTGTAACATTTTCGACTGTTTCCCCAACACTCTGCTGTGTGATACCTACCACAACTAGGACACTCCGGTTTACTCTTTGTATTACCCACACTTTCCATCGAGGGAGCTCGGACTCTCGAACCCTGACGAGTATTGTCCAAGTCTCGATACGAATACAACACTGAGGCTGACATCCGAGGATTCACTTCCTTGGATCTTTTCGACTGGGCTTGATACGACTTGCCCATCGGTCTCCTTCTCGCATCTCGGGCTTCACTCACAGCCCTCTTCTTATTTGAACTAAACTCTTCGGCCTTACTTGCCCTCTCAACTAATACCACGAATTCTTTCAATTCCAAAATGCCAACTAGGAGTTTGATATCCTCATTCAGCCCATCTTCGAACCTCTTGCACAAGATGGTCTCTGTCGCCACACATTCTTGAGCGTATTTGCTAAGCCTAACAAACTCACGCTCGTACTCAACTACTATTATCCTTCCTTGTTTCAGCTCAAGGAATTCTTTCTTTTTTCGGTCAGTAAACCTCTGGCTTATATACTTATTGCGGAACTCTTCCAGAAAGAAGTCCCACATCACTCGCTCTTTTGGGACCACTAACGTCAGCATCTTCCACCAGTTGTACGCCAAATATCTCAGCAACGATACGGCACACTTCAAACTCTCCTCAGGTGTACATGAGAGCTCATCGAACACCCTCATCGAGTTCTCCAACCAGAACTCCGCCCTCTCTGGGTCATCATCTACCTTGGCTCTAAACTCCTCAGCTCTGTGTTTCCTAATCTTATCCACCGGGGGTTTCGATATCCTCACTACATCCATACCTTGAGGAGCCACAGGATTTGGCTGAGGTATGGGAGGAGGTAGAGGAGGTTGAGCGTTAGGGTTCGCTCGAACGTAGTCCGAGTACCAATCACTCATCATATGGAGAAAGGCTTCTCGTGCCTCTTCCCCTTGACCCCTCGCCTCGGGTCCACTTTACACCGGCACGGTTCCTTACGCAGGAGCCGGTGCATTACTTGCTGCTTCATCAGTAGTCAATGGATCGGAATCCATATTCTATATAAAACAAGATTTAAAATCATCAGAAACCACCACACTATCATCGTACACTTATGGCATGTATAGCTAGACTCTTACACCCGCTACGGTAGTCCTAGAATCGACTAAACCATAGCTCTGATATGGTAACACCTTGGGCCCGGTTCCCGACTAAATGTAACATCCCTTACCTGAGTTCTGCGTCGGGAACCGGGCCCAAGGTGTTACCGAACTCAAACCGCTTAATTGCCACTTAGGCTCAACGTCATTACTCGATATAACCTCATTCTCGACCGACGAGGCCTCACTCATACACACGAGGGCTCTCGAGACTAATCCGAAACTTTTATGATCCTTAAAATTTTTCTCTTATATACAGGTCTCACACGCCCGTGCAAGATTAGACACGCTCGTGCATGGACACACACGCCCATGTTCTCTAGCCGTGCTAAAAACTCGAGCATTCTGCCAATTGCCCCACGGCCATTGCACGCCCGTGTGGCTATCCCGTGGCCAACACTGGTGAATCCCACACGCTCTAGGCACATGCCCGTGTGACTAGTCCGTGGTCTATTCTATTTTCAAATATTAACATGCAGAGGACGTACGGCCACAGCACACTCCCGTGGGTTGACCGTGTGTCACACATGGTCTAGACACACGCCCGTGTGTCTACCCACATAGTCAAGAACAAGACTAAGTGCCAAGTTCTTTTCACCCTTCTAACATACACAACATATATTCATCTAACACCATCATAATCAACTCAAATTGAAGTGCATTCTCACATAGAAAACTACATCTTTCTTTCATATAATGTAATAGCCAACAACCATGGCATTATACAAAATAAGCTATCCATCTATAGGCCAACACATCTTAGCAATTTACAACAAAATTTACTAACTTATCTAGCCCCTATACATGCCATATACAAAACATTAAGTTTCATGTACCAAAGTGTGCTGATATGTGGGCTATCTTCTGATGATCCTCGTATCTCGGCTCAACACTTTTAATCTATAAGGCAAGGGAAAAGAAAGCGAGTAAGCTTTGAGCTTAGTAAGTTTACGCACAAACAAATAAGCATCATAGTATAAGCTAAACAACAATTAGCATTATACTACCAAAAGTAATGAACAACTATGCTTACTCTTTCTAGCCCTTACCACATTTCCAACACATCATGAGTCACATACTCATAACCCTCGAAATGCACCCCTGCATTCTATGTCACATTTACACAATATACAACACATCATTATTTCTCGTAATACATCCACATAGTTTATCCACACAGCTTATCCACACAGCTATTACACACAGCTAATATACACAATTAGTTAACACAGCCAATATCTTGGTGGTTTCGCACTTAGCACACCACAATAAATTTATAAGGTGGTATCGCACTTAGCCTACCACAAAGGTAATCATCATGATCTCGCACATTGCCACTAAATGATATACCTAACGATAGCATCGCACATAGCTAGCTCATCGTCAATATGCATTAGGATGGTATCGCACTTAGCCTACCATCTAGCATTATCACAACACATGCACAAGTCTACTTAAACCACATAGATTCCCAATCATTCTCGATCATACATTCATTCACCATTTCTACTACATTCATTCTACTTGAACCACATAGGTTCTAAATCAATCTCGAATTAGCTACACACTAGCTATCATCAACAAATTGTAAGTATGAATGCATTGTTTATGCATAGACTTACCTCGATACTCAAAAGTATTGAAATGTGCAATTTAGTCCACCACCTTGCTTTTGCCTCGGTTTCGATTCGGGCTTCGTCTTTCTTGATCTATAATGAATAAATCAGCTTATTCAATACACACATTGACTAAATTGACCCACATCTCATACTTTAGCAAAATTACTATTTTGCCCCTAAACTTTCTCATATTTACACTTTAGTCCCAAAGGCTCGTAAAGTGATTTTTATTCAACTTTCTACTCTTTCATGCTTAGTCGAACTACTTACTCAACTAAAGCATTCATCAAATCTCACTAAATCACCCATGTATGACCAAACTTAAGATTATCACAACTAAGTCCCTACATGCATTTTCATGGAAAATCACTTAGAAAAAGATGTTTCTACTACATCAAGCCTTCATATTCTTCCATAAAACATCAAAATACATGCATGTCATACATATGTACAATTTTGAACATCCATGATAGCTCACCAAATAGCTATAAATAGCTTACTCATGCTACCGGGACTTCAAAAATACGAAGAATATGAAAAATCAGGCTTAGGAGCACTTACTAGCATGCTTGAAAAATTGAAAGAACCCTAACAATGGCTTCTCAAATTTTTGGCAGCTATGGGAAGAAGATGAATGAATTTCTATCATCTTTTCACCTATTTTAATCACTTAATTGATAAATGACCAAAATGCCCTTTTTGATAAACTTTCAATTTTAACTCATCCATGCCCAATTTTGTCCAAAAAATAGAATTTGGATAAATTGCTATTTAAGGACCTCTAATTAATAATCTAAAGCTATTTCACACATATAGCTTCTAGAAACACACATTTTGCAACTTTTGCAATTTAGTCCTTTTGGACAATTCAACCACAATTTCACAAAATTGCTTCATGAAACTTTCACACTAGCATGCATACATATTATAAGCCTCAAAAACTCATTCATGACCCTCAGATTTGTGGTCTCGAACCATTATTCCGATTAGGCCCTAAACCGGGATGTTACACTACCCTTTAGGGGTATTTCGGTAATTCTACCCTACAGGGGTATTTTAGTAATTTTGCAAACCGAAGGTATTTCAGTAATTTTGCAAACTGAGGGTATTTCAGTAATTTTGCAAATTGAGGGTATTTCAGTAATTTTGCAAATCGAGGGTATTTTAGTAATTTTGTAAACTGAGGGTATTTCGATAATTTTGCAACCCGAGGGTGTTTCAATAATTTTTAAAATTGAGGGTATTTCGATAATTTCATAAATTGGGGGTATTTCGGTAATTATACAAATCAGGGGTGTTTCGATAATTTTACAAATCAGGGATACTTTGGTAATTTCGCAAACTGAGGGTATTTTGGTAATTTTGTAAACCAAAGTATTCTAAACAGAGATAATGATACGAATAGGCCTAGGGCCCATACTCGGCCCAAATTGGCCCACACGCTCGTGTGGCCCATTTAGCCCAAATCTAGCCACAGATATGAGATTCACAAAGACCAGTCCAATATTTACTACACAATTTCACAACTTATCCGATTGGGCCCACGGGCCCATTGGCCCCACATGGCCCCTTTTTGGCCCATTGTGGACCAAACAACCTAAACCCACAAGAACACTCATGATGGCCTCAACTATCACGTCGAAGCTCCCACACGTTCACTCGCACGCTCTTGAGGCTGCCATTGCCGTGTGACCGACATTTCGGCATTTGTCGTTGTATAGCTAGAGTAGTGCGAAATACACACCTGATAGGAATCTGGAGTTAATTCGCGCTCCGATCACTCCTATGCCCAAATGCCAACAAAGGTATGCTTACTCTCCTCATAGATCGCTCTATTTAAGGCCAGCTTCTCGCCTACTCTCATGCTAGCTTCCCGATGTGGGATCCCTCCACAATTCTGCCAAAACTGTCCCAACTGCAAAAAAATATCCTTTTTTGCGTGCAATGTGTAACATCCCGATTTAGGGCCTAGTCAGAATAGTGGTGCGAGACCACAAATTCGAGGTATATGAATGAGTTTTTAAGGTTTATGCTATGTATGCATGCTAGTGTGAAAGTTTCATGAAGCAATTTTGTGAAATTGCGGTTGAATTGTCCAAAAGGACTAAATTGCAAAAGTTGCAAAATGTGAGATTCTAGAAGCTATTTGTGTGAAATATCTTTAGAATATTAATTAGAGTTCCTTAAATAGCAATTTTCCCAATTTCTAATTTTTGGACAAATTTGGGCATGGATGAGTTAAAATAGAAAGTTTATCAAAAAGGGCATTTTGGTCATTTAACAATTAAGTGATTAAAATAGGAGAAAAGATGACAAAATTCATTCATCTTCTTCTCCAAGGCTGCCAAAAATTTGAGAGAGCCATTGTTAGTGTTATTCAAAAATTTCAAGTTTGCTAGTAAGTGCATCTAGCCTCGTTTTTGATATTCTTTGTATTTTTGAAGTCCTTGTTGCATGAGTAAGCTATTTTTAGCTATTTGATGAGCTATGATGGATGTTCAAAAATGTGGCCATGTATGACATGCATGTATTTTGATGTTTTATGGAAGATTATGAAAGCTTGATGTAGTAGAAACATCTTTTGTTAAATGAGTTTCCATAGAAAATGCATGTAGGGACTAGTTTGTAAAAATCTTGAGTTTGGTCATACATGTGTGTTGTGATGAGAATTGATGATTGCTTTAGTTGATTAAGTGATTCGGCTAAGCATGAAAGGCTAGAAAGTTGAATAAAAATAAATTTACGAGCCTTGGGGGCAATAGTGTAATTATGAAAAAGATTTGGGGCAAAAGAGTAATTTTGCCAAAGTATGAGATGTGGATTAATTTGGTCAATGTGTGTATTGAATAAGCTGATTTATTCATTATAGATCAAGAAAGACAAAGCCCGGATCGAAACCGAGGCAAGAGCAAAGTGGTGGACTAAATTGCACGTTTCTATACTTTTGAGTATTGAGGTAAGTCTATGCACAAACAATGCATTCATACTTACAATTTGTTAATGCTAGCTAGTGTATAGCATGGTTGAGAATGATTGAGAACCAATATGGTTCAAGTGAAATGAATGATTAAGTAAGTAGATTTGTGAATGTGTTGTAATAATGCTAAATGGTGGGCTAAGTACGATACCATCCTAATGCATATTGACGATGAGCTGCTTTGTGTGATGCTATCGTTAGGTATATTATCTGGTGGGCTATGTGCGAAACCATTATGAATACCTTGTTGGTAGGCTAAGTGCGATACTACCTTATTAATTGATTGTGGTGGGCTTAGTGCGGAACCACCGAGAGATTTGCTGTGTGGATGTGACAGTGAGTAGCATAGTTGTGTGGATGTATTATTGAGAAATAATGATGTGTTGTATATTGTGTAAATGTGATATTGAATGCAGGGGTGCATGTCAATGGTTATGAGTAAGTGACTCATGATGTGTCGAAAATGTGGTAAGGGATAGAAAGAGTAAGCATAGTTGTTCATTATATGTTAGTATAATGCTAATTATTGTTTAGCTTATACTATGTTGTTGTTTATGTGTAAACTTACTAAGCTCAAAGCTTACTCTCTTTCTTTTCCCTTGTCTTATAGAGCAAAAGTGTTGAATCGAGATACGAGGATCAATTGGAAGATCGCCCAAACTATCAGCACACTCTGTTACATTGGACTCAATGTTTTGTATATGGCATGTATAGGGGCTAGACAAGTTAGTGATTTTTTTTGTTTATGGCTATGATGTGTTGGCCTTTAGATGGAAAATCTATTTTGTATAATGCCATAGTTGTTGGCACTTTATTATATGAAAAGATGAAGTTATCTATGTGAGATTGTAAGACTTTGAGTTGATTATGGATGTGTTGAATGAGTGCATGATTGTGTATGCTAGAAGGGTGAAAAGAACTTGGCAAATATCTTTGTTCTTGTCCATGTGGGTAGACACACGGGGCGTGTGTCTAGGCCATGTGTGACACACGGTCACCCATGGGCGTGTGACTTGGCCGTGTGTCCCCGCATGTTAGTATTTTAAATCGAGAATAGACCACGGACTAGTCACACGCAGCGTGTGCCTAGAACGTGTGTGTTAATCGAGATTGGCCATGGGCTAGCTACACGAGCGCAGTGTCTGTAACTCTAGGCCGTGTTAAGGTAGTCGGTGTGCACCACGGGTGGAGGGCACGGGCGTGTGCCCTAACCGTGGGGCATTGGCAGAATGCTTGAGTTTTTATGGACGGGTAGTGACCATGAGCGTGTGTGACATCCACGGGCGTGCCAAATCTTACATGGTCGTGTGAGCCCTGTATAGATGGAAAAATTTTAAGATTGTAAGAGTTTTCGATATGGTCTCGAGAGCCCTCATATGTTTGAGAGAGGCCTCGTAGGTCGGGATTGATGTTGTTGTGATGGCCAAAGAGAGTGGTCATGTTGTACCTAAGTGGCGATCTTGAGGTCTTTAATTCGGTAACGCCTCGTGCCCAGTTTCAGCATTGAATACGGGTAAGGGGTGTTACATTTAGTGGTATCAGAGCTATGGTTTAGTCGGTTCTAGGACTACCGTAGTGGGTGTAAGAGTCTTGCTATACATGCCATAAGTGTACAATGATAGTGTGGTGGCTTTTGATGATTTTAAATCTTATTTTATATAAAATATGGATTCCGGTCCATTGACTTGATGATGCGAAATAGTAATGTGCCTCTGCTCGCGAAGGAACCGTGCCTGTTCAAAGTGGACCCGAGGCTAGGGGTCAAGGGGAAGGGGCTCGGGAAGCCTTTCTCCAGATGATGAGCAATTGGTACTCGGATTATGTTTGAGCGAACCATAATGCTCAACCTATACCTCAGCTAATTCCTATGGCTCCTCAAGGTATTGATGTAGTGAGGATATCGAAACCCCCGGTAGATAAGATTAGAAAACACGGGGCTGAGGAGTTTAGAGCTAAGGTTGATGATGACCTTGAGAGGGCAGAGTTCTGATTAGAGAACTCGATGAGAGTATTCGATGAACTCTCTTGTACACCTGAAGAGAGCTTGAAGTGTGTCATATCCTTGCTGAGGGACTCGGCGTATCATTGGTGGAAAACGTTGACGTCAGTGGTCCCGAGAGAGCGGGTGACGTGGGACTTCTCTTTGGAAGAGTTCCGGAAGAAGTATATAAGCCAGAGGTTTACTGATCGGAAAAGGAAGGAATTCCTTGAGTTGAAGCAAGGAAGAATGTCAATAGCGGAATATGAGCGTGAGTTTGTTAGGCTTAGCAAATATGCTCAAGAGTGTGTGTCGATAGAGACCATATTGTGTAAGAGGTTCGAAGACGGACTGAATGAGGACATCAAACTCCTAGTGGGTATTTTGGAGTTGAAAGAATTTGTAGTGTTGGTTGAAAGGGCAAGTAAGGCCGAAGAGTTGAGTACAGAAAAGAAAAGGGCTATGAGTGAAGCCCGAGATGCTAGAAAGAGGCCGATGGGCAAGTCGTATCAAGCCCAGTCGAAAAGGTCCAAGGAAGTGAGTCCTAGGACATCAGCACCAGTGGGTTATTCGCATCGAGACTTGGGCAATACTCGTTCGGGTTTGAGAGTCCAAGCTACCTCGATGGAAAGTGTGGGCAATTCGAAGAGTAAATTGGAGTGTCCAAGTTGTGGTAGATATCACACCGGAAAGTGTTGGGGTAACAGTCGAAACTGTTATAAGTGTGGTTCCCCTGACCATTTTATCCGAAATTGCCCCGAGAGGGATGATAAGGAAGAGAAGCAAGAGATGAGATCCAATGATGCGTCTGTAAGGGGTAGACCACCAAGGAACCCGAGAGGCGAGAATAGTGGTAGAGGTGCATCTAGAGACTCTGCTGTGAGACCAGAGGGTCGGGCACCTCCGAGGACGTATACCATTCGCGCTCGCGAAGAGGCATCCTCCCCTGATGTGATAACGGGTATTTTTTCTCTCTTTAATACCCTTGTTATTGCTTTAATAGTTCCAGGTTCTACTCATTCTTATATTTACATGAGATTGGCATCTAGTTTGAGTATGACTGTTGAGTCTACAGACTTTGTGGTTAAGGTGTCAAACCCGTTAGGTAAGCATGTGTTAGTGGACAAGGTGTGTAAGAATTGTCCTTTGATGATTGAGAGTTATTACTTTCTGGCAAACCTAATGTTGTTGCCGTTTTATGAGTTTGATTTAGTCCTAGGCATGGATTGGTTGACTACCCATAGTGTCTTAGTGAACTGTGGTAATAAGTTTATTGATTTGAAATGTGAGAGTGGAGATGTGGTTCGAGTTGAATCAGGTGGATCGGATAGTCTACCGGTGATGATTTCTTCCTTAGTGGCTGATAAATTCTTAAGAAAAGGGTGTGAGTCCTATCTTGCTTTTGTGTTGAATACTCGAGAGGTTGGAGTAGAGTTTGAAATAGTGCTAGTGGTTTGTGAGTATCCAGATGTATTCCTGGAAGAGTTACCCGGATTACCTCCAGTGAGAGAGGTTGAGTTTGGGATTGAGTTAGTTCCGGGAATGACACCTATTTCGATTGCTCCGTATAGGATGGCACCTTTAGAGTTGAAAGAACTGAAGGTTCAGTTGCAAGAGTTGACAGATAAGGGTTTTGCAATACCGAGCTACTCACCGTGGGGTGCTCCGGTATTTTTTGTGAAGAAGAAAGATGGGTCTATGAGGTTGTGTATAGACTATAGACAGCTTAACAAAGTGACGGTTTGGAATAAGTATCCTTTACCAAGGATTGATGATCTTTTTGATCAACTGAAGAGAGCTACAGTGTTCTCCAAGATAGACCTAAGGTTTGGTTATTATCAGTTGAGAGTGAAAGAGCAGGATGTGTTGAAAACTGCATTTCGAACAAGGTATGGCCATTATGAGTTTTTGGTTATGCCGTTTGGTTTGACGAATGCACCGGCGATTTTTATGGATCTGATGAATCGTGTTTTCAGACCATATGTGGACATGTTTGTAGTTGTCTTCATTGACGACATATTGATCTATTCTCGGGATGAGAACGATCATGAAGAACATTTGAGAATTGTCTTGCAAACTTTAAAAGATAAGCAGTTGTACGCTAAGTTTAGCAAGAGTTTGTTTTGGCTCCGTGAGGTCGGATTCCTAGGACACATTGTGTCGGGTGATGGTGTTAGAGTTGACCCGAGTAAGATATCAACTGTTGTGGATTGGAAACCATCGAGGAACGTGTCGGAAATTAGAAGTTTCTTGGGATTAGTAGGATATTACAGACGTTTCGTAAAAGGGTTCTCTATGATTGCTACCTCGATGACGAAACTATTGCACAAAGATGTCAAGTTTGAATGGACTGAGACATGTCAACAGAGTTTCGAGAGACTAAAGACATTATTGACTGAGGCGCCGGTTTTGGTTCAACCAGAATCGGGGAAAGAGTTAGTGGTTTACAGTGACGCGTCGTTTAATGGTCTCGGTTACGTATTGATGCAAGAGGGTAAGGTAGTTGCTTACGCCTCGAGACAGTTGAAACCGCATGAGAAGAATTATCCGACTCATGATTTGGAGTTGGCTGCGATTGTTTTCGCGTTAAAGATTTGGCGACATTACGTATATGGTGAGAAGTGCCGAATCTTTACGGATCACAAGAGTTTGATATATTTGATGGATCAGAAGGATCTGAATTTGCGACAGAGACGGTGGCTTGAGTTGTTGAAAGATTATGAGTTAGTCATTGATTACCACCCGGGAAAAACGAATGTGGTTACGGATGCCCTGAGTAGGAAATCCTTGTATACTCTAAGAGTTATGAGGACGAGTTTGGCATTGTCTGATGATGGTGCTATTCTGGCAGAGTTGAGAGCTAAGTGTAACACCCCTAACCCGTATCTGTTATCAGATTAGGGTTACGGGTATTACTATAACAATCACATATCAAGCACCTTATACTACTGCTTCATACATTAATACGAACTGCTCTATAACGTCACAATTTATCATATTCATTGATCCAAAAATTAAAATATCAACGAACATATCACCCATATTGACAATAGCATCAAATAAACTAAATACCATCAATTAACATAACACTATACATTTGTGATTTTGTGTCCTATAGCCGAATAGGTGTATTAGTCTTAATCAATTTATAATAATCAAATAACTTTACTTATTATAGTCATTCATATGCACACCATATCTAATTTCTCACAACAATAATTACCCATTTTAAAACCTCCGACGAATAATATGACCTTCAATCCAAAACACTACTATGACCAAACACCTATAAAGTTACATATTTCAACTTAATCCATAATATATTACATTCATTAGTCACCTATATAATTATGACCTAATTCTTTCATGACAAGTATTGCACATACATACACATTAACTCAAGCATAACAACTCAACCCAAGTATAGAAATAAAGCCATCTTAGCACGGCATTTATATACATTTTTAAACAAAAGAATTCCATAATTATTCAAGCTTATACATGCCATATTTCCAAGGTCTTATACTAAGTAAAAGAAACCAAATACCAAAAGTGTTTGATAATGTGATAGACTTCGACTCAGATTCCCGATTTCGAGCTTCAACCTTCAGATCTAAAACAAATAAACAACACACATTCGGTAAGCTATAATAGCTTAGTAAGTTCTAAGTAAAGGAAAAATAAGCATAACCAAATATTATACAAGTTTTATTCAACTCAACTTAATCTTGAATTTAACTTATAGCTTCCACTCACATACCTAATTACCAATCATTCAATCACCATGATATCCCAAATATCCACATTTAAATCCTCATATCTCAAAGTATTACCTAACTTACCAATTTAACAATCTAACATATATTACATACATACCTGGCATTCCCATGTACCTCCTTTAGAGATTTCATTATTTATAGAACATGCCAATCCATATACTTAAAGCAATTCCCGTAACGTATCGCTCACATAGAGCCGCTACATAACATTTCCGCACACACAGTGCCAATTTCCCGTAACATATCGCTCACATAGAGCCGTTACATATTTTCTGTACACACAGTGCCAATTACCCGTAACGTTTCGCTCACATAGAGCCGTTACTTAACCTTTCTTCACACACAATGTCTTACAACCGATTTCATAATACTCATATGCTAAGGTTCATGTTCGGTACTCAAATTATACGAATATATCTATATTCAAATCAACTCTCCTTACTATATCTATCATTCTATTCAAACTCTTCCATATAATTATAAACATCACCTATTTAATGACTCATACTTAACTATTAGCCCATCCATAGTTTATATAAACAATCCAAATATATATATATATATATATATATATTTATATATATTTCCATTCATGATTTGCACACAATCGACTTGTACATGCATTGAGTTTCATACCATAATAGATTCGGCAATTTATATACCAATATTCCCAATTCAACAAATCGAAAGATATAAATAACCAACTACATGTATACACATGATAAACTTACATTCAACCAATACTTTTAAATATTTCACCTCTCATTCGGAAATTAAGAACTCTATAAGCAAGGAAATTCAATTGAGAGTATATATTTCATTGTAGTAAATAATTTGCTTAAATTCAATTACTTATAAACTTACTTCTTGATTGATGAGTTAAGATTTTCTGGCTAATCGTCCCATTTAGCCTTCCCCCGATCCTTTTCCGTTTCTTTACGTCCTTGATCTATAATGGTTTCACAAAATAGCTCATTTCAATAAGATCTCATTCTTTCTAGCTAAAAAAAATGCAAAATTGGATAATTTTCCAATTTCTCAATCACTTAAAAATATAATACATTTCACTCTTATAGGCTATGGCTGTATGCTTCTCTTCTTATTCAATCCCCCATATAACATTAAATTCTATAATACTTAAAATTTCTAAATTACCGATATGCCCTACAATTTTTAACCTTTTTATAAATTAATCCCCAAAGCAAAGAACACTCAATAACATAATTTCTTTGGCTTTATTACAAGAGGGCCGAATCCTCCTCTCCCATTCACGAGACTATACAAGCCAAATGTTTAACATTTTGGCCTGCACTCATAAAATTTCTTTCAAAAAAATTCAAGCTACCATACATCCATTTCATCCAAATTTTCTACTCAATCATGTCAATGCCTAACTCATGCTTAACCTACCTCCATTAAACCAAATAAATCCAACACATTTACTCATGCCTGAACCTAAAACATGATTTAAATCCCAAATCCTTGTCATGAGTTTAATAGTAATCAAGATGGCTAAATTAAAAGTGCTAAGATTCATTAAAAAATTAAGCTTAATTTCTTACCTCATAAACATGCAATGGCCGAATGTAGCAAAGGTTTTAGCTTCCCCCTTTTTTCTTTGTGTTCTATGGTGATGGAAGAAGGAAGATGATGATCTCTCTTTCATCTCTTAATTAAATTATTATTATTAAAGTAATATCACCCTTTTTATTATTATTAGTTTAACATAAAAGTCAAATAACAATAAAAAATCAATTTCCCCCCCATGATTACCGTCCACTACTAGATCTTTTGGGCAATTTGACATGCAAAACCATTAATTTAAGAAGTAATTCAATTAAACCCTTCCACTAAATACTTACTACTTCTACCACCTAACAATTTAATCCTTTACTAAAATTAGTCGACCAAAAGCACAAATTATGGAATAATATTTTAACACATGCTTATCCACATAACATAAATATCAAATAATAAATAAATAAATAAATAAAAATACTTTTCTGATTCGGATTCGTGGTCCGGAAACCACTGTTCCGACTAGGGTCGTAGTTGGGCTGTTACAACCCCCCCGTTAAAGAAATTTTCGTCCCTAAAAATCTTACCCGCGAATAGGTGAGGGTAACATTCTTTCATTGACTCTTCGATTTCCCATGTTGCCTCTTCTACCCCGTGTTTACGCCACATAACTTTCACTAACGAAATTTTCTTATTTCGTAACTCTCTCAATTCACGAGCCAAGATACGGATCGGTTCCTCCTCGTAAGTCAGATCGGGTTGAATTTCAACCTCGAATGATTTAATCACGAGCGAAGGGTCGGATCGGTACAGTCTAAGCATTGACACATGGAACACATCGTGGATCCTGTTCAGCTCAGTGGGTAACTTCAATCTGTATGCCCCTGGCCCGATACGCTCAACAATTTCATACGGCCCAATAAATCTCGGACTCAATTTTCCTTTACGGCCAAATCTAATTATCTTTTTCCATGGCGAAAATTTTAAAAACACCCTATCACCAATTGAAACTCAATATCCTTACGTTTCAAATCCGCGTAAGATTTTTGACGATCCGGTGCTGCCTTCAAACTATCACAAATTACGGCCACTTTCTGCTCTGCTTCCTTGACTAGATCAACTCCGTGTATCTTGTTTTCACCGAGCTCGGTTCAGAATAATGGTGTACGGCATTTACAACCGTACAAAGCTTCATAGGGAGCCATTTTGATACTAGATTGAAAGCTATTATCATAAGCGAATTCAATCAAAGGAAAGTATCACTCCCACGTACCTCCGAACTCGAGAACGAAACATCTTAGCATATCCTCGAGTATTTGGATAACACGCTCGGATTGACCATCTGATTGCGAATTAAAAGCTGTACTAAAATGTAGTTTAGTACCCAAGGCATCCCGTAATTTATTCCAAAACCTCGATGTGAATCTCGGGTCTCTATCAGACACAATAGAAATAGGTACTCCGTGCAATCGTACGATCTGTGATATGTATAACTCCGCCAACTTATCAAGGGAAAAATCCGTACGTACCGGGATAAAATGGGCGGATTTTGTCAATCTGTCGACTATTACCCAAATTGAATCCTTTTTACTCGATGTCAAGGGCAAACCCGATACAAAATCCATCGTAACCCGATCCCACTTCCATTCTGGTATCATGATCGGTTGAAGTAATCCCGATGGCACTTGATGTTCAGCTTTCACTTGCTGGCATATCAAGCACTTCGACACATAATTCGAAATGTCATGTTTCATCCCGTGCCCCCAGTAGAATTGTTTTAGATCGTTATACATTTTTGTGCTACCCGGATGAACCAAAAATCTACTGCTATGAGCTTCGTCACAAATCATTCGAATCAATTCAGGATTCTTCGGTACACAAATCCAGTTCTTGAACCGTAAACATCCTTCAATATCTACTTGAAAGTCTGAATCCTCACCTGAACCACATTGGCTTTTCTTTTCTTTCAAAACATCATCAACGTCTTGAGCTTCTCAAATTTGCTGTTCAAGCAATGGCCTCACTTTCAACTCAGCATTGATCGTACCATCTTCGGTTATGTCTATCTCTGTATTCATAGCACGTAAATTAAACAACGACTTCCGGCTAAGTGCATCCGCGACCACATTCACCTTTCCTGGGTGATAATCAATCACGAGTTCATAGTCCTTCAACAATTCTAACCACCGTCGCTGCCTCAAATTCAGATCTCTTTGAGTCATTAAATACTTCAAACTTTTATGATCCGAGAAGACGTGGCATTTCTCACCGAATAAGTAGTGACGCCAGATCTTCAAAGCAAAGACTATAGCAGCCAATTCAAGGTCGTGAGTTGGATAATTCCTCTCATGTGGCTTCAACTGTCTCGAAGCATAGGCTACAACTTTACCTTCCTACATCAATACACAACCCAGCCCATTTAGAGATGCATCACTGAAAATAACGAACTCTTTACCCGATTCTGGCTGGACGAGCACAGGAGCTTCCGTTAACAGGGTCTTCAGTTGATCAAAACTCTTTTGACACCTTTCTGACCACTCAAATTTCACATCCTTCTGAAGTAGCTTTGTCATCGGGGATGCTATCATAGAAAACCCTTTTACGAAGCGTCTGTAATACCCGACAAGTCCGAGAAAACTACGAATCTCAGAAACATTCCTAGGGGGTTTCCAATCAAGTATGGCTGAAACTTTACTCGGATCAACCCGAATGCCTGCTGCTGAAATAACATGTCCCAGGAAATTAACTTTGTTCAACCAAAACTCACATTTGCTGAATTTTGCGTATAATTGTTTTTCACGCAAAATTTGTAATACTAGCCTCAAATGCTCAGCATGCTCGGTTTCGTCTCGCGAATAAATCAGTATATCATCAATAAATACCACAACAAACCGATCTAGATAGGTTTTCAATATTCTATTCATGAGATCCATAAAAACGGCAGGGGCTTTAGTGAGTCCGAAAGGCATCACTAAAAACTCATAGTGGTCGTATCTTGTCCGAAAGGCAGTCTTTGGTATGTCTGATTCTCTAACTCGCAGCTGGTAGTATCCCGACCTCAGATCAATTTTTGAAAATACTGAGGCTCCTTTAAGTTGTCAAATAAATCTTCAATCCGTGGCAACGGATATTTGTTCTTCATTGTTACTTTATTGAGCTGTCGATAATCAATGCACATCCTCAAAGTTCCGTCCTTCTTTCTCATAAATAAAACGGGCGCACCCCAGGGAGAAAAACTAGGTCGGGCAAAACCTTTATCCGTCAACTCTTGTAGCTGAATCTTCAATTCTCTCAATTCAGTCGATGCCATTCTATACGGAGCTATCGAGATCGGTGTAGTCCCTGGCGTTAGCTCAATACTAAATTCCACTTCGCGTTCTGGTGGTAATCCCGGTAATTCTTTCGAAAATACATCCGTATATTCACTAACCACTGGCACTGACTCAATCCTCTTTTCTGCTACTTTCGTGTCAATCACGTACGCAAGATAAGCTCCACAACCCTTTTTCAAATATCGTCGAGCCGACATTGACGATATTATAGTAGGTAGTCCATTCAAGACCACAGATTCAATTCGGATCCTCTCATTATTCTGGCATCTCAAATCAATAGTCTTTCGTCTATAATTTACTACCGCATCATGAACTGTCAACCAATCCATGCCGAGAATGATGTCGAACTCATCAAAAGGCAATAGCATCAGATCAGCCGGAAAGCACATGTCTCGAATCTTCAATGGGCAGTTATTACACACTTTGTCAACTAATACCCACCGACCCAGAGGGTTTGAAACCCGAATTACAAACTCAGTAGACTCAATAGGTAGAGTCTTACTGGATGCTAATGCTTCACACATATAAGAGTGAGTCGAGCCGGGATCAATCAAGGTAGTTAAATTAGTATCAAAAAGAGTAAAAATACCGGTAATGACATCGGGGGATGAAGCCTCCTCTCTAGCATGGATGGCGTAAGCTCTAGCTGGTACACGAGCATCTGAAGCCCCCCTCTGTGCACCACTCCTACCTCCCCCAAAACGAGATGATCTACCTCGAGCCGTAGCGCCGCTCGGTCTCGCATTCTGAACAGTACCTCTTCTAGTGGTCTCCGGGCAATCTCGAATGAAGTGATCCTGTTAGCCACACTTATAACACGTGCGAGAAATAGATTTACCCCAACACTCTCCATGATGTCGTCTGCCACACTGCTGACACTCCAATTTGCTCAATTTCTCATTATCCACACTTGCAACTGATGTAGCCCGAGAACTCACTGGCGGCCGTTCTCATATAGAAATCCCGGTGTTAGGCTTGAATCGACCACCGTCATTCTTAAACTTCTTCATAGACATCTGTGAAAATTTGCTTACGGACCTCTTCCGAGTGTCTTTGGATTCAAACTCAGCTTTTTGTTTCTCCTTTCCCAGTTCTTCAGTTTTACAAGCTCGTTCAACCAGCACAACTAACTCATTAATTCCCAGAATACCAACCAGAAGCTTTATATCCTCGTTTAAACCATCTTCGAATCTTCGGCACATAGCAGCTTCTGACGAAATGCACTCGCGAGCATAGCGACTAAGTTGCACAAATTTGTGCTCATATTCGGATACAGTCATGCGGCCCTGTTTGAGCTCGAGGAATTCTTTGCGTTTAGAGTCAATAAAGCGCTGGCTTATATATTTCTTACGGAATTCTACTTGAAAGAAGTCCCAGGTAACCCTTTCTTTCGGGACAAGCGACACGGCGTATTCCACCGTAGGCGAGAATCACCTCAACAAGGATATAGCACACTTCAAACATTCATCGAAGTGCGGGGCGGTTAAATCGAATACACGAATGGTATTATCGAGCCAAAATTCGGCTCTCTCTGCATCGTCGTCATCCTCGGCTCTAAATTCCTGAGCTCCGTGTTTCCTAATAAGTTCAATCGGAGGTTTAGTCACTCTGTCAAGATTAGCAACTGGAGGTACCACCGGTGTTACTGGGGGTACATTCGGATCCTGAGATGGTTGAACAGCCGGAGTGGTTCGTAAGTAATGACTGAACCAATCGTTCATCATATTATGGAAGGCCTGCTTTACCCTCTCATCTGGGCCACTCGCAGCAGGTCGAGATTCTTCCGACGCAGTCCCCTGCGTGGGAACAGGCGCCACACTCTCGACATCATCAGCTAATGCTTGCTCGGGATCCGGATCCATTACTATATGGAAGAAACAAATACATATATCTGTCAGAAGTCATCACATTATCTTATCACAAAATATGGCATGCATAGCTAGACCTTTACGCGCTATGTTAGTCCAAGAACCGACTAAATCGTAGCTCTGATACCAATTCTGTAACACCCCTAACCCGTTTCTGTTATCGGATTAGGGTTACGGGTATCATTCACATAGAGCCATAACGTATCATTCACATAGAGCCGTTACATATTTTTCGTACACACAGTGCCAATTACCCGTAACATTTCGCTCACATAGAGCCGTTACTTAACCTTTCTTCACACACAATGTCTTACAACTGATTTCATAATACTCATATGCTAAGGTTCATGTTCGGTACTCAAATTATACGCATATATCTATATTCAAATCAACTCTCCTTACTATATCTATCATTCCATTCAAACTCTTCCATATAATTATAAACATCACCTATTTAATGACTCATACTTAACTATTAGCCCATCCATAGTTTATATAAACAATCCAAATATATATATATATTTATATATATTTCCATTCATGATTTGCACACAATCGACTTGTACATACATTGAGTTTCATACCATAATAGATTCGGCAATTTATATACCAATATTCCCAATTCAACAAATCGAAAGATATAAATAACCAACTACATGTATACACATGATAAACTTACATTCAACCAATACTTTTAAATATTTCACCTCTCATTCAGAAATTAAGAACTTTATAAGCAAGGAAATTCGATTGAGAGTATATATTTCATTGTAGTAAATAATTTGCTTAAATTCAATTACTTATAAACTTACTTCTTTATTGATGAGCTAAGATTTTCTGGCTAATCATCCAATTTAGCCTTCCCCCGATCCTTTTTCGTTTCTTTACGTCCTTGATCTATAACGGTTTCACAAAATAGCTCATTTCAATAAGATCTCATTCTTTCTAGCTAAAAAAAATGCAAAATTGGATAATTTTCCAATTTCTCAATCACTTAAAAATATAATACATTGCACTTTTATAGGCTATGGCCGAATGCTTCTCTTCTTATTCAATCCCCCATATAACATTAAATTCTATAATACTTAAAATTTCTAAATTACCGATATGCCCTACAATTTTTAACCTTTTTATAAATTAATCCCCAAAGCAAAGAACACTCAATAACATAATTTCTTTGGCTTTATTACAAGAGGGCCGAATCCTCCTCTCCCATTCATGAGACTATACAAGCCAAATGTTTAACATTTTGGCCTCCACTCATAAAACTTCTTTCAAAAAAATTCAAGCTACCATACATCCATTTCATCCAAATTTTCTACTCAATCATGTCAATGCCTAACTCATGCTTAACCTACCTCCATTAAACCAAATAAATCCAACACATTTACTCATAGCCGAACCGAAAACATGATTTAAATCCCAAATCCTTGTCATGAGTTTAATAGTAATCAAGATGACTAACTTAAAAGTGCTAAGATTCATAAAAAAATTAAGCTTAATTTCTTACCTCATAAACAAGCAATGGCCGAATGTAGCAAAGGTTTTAGCTTCCACCTTTTTCTCTTTGTGTTCTACGGTGATGGAAGAAGGAAGATGATGATCTCTCTTTCATCTCTTAATTAAATTATTATTATTAAAGTAATATCACCCTTTTTTTATTATTAGTTTAACATAAAAGTCAAATAACAATAAAAAATCAATTTCCCCCCATGATTACCGTCCACTACTAGATCTTTTTGGGCAATTTGACATGCAAAACCATTAATTTAAGAAGTAATTCAATTAAGCCCTTCCACTAAATACTTACTACTTCTACCACCTAAGAATTTAATCCTTTACTAAAATTAGTCGACCAAAAGCACAAATTATGGAATAATATTTTAACACATGCTTATCCACATAACATAAATATCAAATAATAAATAAAATAAATAAATAAATAAAAATACTTTTCTGATTCGGATTCGTGGTCCCGAAACCACTGTTTCGACTAGGGTCGTAGTTGGGCTGTTACACTAAGCCACTATTTGTTCAACAGATATGTGAAGCTCAGAGAAATGACAGTGAGATGTCAGCTAAGAGAGATAAGCGTGAGTCAGAAAGTGATTCCAATTTTTGAGTGGGCTCGAATGGTTGTTTCTTGTCAGTGTCGCGATGTAATTTGTGTACCTAGAGATGAGGAGTTAACCCAAAAGGTTTTGCATGAGGCCCACAAATGGATGTTTGTCGAGACATCCGGCAAAGATCTAAAATGTATAATGTCTTGAAGAAGTCTTATTGGTGGCCGGGTATGAAAAGAGATATTTCAGAGTTCGTGACAAAGTGTCTAATTTGTCAACAAGTGAAAGCTAAGCATCAAGTGCCTTCGGGATTGCTTCAGCCTGTTATGGTACCCGAATGGAAGTGGGATCGGATTACCATGGATTTTGTGACGGGGTTGCCGATGACTCTGAAAAAGAGAGATGCTGTGTGGGTTGTTGTGGAAAGACTAACGAAGTCGGCTCACTTTATTCCAGTACGTGTTGATTATTCACTGGATAAGTTAGTTGAGTTGTATGTTGCAGAGATAGTGAGGTTACATGGTGTACCTGTGTCTATAATATCAGATAGGGATCCGAGGTTCACTTCGAGGTTTTGGAAGAGGTTGCAAGAGGCTTTGGGAACAAAGTTGAATTTCAGTACTGCATTCCATCCGCAAATCGATGGTCAGTCTGAAAGAGTGATTCAAGTTCTCGAAGATATGCTTCGATGCCGTGTGTTAGAATTCGAGGGTAGTTGGGAGAGATATCTACCTTTAGTCGAATTTGCTTACAACAACAGTTGTCAGTCAAGTATACGGATGGCTCCATATGAGGCCCTGTATGGTCGTAAGTGTCGGACTCCTTTGTATTGGACCGAGCTTAGTGGGAAGCGGATCCATGGGGTCGATCTAGTAAAAGAGACTGAGGAGAAAGTGAAAATAATCCGTAATAGTCTGAAAGTTGCTTCGGATCGGCGAGTAAGTCGTGCAAATGCGGATATGAAAAGAAAAGAAATTGAGTTTGAAGTGGGCGACAAAGTGTTTTTGAAAGTGTCCCCATGGAAGAAGATTATGAGATTTGGACGAAAAGGAAAATTGAGTCCAAGATTCATAGGGCCGTATGAGATTACAGATAGAGTTAGGCCAGTAGCATACCGGTTGGCTTTGCCGGTAGAGTTGGAAAAGATTCATAATGTGTTCCATGTGTCGATGTTGCGACGGTATCGCTCTGATCCTTCACATGTGATTCCTTCGACGGAAATTGAGATAAGACTGGATATGTCTTATGATGAAGAGCCGATTAAGATCTTGGCTCGAGAAGTGAAACAGTTGAGAAGTAAGAGCATAGCACTAGTGAAAGTGTTATGGCAAAAACACGGTGTGGAAGAGGCTACGAGGGAAACGGAAGAAGCTATGAGAGAGCAACATCCAAACCTCTTTATTGGTAAGATTTTATGGGGCGAAAATCACTAAAGGGGGGAGAGTTGTAACATCCCGATATAGGGCCTAGTCGGAATAGTGGTGCGAGACCACAAATCTGAGGTATATGAATGAGTTTTTGAGGTTTGTGCTATGTATGCATGCTAGTATGAAAGTTTCAGGAAGCAATTTTGTGAAATTGCGGTTGAATTGTCCAAAAGGACTAAATTGCAAAAGTTGCAAAATGTGAGATTCTAGAAGCTATTTGTGTGAAATAGCTTTAGAATATTAATTAGAGGTCCTTAAATAGCAATTTTTCTAATTTCTAATTTTTGGACAAATTTGGGCATGGATGAGTTAAAATAGAAAGTTTATCAAAAAGGGCATTTTTGTCATTTAACATTTAAGTGATTAAAATAGGAGAAAAGATGACAAAATTCATTCATCTTCTTCTCCAAGGCTGCCAAAAATTTGAGAGAGCCATTGTTAGGGTTCTTCAAAAATTTCAAGCTTGCTAGTAAGTGCATCTAGCCTCGTTTTTGATATTCTTTATATTTTTGAAGTCCTTGTTGCATGAGTAAGCTATTTTTAGCTATCTGATGAGCTATGATGGATGTTCAAAAATGTGGCCATGTATGACATGCATGTATTTTGATGTTTTATGGAAGATTATGAAAGCTTGATGTAGTAGAAACATCTTTTGCTAAATGAGTTTCCATAGAAAATGCATGTAGGGACTAGTTTGTAAAAATCTTGAGTTTGGTCATACATGTGTGTTGTGATGAGAATTGATGATTGCTTTAGTTGAGTAAGTGATTCGGCTAAGCATGAAAGGCGATAAAGTTGAATAAAAATCACTTTACGAGCCTTGGGGGCAATAGTGTAATTATGAGAAAGATTTGGGGCAAAAGAGTAATTTTGCCAAAGTATGAGATGTGGATCAACTTGGTCAATGTGTGTATTGAATAAGCTGATTTATTCATTATAGATCAAGAAAGACAAAGCCCGGATCGAAACCGAGGCAAGAGCAAAGTGGTGGACTAAATTACATGTTTCTATACTTTTGAGTATCGAGGTAAGTCTATGCACAAACAATGCATTCATACTTACAATTTGTTAATGCTAGCTAGTGTATAGCATGGTTGAGAATGATTGAGAACCTATATGGTTCAAGTAAAATGAATGATTAAGTAAGTAGATTTGTGAATGTGTTGTAATAATGCTAAATGGTGGGCTAAGTGCGATACCATCCTAATGCATATTGACGATGAGCTGGCTATGTGCGATGCTATCATTAGGTATATTATCTGGTGGGCTATGTGCGAAACCACTACGAATACCTTGTTGGTAGGCTAAGTGCGATACTACCTTATTAATTGACTGTGGTGGGCTTAGTGCGGAACCACCGAGAGATTTGATGTGTGGATGTGATAGTGAGTAGCATAGCTGTGTGGATGTATTATTGAGAAATAATGATATGTTGTATATTGTGTAAATGTGATATTGAATGCAGGGGTGCATGTCAATGGTTATGAGTAAGTGACTCATGGTGTGTCGAAAATTTGGTAAGGGATAGAAAGAGTAAGCATAGTTGTACATTATATGTTAGTATAATGCTAATTGTTGTTTAGCTTATACTATGTTGCTTAATTGTTTATGTGTAAACTTACTAAGCTCAAAGCTTAGTCTCTTTTTTTTCCCTTGTCTTATAGAGCAAAAGTGTCGAATCGAGATACAAGGATCAATTGGAAGATCACCCAAACTATCAGCACACTCTGGTACATTGGACTCAATGTTTTGTATATGGCATGTAAAGAGGTTAGACAAGTTAGTGAATTTTGTTGTTTATGGCTTTGATGTGTTGGCCTTTACATGGATAATCTATTTTGTATAATGCCATAGTTGTTGGCACTTTATTATATGAAAAGATGAAGTTATCTATGTGAGATTGTAAGACTTTGAGTTGATTATGGATGTGCTGAATGAGTGCATGATTGTGTATGCTAGAAGGGTGAAAAGAACTTGGCAAATAGCTTTGTTCTTGTCCATGTTGGTAGACACACGGGCGTGTGTCTAGGCCATGTGTGACACACGGTCAGCCCATGGGCGTGTGACTTGGCCGTGTGTCCCCTGCATGTTAGTATTTTAAATCGAGAATAGACCACGGACTAGTCACCTTTGGCGTGTGCCTAGAACGCGTGCGTGTTTATCGATTTTGGCCACGGGCTAGCTACACGCGCGCGTGTGTCTAGGACTCTAGGCCGTGTTAAGTTAGTCAGTGTGCACCACAGGTGGAGGGCACGGGCGTGTACCCTAACCGTGGGGCATTGGCAGAATGCTTGAGTTTTCATGCACGGGTAGTGACCATGGGCGTGTGTGACATCCACGGGCGTACCAAATCTTACACGGGCGTGTGAGCCCTGTATAGATGGAAAAATTTTAAGATCGTAAGAGTTTTCGATATGGTCTCAAGAGCCCTTGTGTGATTGAGAGAGGCCTCATAGGTCGGGATTGAGGTTGTTGTGATGGCCAAAGAGAGTGGTCATGTTGTGCTTAAGTGGCGATCTTGAGGTCTTTAATTCGATAATGCCTCGTGCCCGGTTCCGGCGTTGAATATGGGTAAGGAGTGTTACACAATGGTATTCGAACCCTTGCCCTCTCCTATGCTCCAGACACTACATGCCACCACAACACAAGCTCCTTTTGTGACTTAAAACATGCGCAAATATTTATAAAACCTATGTGACAGTGCCCAGATTCTTTTAAGAGCAAAATTTAAAAATTCTACAAGGGCCAAGACTTGAACCCAGGCTCCCTCACACCCTTAATGACGCCACAACCACTAGGCCACATGTTTCCTTGTGTCATATTTTAACCAAACAAATTTATAAGGCCTTCCAGCTAACGCCAACTCCCCTTTAAGGAAAAACTAAAATTTTTGCTAGAGCTCTGGTTCGAACCCAGGACTTCTCCAACACACCCAACTCTTCCCAAATCATTTAGCCACTAGACTAAACATGCAATTAGTGAAATTTCCTCGCACAACTAAAATCCAATTGCTCCGATACTCGAAGCCTATTTCTCCTAGGCCCAAAATTCGGGGCGTTACAATTCTACCCCCTTAAAGAAATTTCGTCCTCAAAATTTCCAACTATATAATAGCCGCACAACACAGGTTACATCGCTACGTTGCCGCTGAGCACTCTGATTCTAATGTCCCTATTATATTTTAACTAGAACTTGGAACTCCCTACACATACTCAAAACACCTAACCATTGAAGCAGACAGATATCTCACACGCAACCAATTTCTATATCCAACGCCACATCTAAACATTTCCAAACATACACAAAATACAAAATATAAATTCAAGTGTCTCAGTTTTAAACAGATAACAGTATCAAGGAAACGTACAGATTCGGCGCCAGAGACTCGGTGTGCCACACTTTTCAGAAAAATACCTCAAAACACTTCACATATCTGAAACCAACCTCTTGTGATACAAAATTTTGAAAACCCATTCTACAGCTGAGTTTTGTAACTCGGTTCTGATACCACTAAATGTAACACCCCAAACCCGGCCCAGAAGTTATGGCCGAATCTAGTGGTGTCACATTGGAATACTTTTTGGAAACCCTTTTTTTTCCTTGTTGAAAAACAAGCTCATTTGGAGGTTGAGGCCTCTTCGTAGAAATCATATTAAACCAACATTTTTTTAATCAATTAAAAACGTCATTACTTATAAAACCTTGTTTGTTGCGGAAGCTTAAAAATCGTTGCGGAAACATAGTGATTTGAAAACAGTTATCGTTTTGGGAAAACCGCGTTCTACTTCTAACATGTATAAATCATAATGATTAAAACCTCAGATTAAAAACTATAAAATTTTAGAGGCCTTATTACAAATATAAAAAAAATCCAGAAAAAAACTAATAGTAAATAAAAGCCAAGTAAACGAAAATAGGATCAGTACTGTGGCCACCTCCGAGTCCCTCGCAGCTCCAAATCCACTAAGTCTGGGGATTACGTGTACAGTTAGACATAAAGGTGAGTTTGCGAAAACTCAGTGTGTAATCCCTTATAATACAAACAGTCAGATATATGGTATGCAGAAACAGACTGGGCCTGAGCCCATCACAAATACAGTATGAGGTGGGTCTTAGCCCATAACAGAACCAGGTGTACCTAAGCCCATTACAGAACCAGTATCAGATGCAGACATGCAGACAGAAATCCAGCCCAATCCAACCAATTCACCACCCGTACCAACCAACACACCATGTGGGGATAAAATCGACCCACCCAGCCAACACATCGAGCTTAGCACCGATTGCGGCACTAAGTCAATAGAACGGCTCGGCGCTGTAGACAGAACGGCTAAAAGCCATAAATATTGCAGCATCGCTGCCGGTTAACAGAATGGCTAAAAGCCATAAATATCGCAGCATCACTATCGGTTAACAGAACGGCTAAAAGCCATAAATATCGCAGAAAGGCTAAAAGCCTTGTACAGAACGGCAATGGGCCGTACACTTCCTCCATAACTTTGTCCCAACCCCATGCAATATGTCGCGTATGTCATGCTCAATCATCATAGGTGTATGCAGAATGACCATACTCAGTAATAGTCATTTAACATATATTACAAGCTTATCGTCACACGACCACAGTCAAGTCAGTTAAAACACAGTCATACGATCACAGTCAAGTCATGGCACAAAATCAGTCATTTACCCTCAGGGGAAAAATAGTCATTTTACCCTATAAGGGTATTTCGGTAATCCTACCCTTCAGGGGTATTTCAGTAATTCTACCCTATAGAGGTAATTCAGTAATTCTACCCTACAGGGGTATTTTAGTAATTTTGCAAACCGAGGGTATTTCAGTAATTTTGCAAACCGTGGGTATTTCGACAATTATGCAAACCGAGGGTATTTCGGTAATTTTGCAACCCGAGGGTATTTCAATAATTTTGCAAATTAAGGGTATTTCGATAATTTCATAAATCAGGGGTATTTCAGTAATTTTACAAATTAGGGGTGTTCCGGTAATTTTGCAAATGAGGGTACTTTGGTAATTTTGCAAACTGAGGGTATTTTGGTAATTTTGTAAACCAAAGTATTCTAAACAGAGATAATGATGCGAATGGGCCTAGGGCCCATACTCGGCCCAAATGGGCCCACACGCTCGTGTGGCCTATTTAGCCCAAATCTAGCCACAGATATGAGATTCACAAAGACCAGTCCAATATTTACTACACAATTACACAACTTATCCGATTGGGCCCACGGGCCCATTGGTCCCACATGGCCCCTTTTCGGCCCATTATGGACCAAACAGCCTAAACCCAGAAGAACACTCATGATTCGCCTCAACTATTGTGTCGAAGCTCCCACACGTTCGCTCGCACGCTCGTGTGGCTGCCATCGCCGTGTGACCAGAATTTCGGCATTTGCCGCTGTACAGCTAGAGTAGTACAAATTACACACCTGATAGGAATCTGGAGTTAATCCGTGCTCCGATCACTCCTATGCCCAAATGCCAACAAAGGTATGCTTACTCTCCTCATAGATCGCTCTATTTAAAGCCAGCTTCTCACCTACTGTCATGCTAGCTTCCCGATGTGGGATCCCTCCACCAATCCACCAAAACTGTCCCAACTGCAAAATAAATATCCCTTTTTGCGTGCAATGGGATTCAAACCCTTGCCCTCTCCTATGCTCCAGACGCTACATGCCACCACAACACAAGTATTTATAAAACCTATGTGCTAGTTTTGTGACTTAAAACATGCGCAAATATTTATAAAACCTATGTGCTAGTGCCCAGATTCTTTTAAGAGCAAAATTTAAAAATTCTGCAAGGGCCAAAACTTGAACCCAGGCTCCCTAACACCCTTAATGACGCCACAACCAGTAGGCCACATGCTTCCTTGTGTCATATTTTAACCAAACAAATTTATAAGGCCTTTCATCTAACGCCAACTCCCATTTAAGGAAAAACTAAAATTTTTGCTAGAGCTCTGGTTTGAACCCAGGACTTCTCCAACACTACCAACTCTTCCCAAATCACTTAGCCACTAGACTAAACATGCAATTAGTGAAATTTCCTCGCACAACTAAAATCCAATTGCTCTGATACTCGAAGCCCATTTCTCCTAGGCCCAAAATTTGGGGCGTTACAGAGGATGATATTATTTAGATTTCTTTGATGCTGACTGATGTGATTTGCTTGAAAATCTTTTTCTAAAGTCTCTAGCCTCAGAATAGGATTTTCTTTTCTCTTTGCTAAGCTCTTCGGCTTTGCAGGCTCTGTCAAATAGAACAATGAACTCTTTCAACTCAAGAATCCCCACTAATAGTCTGGTTTCTTCATTTAACCCATCTTCGAACCTTTTACACATTATAGCCTCAGAAGAAACATATTCACGAGCATATTTGCTGAGTCATACAAACTCTCTTTCATATTCTATTACCGACATACGGCCCTATTTCCGCTCTTTCGAGCTATGATCAGTAGGCTCCTCCTGAGCTGATGAACAATAAGCTCTATTGAGCTGAAACGGTAAGCTCTAACGAGCTGAAAACAGTAAGCTCTTACGAGCTGATATATCAGTAAGCTCATACGAGCTGTGGTTAGTCCGCAACAAATGCAAGAGCTCGACCAAAATGGTAACCCTAGTGACATGTCACTCGTATCCTACGAATTCATACGGTTCAAATGGGGCTCGGTAATAATTAGTCTATATCAATTAAGCATTTGTATTCCAAGCATATCAAATACTCAATTATATACATACATCTCAAATAAATACAAGTATTTAAAGTTCGATTCTAATTGTATGAACTTACCTCGTATCGCTCGGATAGCAATATCGGCTATTCGTCAACTTTCCCTTTTCCCCGACATAAACCCGATCTCAGCTTATCTTGATCTATATATTATCAAATTTAGCACATTCAGTATTCAATCTATTCAATTTAGCGTAAAAATTACCTTATGGCAAAATTATACTTTTTCCCCTACTATTTTGATATTTTTACAATTTATTCCTCAGCTCGTAAAAATACAAATTCATACAATTTAGTACAATTTCATGCTAGCCGAATATACTACATGTTACTAGCAGCCAATATTTTCAATTTATTCACACTTTTACCCATCAAATTTTACCTTTTTACAAATTAATCCCTTATTGACATTTTTGTCAAAAATCACTTTACAAAACATGAAAATCTATCATAAAAAAACCATATTTCAACTTCAAACACCAAAGAACACATAAACTCATTAATGGAAACTCTCAAAATCTTTAACAATTTCAAAATCTAAGGTACGGGCTAGCTAGATTGAGCTGCAACGATTACAAAAACATAAAAATCATCAAAAATCAAGCTAAAACCGTACCTTAATTAAGCTAGGAGTGTGACGAATGATCAAGCTTGTTTAATGGCTTTCTCAAGCCCTAGTTTTAGTGGAATGAAGAAGAATATGAAAGCATTTTTCTTTTGTTTTACTAATTTATCAATTAATAACTAATTTACTATAATACCCTTGGTTATAATCATATAAAAACATATAATGTAACACCCCAAACCCGGCCTAGAAGTTAGGCCCGAATATGGCGTGTCACATTTAAGTGTTCTTCGAAAACCATTTTTTCATTGAAAACCTTCCTTAGTATTTAAAAACTAAAGTCTTAGTTTGTGTTCGTTCAGTTTCAAAACGTGATTCATTGAAAAGTTAATCACTTTTAAAAATGTTATTAACTTCGTTGAAAATCTCTTTTAGTCGCGGAAGCTAATGTAAGGTAAAGAAGTTTAAAACGTATGTTTTAAAAACAATAATTGGGTTGAAAACTCGTCTACGTCTAACATATATAAAACGTAACAAAATCCTAAATTCAGAATTAAATCCAGAAAGGCCTTATTACAAAAATTAAAACCCAAAACTGAATTTAAAACATATATAAAGTCCAAAGCATAACAGCCGCAGTCGTGTGGTCACCTCCGAGTCCCTCGCAGCACCGATCCTCTTAATGCTGGGGATTACCTGCACAATTAAAAACGGGGTGAGTTTATGAAAACTCAGTGTGTAATCCCCTTATTAGAGTAACAGTCAGTATACAGAAATAGAAACCGAAATAGTTTGGGCCAAAGACCTTTAATAGTAACAGTACAGTCTAGTTCAGAGCATACGTGGGCCAAAACCCACTACAATATCGTTTGGGTCACAGCCCATAACAGAATCAATTGGGCCCAGCCAAAACCAATACAGAACAAGTGGCCCTAAGCCTAGTACAATGACAAATCTCATAAACAGATATGCAACAGTATGAGGATGCATCCCACCCCGATCCAGCCAACACACCACCCGTACCAACCCTATACTCCAGTGGGGATAAAATTGACCCACCCAGCCAACACACCAAGCTTAGCACTGGTTGCGGCACTAAGTCAACAGAACGGCTCGGCGCCGTGGACAAAACGACTAAAAGCCATAAACAGAGTGGTTATAAACCATAATCAGGATGGCACAGAGCCATAATCAGGATGGCACAAAGCTATCGGTAACTGTAATAAATTTGGCATATAGCCATCAGCGATGGTAATATAATCGACACACAGCCACGGTAATTATGATTGACACAGAGTCATCAGTATATATGTTAGGCACATAGCCACGGGTAAATACGATTGGCACAAAGCCATAATCAAGATGGCACAGAGCCATATTTAGGTTGGCACAGAGCCATAATTAGATTACGCAGCTTTAAGCCGTCCGTTGGTCAACAGTCATCTCACGCGACCCATGCGACCCTATCAGAACTTCCTCCGTATCAATGTCCCAACCCCATGCAATATGTCGTGTATGTCATGCTCAATCATTACACGTGTATGCAAAATGGCCATGCTCAGTAAAGTCATTTAAACATATACTAAAAGCATATCAGTCACACGACCATAGTCAAGTCAGTTAAAACACAGTCATACGATTATAGTCAAATCAGTCAAATTTATAGTCTAAGTCAGTCATTTACCCACAAGGGCAAAATAGTCATTTTACCCTATAAGGGTATTTCGGTCATTTTACCTTACAGGGGCATTACGGTCATTTTACAAATCGGGGGTATTTTGGTAATTTTGCAAATCGAGGGTATTTCAGTAATTTTGCAGATCGAGGGTATTTCAGTAATTTCACAAATCAAGGGTATTTTGGTAATTTCACAAATCGAGGGTATTTCAGTAATTTCAAAAATCGAGGGTATTTTGATAATTTCACAAATCAGGGGTATTTCAGTAATTTCATAAATTGAGGGTATTTTGGTAATTTCACAAATCGAGGGTATTTCGATAATTTCACAAATCAAGGGTATTTCGGTAATTTCACAAATTGGGGGTATTTCGGTAATTTCACAAATTGGGGGTAATTCGGTAATTTCACAAATTGGGGGTATTTCGAAAATTTCACAAAATGGGGGAATTTCTGTAATTTCACAAATCAAGGGTATTTCGGTAATTTCACAAATCGAGGGTATTTCGGTAATTTCACAAATCGAGGTCTTAGCGACCCAATAGAAGGTCCACTGTCGCCTCGAGCGACTTAAGTAACCTAAACAGTCACAACGGTGTAAATGGGCCTAAGGCCCATTACTCGGCCCAAGTGGGCCACACCCTCGTGTGGCCCATTTAGCCCAGAAACAGCCACAATTATGCAAACGTCACAGTCCAAACAACGCTTACCACATCACATACATTTTATCCATGTGGGCCCACAGCCCACTGGGCCCACAAAGCCCATTTTGGCCCAACGAGGCCCAGAACAGCCCAAGACCACGAGAGCGCTTGTGGTGGCCTCTACAGACTAACACCCATGTTCGTGGGCTCGGTTCACCACACGCACGATCGCACGCTCGTGTGGCATCATTCGTCGGTATTTCGGCTTTTCGGCATCTTGTCGATCTATGATCAGAAGGAGTGTGGTTACACACACTCTATCGGCTTCCTCGCCAACTATCGAATACAGGGTACTGTTACACACCTGATCACGTAGAGTACTAAGAATTCCCGTGCACTGGAACCTATTCAAACATAACAACAGTTAATCACTTATCAACAGTGTTAAAAGAACATTAACAAAACCCCCTAGCCGAAGGATCGACTACCACTTGCCTTGACTCAATCGGTCAACTGTGATTCCCCGACTCGAATCAGAGTTTGGTGCAGCCACCCTTCCGCATCCCGGCGGAAAGTCCCGAATAGCCGACACCGCATGCCTCTTAAACTTAGGAGTATAAGCTACACGCTCAATCCCAGCCGGTACCTTTGCCATCACTTTACTACTAGGATCCTCTTTACCCATCGAGAGTTCTTGATTGAATAACAAAAGAGTTTCAATCGCTTCTGAAATGCTTGCACCCCGTCACTTCTTGTAGAAATCTAAAAACCTAATGATCAACTTAGGAAACTAACATTTGGTAATCAAAAAATAAGATGGAGGAGTATTCAGCTTTTAGAAAAAGTAGAAGAAACGGATTTGAACACATATTGCAATAACAGAGAAACAACAGAGAGAACTTATGAGTACCTATCGATTCCTCAGAACCCTTGCAAGACCGAAACAACACCAATGGCAGAGCACTGAAACAGTCGGCCAATAATAGGGAGAGAAGCAGAATATTCGTCCAAAAGAGCGATAAGCAGAGGGGAATATCGAAAGAGAAAAGAGAAAAGATAGAGAAGAGGCAATAGGCTAGAGGAGAATAACCAAGAAGAGAGAATGAAACCGAAGGGAAAAGAGAAAATATAATCGGCTAGACTAAAAGTAAAACAGAAGAGGTGAAAGCAAAAGAACAATTCAGTAGCACAAACCAGTTTTTCCCAAGGCAAGAGTGATCGAAACCAAACCGAAAATGAGAGAAAACAATCCTAGCCGAATTTCCTATGCTTCCCCTTACCAATTCGGCACAACACTCCCACACATTTCAAACTCCTTGTTTTTCTCCATAAATCACTCCCTTAATCCCTCCACAAAATCCTCCTTAATTCACTCAATTACCAATTCAATCCTTACCTTGTAGAGTTCCAGTCCACATCTACTTCTCTACTGGCCATAGCAACAAAATAAATACCTCTTTGCTCTAGGCGTGACTCGAACACAAGCCCCCTCTTTTGAAGCTTCATGTAACACCCCTAGACCGGCCCAGACGTTATTGCCGAATTTGGGAATGTCACATCAAAGGCATAACTCAAAATGATTTTGCTAAGCAAAAATTTAAGACCCAAAAGCCCAAAATCCTTGAGTCTTGTTAAGTAATGATAAAAGACCATTTTATTATTTTAAGTATTTCGGAAACCAAGTTTAAACATAAGAAATTTACTCAGGTTTAAAAATTAAGTAAACATTTGAAACAACAAAACCCAAAATCTAAAGTCAAATCGGAGTACAACGGCCATATTACATCCCAATGAAAATAAAGTAATTAGATTAGAGTTATTCGAAACAAATAAAGAAAAACTTCTAAGTAGCTTGTAGTGTGGCCACCTCCGAGTCCTCTTCCACGTCATGTCGTTTATTGAGAGTTACCTGAAACATTAAATAAAAAGGGTGTGAGTTTCAAAACTCAGTGTGTACGACCCTTTGTAATCAAATCAACATGCAATTATCACGTTGGGCCTAAGCCCTATCAAAATCGGTGGTCTTGGGCCTTAGCCCACAATGACCTCATATCATATCAATATCACATGAATGCAATACACCCATCCCAAATCCAACCCTGCACACCATTTCTCTTCCAACCCTACACACTTGTGGGGATATAAATATCAACCCACCCATCCCTACACACCAAAGGTAGCACCAGCAGCGGCACTACTCAAACGTTGCAGCAAAGCTGCTATAATGGGCTTAAAGCTACCGATGGATCCACGGTCGTCAAGCGAATATGTGATCCTCAAATCTTTCTCGGTATCATCAAAACCCACCCAAGTGCAACATATATTTCATGAATGCAACATACACATTCTCACACATTCGACACTTAGGGGTATTTTAGTCATTTCACTACCCAAGGGTATTTCCGTAAATCTACTCTACATGGGTATTTAGGTAATTTTGAAAAACATGGGTATTTTGGAAACTTTGTAAATCAGGGATATTTTGGTAATTCTGCAAATCAAGGGTATTCTGGTAATTTTACAATTCAGGGGTATTTTAGTAATTTTGCAAATCTAAAGATATTTTGGTAATTTTCAAATTAGGGGTATTTGGTCCCTCTCGGGTTTTAGTTATGAACTTTGGCCCATTAACAAGTCCTTGCGGCTAAAGTGAACAGACACTATGCACCAGGTAGGATTCTAGAGAAGAGGAGGTGGGCCACTAGGACCGCTTAAGTACCAAGCTCTCCCTAGATCCAATCCTAGACATGCATATGTCCGTTGCCACACTCTAACCCAGCGACTTGTCCATGGACATGTTTAATTATTAGATTAAGTCTTATGCGGATTAAGAGTTGTTCAGAACTAGGCCTAAAGTCAATTAAACCCTAGCATACTTTTCTGCGTCCCCATGTAGCCCATCAAGCCCAAATCACATCCTTACGGCCCATTAGGCTCAAATCTCATCCATATGGCCTATTAGACCCAAAAAAATTCCAAATCATGTAACATGCATGACTAACTCAATTCATATAATCAAATCATTCAATTTCATCCAACTTAGCCTCAGGGCCCACCGGGCCCATTTATCCATTTTTGGCTTTTCGACTTTCCGGCAATGCCGATATCATGTGTGTGTAGTGTTTGTACACACCTGGTTACTGCGACGTGCTATACTATCCTTGGTCTTGAACCTACAACCAACCAACCTTCAATCAATCACCCATACTTAAACAAAATATCTACCAAAAGCTGAAACCTTACCGTAACCTTACCGTTTGCCACCGGGTACTAGTTGTAACAGCCCGATTTAGGGCCTAGTCGGAATAGTGGTGTGAGACCACGAATCCAAGGTGAATTTATGAGTTTTTAAGGTTCATGCCATGTTTGCATGTTAGTGTGAAAGTTTCATGAAGCAATTTTGCTAATTTGAAGTTGAATGGTCAAAAAGGAACAAATTGCAAAAGTTGTAAAATATGAGTTTCTAGAAGCATTTTATATGAAATAGCTTTAGAATAGCAATTATAAGTCCTTAAATAGAAATTTTCCCAAATCATAATTTTTGGACAAAAATGGACATGAGTTAGTAATTTGTAAAATTTTAAAGAGAAGGGCATTTTGGTCATTTAGCAAATAAATGATTAAAATGGGAAAAGATGATAAAAATCTTATTCATCTTCTTCCCCCTTGTGCCGAAAATTTGGGAGACTCCATAGCTAGGGTTCTTCAAATTTTTAAAGCTTGCAAGTAAGGCATCTTAGTCTCGTTTTTAATATTCTTCGTATTTTTAAAGTTCTCGTATATTGAATTAGCTATTTTTAGTTATAAAGTGAGCTAAGATGCATGTTCAAAAATCAACCCATGAATGGTATGCTTGTTAAAGGATGTTTTATGGAAGTTTATGAGAGTTTCATGTTAGATAAACATCTTTTTCTAAGTGAATTTCATGAAAAATGAGCATAGGGACTAGTTTCTATAAGTTTTGAAATTAGTCATACCTATTAGAAATAATGAGAATTGATAGTGGCTATAATAGAGGAAATGAATTAGCTAAGCATGTAGTCTAAGAAAGTTGAATGAAAATTATTTTACGAGCCTTGGGGCAAAAGTGCAAATATGAGAAAGTATAGGGGCAAAATAGTAATTTTGCCCAAGTATGAGTAAAGGGTCAATTTAGTCAATGTGAATATTAAATGATCTATTTATGACTATAGATCAAGAAAAACAAAGCCCGGATTGAAATCGAGGCAAGAACAAGGTCGAGGACTAAATTGCATACCTAGCTACATTTTGTATATTGAGGTAAGTTTGTATGATTTCTAAGTTTTATGATTTATATCATTAAATTGCTTAGTGTAATGTACAATGTTATTATGAAAAATGTTTAATGTCATGTTAAACAAAGAAATTAATGAGATCAAGCATGAGAAAGCCCCGATTGAAGTTGAATAACTTAGGATACTCGATCTACCACATGAAACAAGAAAGTCCGTATAAGACCAAGCCGAGGCATGGCATCGGCAAGCAAGCAAGATATCATGTAAGTCCAAGGCAAGCTTGGCATTGAGTAAGATATCATGTAAGTCCAAGGCAAGCTTGGCATTGAATAAGTTATCATGTAAGTCTAAGGCAAGCTTGGCATTGAAAAGTTATCATGTAAGACCAAGGCAAGCTTGGCATTGAAAAGTTATTAAGAGAAAGAGATCCCATATAAGTCCAAGTTAAGGCATGGCATTGGTGAGAACAAGAAAGACTTTGTATAAGTCCATGTTAAGTCATGGCCTCGAAATTTAGATGAGATTTAGTATCCTCGGTTATTCATATAAATTCATCGGGCAAACGAGTTAAGCTCCAAAGAGATAATAAGAAAGCAAAGTAAGTAAGGTTATTATCAAGTGAAAAAGAATATTATTCATGTTATGAATGATGAATTAGAAATAATGAGTATTATGTTCAAGTATGCTGATCCATGTGATCTAGTGATACAGGTACTTTGTTTGCCTATCAAGTATGAGACTAGTAAGTTTCATGAGTTATGTAAGAATCAAGTATGAGTAAGTAAGCTTTATATAGCTGAATTTATAATGCCATTGTTTATATCAAATGGTCTATATTAAGTAAGAATGTTGCTATGTGTATTATGCAAACTTACTAAGCTAAATGCTTATATCTTTCATTCTTTCTTTCCATGTAGTCCCGCCAAGCTAATATCGAGGATCACCGTCATCGGAGCTCGGAGCACACTATCAATCGCTATTTTAGTATAGCCAAGTTGTTTTATTAAGTATGGCATGTATAGGTAGCATTACACTTTGAGTAAATGTTTTAAAAAGAGCCAAAGTATAGGCTATTAAGTTTGTTATTCTTTTGTATATGGCTAAGTGATTGGCCAAGTGTGTATGTTTATAATTATCAATGAAACATGTAGTATTATTCATGAATGATGTAGTATGGAGTTGTTGAAAATGAGTATGAATTGGATCATAATTTCAGGGTGGCAATTGGCTTGGTAAATAGCCTCTAAGTGCCCACACGGTTGGACACACGGGCGTGTGTCTAGCCCGTGCGTAAACTGCACCTTAGTCTTATAAGTAAGGATAGACCACGGATTAATCCCACGGCCGTGTGTTAAGGCCGTGCATGACACACGGTTAGAACATGGGCGTGTGCCCCGGTCGTGTGGAATAAGTCAGTATATAAAGATGTAGTACACGGTCTAGGTCCACGGGCGTGCTAGGGCCATGTGGAAATTGGCAGAATACTGAGTTTTAAGGCACGATCTGAGGACATGGGCATGTATGCCTATGCACTGGCGTGTCTTATATTACACGGGCATGTAAACCCTTATTTCAAAGAAAAGTTTTTCGATAAGGTTTCGAAAGTTTACCAGTACGAGTTTAAGGCCTCGTAGGCCCATGAAATGTACGAATTGTTTAAGAATGAGAAGTTTTAATTTCGGAACGAAATTTTATAACCCGTAATGTCATGATTAAGTAAGTCAAGCATAGTAATGTCTTGCATCCAGTCTGAGCCTCAGACTCGGGTATGGGGTGTTACATTTAGTGGTATCAGAGCTACGATTTAGTCAGTTCTAGGACTAACGTAGCATGAGCACGAGTCTAGCTATACATGCCATACGTAAGAATGTTTTTATAATGATAGTGTGATGACTACTAACGACTTAAATTATGTTTATATGTATAGTAAATGGATCCTGAAAGAGATATGGCAGATGACGTAGAAAGTAATGCGCCGGCTACCGCTGAAGGGACGGTGCCGAATGAGAGCGAGAATAAACCCACTACGGTGAGTCAAGGAGGAGGAGAAGAGGCTAGAGAAACCTTCCTCCATATGATGAACACATGTTACATGGAGTTCGTTCGTACGAACCCGAATGCACAACCCCCTCCACCCCCACCTATTCCTCAACCTATCCTAATAACCCCTCAAGTAGTAGAGGTGGTAAGAGGAGAGAAGCCTCCGGTTGATAGAATCAGAAACATAGGGCGTAAGAATTCTGGGCTAGAAAAGATGATGATCCGTAAAGAGTGAATTACAGTTAGAAAATGCCATCGTGGTATTTAATGAGTACATCATGTACACCAAGAGTGCATAAAGTGCGTAGTTTCTCTTTTAAGAGATTCTACCTATCAATGGTGGAACACCTTGGTATCAGTAGTCCTAAGAGAGAAGATCTCGTGGGAATTTTTCCAAGAAGAGTTCAAGAAAAAGTATATCAGTCAAAGGTTTGGGGACCAGAAAAGAAAGGAATTCCTAGAACTGAAACAAGGCAAAATGTCATGGCAGCTACGAAGCGTGAGTTTGTAAGACTCAGCAAATACGCTCGAGAATGCGTATCCACCGAGGCCATCATGAGTAAGAGATTTGAAGATGGGCTAAATGAGGACATCAAACTATTTGTTGCTGTCCTAGAACTGAAGGAATTTGTTGTGCTAGTCGAAAGGGCTTTTAAAGCCAAATAACTAGTAAAAGAGAAGAAGAAATCTGAAATGGAGTCTCGTGACTCTAGAAAGAGGCAGTGGAACAAGTCATTCCAATCTTCATCCAAGAAGTCAAGAGATTTCTCCGCCCGATCGACTACTTCCACCGGATTTTCCAGAAGGACAAGAGTAAATGCGATGTCGGGAAATAAAGCACGACTACTTCGGATCGCTAGTGTGGGAATGTTCGATCGATAGACCCGAATGCCCACATTGTGGCGTGCGTCATTTAGGAGAATGCCGAGCACAAGAAAATGCCTATTTCGGATGTGGTTCCCGTGACCACTACATAAAAGATTGTCCAGAGATGATGAAAGAGGATGAACTCGTAACCCAAGATCCGGGAGTATGGTCAGAGGAAGCCCACAGAGAAACCCCGGAAGTGGGGCAAGTGGAAGAGGAAACCCTAGAGAGCAGGCCGTGAGACCCGAGGGTTGGGCGCCTGCACGGACTTATGCCATTCACGTTCGCGAAGAGGCATCTTCCCATGATGTTATCACGGGTACCTTTTCTCTTCATGATGTTAAAGTTATTGCTTTAATAGATCCCGGATCTACACACTCTTACATTTGCATGAAATTGGAATCTGATTTAAGTATGCCTATAGAGTTTACAGAATTTGTGATTAGAGTGTCTAATCCTTTAGGCAAGAGTGTGTTAGTAAATGAAGTATGTAGAGAATGTCCATTAATGATTAGAGGTCATTGTTTTAAAGCAAACCTTATGTTGTTACCATTTGACGAGTTTGATCTCATTCTCGGTATGGACTGGTTAACTGCCCAAAATGTAATAGTTAATTGTGGGAAGAAATACATTGAAATCGGATGTGAGGATGGGGACACCCTTCACATAGAATCGATGATGAGCAGTAGATTGTCGTAATTGATTTCTCACGTGACGCAGAGATACATGAGAAAGGGTATGAAGCATATTTGGCTTTCGTGATGAATGAAAAAGAAACAGAGTTAAGGATTGAGTCGATTGCCAATAGTATGTGAGTACGTGGATGTGTTTCTGAGGAATTGCCGGACTACCACCAGCTTAGAGAGGTTGAGTTCAAAGAATGAGCTAGCTCCCGATCTTTGTACCAATATCTATTACTCCTTACGCAATGGCTCGACGGAGTTGAAGGAGCTACAGTCGTAGTTACAAGAGTTGACAAATAAAGGCTTTGCAAGGTCAAGTTGTTCTCCCTGGGGTGCTCCGGTTTTATTTGTGAAAAAGAAATATGGCACTATGAGATTGTGCGTAGATTACCGTCAACTTAATAAAGTGACAGTAAAGAATAAGTACCCATTGCCTAGAATCGATGATTTGTTCGATCAGTTGAAAGGAGCCACTGTATTCTCCAAAATAGACTTGAGATCAGGGTACTACCAGCTACGAGTAAAAGAATCAGATGTGCCTAAAACAACCTTCCGAACAAGGTATGGGCATTATGAATTTTTAGTCATGCCCTTTGGTTTGACCAATGCTCCGGCGGTATTCATGGACTTAATGAACCGCATGTTTAGACCATACCTTGACAAGTTTGTAGTCATTTTCATTGACGACATACTGATTTATTCCCAAGATGAGAATGAGCATACTGAGCACCTACGGACAGTTTTACAGATTCTACGAGAAAATCAATTATATTGTAAGTTCAGTAGAAGCGAATTTTGGCTCAAGAAAGTAGGGTTTCTGGGACATATTGTCTCGAAAAAAGGAGTTCGAGTGGACCCCAGTAAGATTTCGGCCATAATGGACTGGAATCCACCGAAGAATATCTCTGAGATTAGAAGCTTTCTAGGCCTAGCCGACTATTATAGACGATTCGTTAAGGGGTTTTCTGTTATTGCAACCCTAATGACTAAATTGTTACAGAAAAATGTGAAGTTTGAGTGGACTAAAAGATGCCAACAAAGTTTCGAGAAACTAAAAGCGATGTTGACAGAAGCCCCAGTTTTGGTTCAACCTGAGAGAGGGAAAGAATTTGTGATTTACAGTGATGCATCCTTAAATGGATTAGGCTGTGTACTTATCCAAGAAGGCAAAGTTATTGCTTATGCCTCCAGACAGTTAAAGCCTCATGAGAAGAATTATCCGACGCATGATTTAGAATTGGATGCCATAGTCTTCGCATTGAAGATGTGGAGACATCACCTATATGGTGAAAATGTCAGATTTTCACTTATCACAAAAGTTTGAAATACTTGATGACGCAGAAAGAGTTGAACTTATGACAATGGAGATGGTTAGAGATGATAAAAGATTATGAGATGATCATTGATTACCATCCGGGGAAGGCGAATGTGGTCGCCGACGCTTTGAGCAGAAAATCCTTATTTGCATTAAGGGCAATGAATTCACGGATGACTTTGTCTGACGATGGTTCTATTCTAGCTGAGTTGAGAGCTAGACCAATATTCCTCCAAGAGATCATTGTAGCTCAAAAAGAGGATAGTGAATTGCAAGTTCAGAGAGATCAGTTCGAGACAGATGTTGAGTCTGACTTCCGGATTAGTCCTAATGGGAGTCTGATGTTCAAAGACAGAGTTTGTGTACCGAGAAAAGAAGAGCTTATTTAGAAAATTTTGCATGAGGCCCATAATGGATGTTTATCTATACATCCGGGTAGTACCAAGATGTATAATTACTTGAAGCAACAGTATTGGTGGCCGAGAATGATGAAAGATATTTCAAAATTTGTTTCCAAATGCTTGATTTGTCAGCAAGTAAAGGCTGAACACCAAGTACCTTCAGGTTTGCTTCAACCCATTTTAGTTCCGGAGTGGAAATGGGACCGTATTACTATGGATTTTGTAACGGGTTTACCACTATCTCTGAGCAAGAAAGATGACGTATGGGTTGTAGTTGATAGACTCACGAAATCAGCCCATTTTATACCTGTTCGAGTGGATTACTCCCTTGACAAGTTAGCAAACTTGTATGTTTCAGAAATAGTAAGACTTCATGGAGTTCCCTTGTCAATCATATCGGATAGAGATCTGAGATTCACATCCAGGTTTTGGAAGAAGTTACAAGAGGCATTGGGGACAAAGTTGAACTTTAGTGCCTCTTTTCATCCTCAAACTGACGGTCAATCAGAGAGGTTAATTCAAGTGCTCGAGGATATGCTCAGATGTTGTATTCTTGAATTTTGAGGTAGCTGGGAAAAGTTTCTCCCATTAGTAGAGTTTGCCTACAATAATAGTTTTCAGTCGAGCTTAAAGATGGCGCCTTATGAGGCTTTATATGGGCGTAAGTGCCGAACGCCTCTATATTGGACTGAACTTAAAGAAAACCAAATTCACGGGGTTTATTTGGTTAGAGAAGCTGAAGAGCAAGTGAAAGTCATACGAGAATGTTTAAAAGCTGCATCAGACAGACAGAAGTCCTATTCGGACTTAAAGAGAAAAGAGATAGAATATCAAGTCGGAGATAAAGTCTTCTTGAAAGTGTCACCATGGAGAAAAGTTCTCGACGGCCGAAAGGCAAGTTGAGTCCACGTTTTATTGGACCATATGAGATTACTGAGAAAGTTGGGCCTGTAGCTTATAAATTGGCTTTGCCATCAGAGTTAGAAGAGATACATGATGTGTTTCATGTGTCAATGTTGAGACGCTACCGATCTGACCCTTAACATGTAATTCCCCAGTCAGAGATAGAGATTCATCCCTACATGACTTATGGTGAAGAACCAGTTAAGATATTAGCTCGGGAAGTTAAGCAGCTAAGAAAGAAAAGTATTGCCTTAGTGAAAGTATTGTGGCAAAGACATGGAATAGAAGAAACCACATGGGAACCGAGAAGAGTATGAGAAACCAAAGATCCAAACCTTTTCTTTCGTAAGATTTTCGAGGACGAAAATCCCTAAGGGGGAGAATTGTAATAGCCCTGTTTAGGGCCTAGTCGAGAATAGTGGTGCGAGACCACGAATCCGAGGTGAATTTATGAGTTTTAAGGTTCATGCCATGTTTGCATGTTAGTGTGAAAGTTTCATGAAGCAATTTTGCTAAATTGAAGTTGAATGGTCAAAAAGGACCAAATTGCAAAAGTTGTAAAATATGAGTTTCTAGAAGCATTTTGTATGAAATAGCTTTAGAATAGCAATTATAAGTCCTTAAATAGCAATTTGCCCAAATCATAATTTTTGGACAAAAATGGACATGAGTTAGTAATTTGTAAAATTTTAAAGAGAAGGGCATTTTTGGTCATTTAGCAAATAAATGATTAAAATGGGAAAAGATGATAAAAATCTTATTCATCTTCTTCCCCCTTGTGCCGAAAATTTGGGAGACTCCATAGCTAGGGTTCTTCAAATTTTTGAAGCTTGCAAGTAAGGCATCTTAGTCCCGTTTTTAATATTCTTCGTATTTTTGAAGTTCTCGTATATTGAATTAGCTATTTTTAGCTATAAAGTGAGCTAAGATGCATGTTCAAAAATCTACCCATGAATGGTATGCTTGTTAAAGGATGTTTTATGGAAGTTTATGAGAGTTTGATGTTAGATAAACATCTTTTTCTAAGTGAATTTCATGAAAAATGAGCATAGGGACTAGTTTGTATAAGTTTTGAAATTAGTCATACCAATTAGAAGTAATGAGAATTGATAGTGGCTATAGTAGAGAAAATGAATCAGCTAAGCATGTAGTCTAAGAAATTTGAATGAAAATTATTTTACGAGCCTTGGGGCAAAAGTACAAATCTGAGAAAGTATAGGGGCAAAATAGTAATTTTGCCCAAGTATAAGTAAAAGGTCAATTTAGTCAATGTAAATATTAAATGATCTATTTATGACTATAGATCATGAAAAAAGAAGCCCGGATCGAAACCGAGGCAAGAACAAGGTCGAGGACTAAATTGCATACCTAGCTACATTTTGTATATTGAGGTAAGTTTGTAGGATTTCTAAGTTTTATGATTTATATCATTAAATTGCTTAGTGTAATATACAATGTTATTATGAAAAATGTTTAAATGTTATGTTAAACAAAGAAATTAGTGAGATCAAGCATGAGAAAGCCCCGATTGAAGTTGAATAACTTAGGATACTCGATCTACCACATGAAATAAGAAAGTCCGTATAAGACCAAGCCGAGGCATGGCATCGGCAAGCAAGCAAGATATCATGTAAGTCCAAGGCAAGCTTGGCATTGAGTAAGATATCATGTAAGTCCAAGGCAAGCTTGGCATTGAATAAGTTATCATGTAAGTCCAAGGCAAGCTTGGCATTGAGTAAGATATCATGTAAGTCCAAGGCAAGCTTGGCATTGAATAAGTTATCATGTAAGTCCAAGGCAAGCTTGGCATTGAACAAGTTATCATGTAAGAGCAAGGCAAGCTTGGCATTGAAAAGTTATCAAGAGAAAGAGATCCCATATAAGTCCAAGTTAAGGCATGGCATTGGTGAGAACAAGAAAGACTTCGTATAAGTCCATGTTAAGTCATGGCCTCGAAATTTAGATGAGATTTAGTATCCTCGGTTATTCATATAAATTCATCGGGCAAACGAGTTAAGCTCCAAAGAGATAACAATAAAGCAAAGTAAGTAAGGTTATTATCAAGTGAAAAAGAATATTATTCATGTTATGAATGATGAATTAGAAATTATGAGTATTATGTTCAAGTATGCTGATCAATGTGATCTAGTGATACAGGTACTTTGTTTGCCTATCAAGTATGAGACTAGTAAGTTTCATGAGTTATGTAAGAATCAAGTATGAGTAAGTAAGCTTTATATAGATGAATTTATGATGCCATTGTTTATATCAAATGGTCTATATTAAGTAAGAATGTTGCTATGTGTATTATGCAAACTTACTAAGCTAAATGCTTCTGTCTTTAATACTTTCTTTCCATGTAGTCCCGCCAAGCTAATATCGAGGATCACCGTCATTGGAGCTCGGAGCACACTATCAATCACTATTTTGGTATAGCCAAGTTTTTTTATTAAGTATGGCATGTATAGGTAGCATTACACTTTGAGTAAATGTTTTAAGAAGAGCCAAAGTATAGGCTATTAAGTTTTTTATTCTTTTGTATATGGCTAAGTGATTGGCCAAGTGTGTATGTTTATAATTATCAATGAAACATGTAGTATTATTCATGAATGATGTAGTATGGAGTTGTTGAAAATGAGTATGAATTGGATCTTAATTTCAGGGTGGCAATTGGCTTGGTAAATAGACTCTAAGTGCCCACACGGTTGGACACACGGGCGTGTGTCTAGGCCGTGCGTAAACTGCACCTTAGTCTTATAAGTAAGGATAGACCACGGATTAATCCCACGGCCGTGTGTTAAGGCCGTGCATGACACACGGTTAGAACATTGGCGTGTGCCCCGGTTGTGTGGAATAAGTCAGTATATCAAGATGTAGTACACGGTCTAGGTCCACAGGCGTGCAAGGGCCGTGTGGAAATTGGCAGAATACTGAGTTTTAAGGCACGGTTTGAGGACATGGGTGTGTATGCATATGCACGGGCGTGTCTTATATTACACGGTCATGTAATCCCTGTTTCAAAGAAAAGTTTTTTGATAAGGTTCCGAAAGTTTACCAGTACGAGTTTAAGGCCTCGTAGGCCCATGAAATGTACGAATTATTTAAGAATGAGAAGTTTTAATTTCGGAACGAAATTTTATAGCTCGTAATGTCATGATTAGGTAAGTCATGCATAGTAATGTCTCGTATCCGGTCTGAGCCTCGGACTCGGGTATGGGGTGTTACACCAATAGCCCTTCCTTAGCTACTAATCAGGAGTAGCCCCTAGATCTGCACTCTCACACACACCATCAAGATTCGAGTGACTCATAATCCATCCAAGTCACCCATATAGATCAAACTCACATTAAGCCATTCACTTAAACCACAATCGAGTTGAGTAAACTTACCCTTGCTAACGATCCTACCACGCTTGCAATCTTTGAACCTTATCCTTGTTATCACAGAGTTAATGACAAGACAGTTAGATAGCCTTTCGGCTTTTAGCAAAATGTACAAAAGAGGTTAACCGAATACTTACCAAATTCCCTTTCGGTCCTGCGGCCTAGATAGCTATTAACTAGATTCGGCTTTCAACACTTGACTTAGAGTAGGTAACAATCGATTTGTGATGGAGGAACAACCACCAAGATTCGGCACTAATAGGAATTTCGGCAAGAGAAAAGATGGTGGTAATTCGGCTATAGAAGAGTTTGGCTATGAGAGAATTCGGCACAAAGGAATTTGGCTTTAGGAGATTTCGGCAATGGGAGAGTTTGGCTATGGGAGGAACCGGTTGAGGGGAAGAAAAGAAAGAAAAAGAATGGAAAATTCAGCATTACCTAGGACCCCAGATTCGGCACACACACATTTATATAGCCTATAGCCAAAACTTAGCCACCCCTAAAGTCCAATTCGGCACCGCTTCATCCACTGCTCACCTCCTAATTTTTCTCCATGATATCTCCCTTATCCTTCTCCTAAATTCTCTCTGCTGATCACTTCTCCTTAGAGTCCCTCTAAACGCCACTTCCAGCCTTCTAGAAGCCTAAAATTAAATTCCAAAATAAAACTAAGCTAGCACTCGAACCTCAGACCTCCCTACATGCATATGTCGCCACCTCTCTACACCGTAGTGGCGTCACTTAGCCACTTCACCACAAGCTTCTTTGTGCCATTTTTCATTTATTTTTATTTAAAAGCCCACAACTCACAACCCTAATTCCTTAATTAATTAAATTATGAATTCTCCACCACAAAACTCGAACCCAGAGCTTCTCCAACACACCTACACACTCCAAATTCATTAAACCTTTAAAGCTATCATGTCATTTGTCATTTTCTTGCTCACTGAAAAAAAGTTATGAAACCCAAAGGCCAATAGGCCCAATTCTTCTAGGTCCAAATTCGGGGCGTTACAATTCTACCCCCATTAAAGAAATTTCGTCCTCGAAATTTCCAACTAACTACTAAACGCACCGCTCAAGTCATACCACTATGCTTCTGCTACGCACTCTGATTTAATAACACATAAACATTGCACGCATACAGTTTCTATACCCAAAATATCGTATCCACACAAGAAATACCTGTTATCACATTTGGGCATCCCCGTCTTCCCGACGCTCATCGTTGATTCTCGTATTATCAGAATTAGGAATTTTATGAAATTAGTTCATAGTTCCACTGTTTAAAACACATGTTTTATGCAAGTAACAGTTTAAAAGTTGTTTCGCAGTCGAAGATCCACTACAGGCTTAAGTTTCCTACGGGCTATAGTCTCTAAACACCTATTTTAAAGTAGCCCATATCTAGATATAGTTTCGTATTTTAAACAAAGGTAAAAACAAAAAACTTACTTGGCTCGACGTCGAGGGCTTGGGGAACCACACTTCAAAAATCCTGCAAAAACTTTTTAATCTACTTGTTTTAAAAAACAAAATCTAAGGCCCATTTCACAGCCCGAGCTTTGCAACTGGGCTCTGATACCACTACATGTAACACCCCCAGACCCAGCCCAGACGTTATGGCCGAATCTGGGAATGTCACATCAAAGGCATAACTCAAAACAATTTTGCTAAGTAAAAATTTAAGACCCAAAAGCCCAAAATCCTTGAGTCTTGTTAAGTAACAATAAAAGCCCATTTTATTATTTTATGTATTTCGGAAACCAAGTTTAAACATAAAAAATTTACTCAGGTTTAATAATTAAGTAAACAGTTGAAACAACAAAACCAAAAATCTAAAGTCAAATCGAAGTACAACGGCCTTATTACATCACAATGAAAATAAAGTAATTAGAATAGAGTTATTTGAAACAAATAAAGAAAAACTTCTAAGTAGCTTGTAGTGTGGCCACCTCCGAGTCCTCTTCCACGTCGTACCATTTACTAAGAGTCACCTGAAACATTAAATTAAAGGGTGTGAGTTTCGAAACTCAGTGTGTACGACCCTTGGTAATCAGATCAACATGCAATTATCACGTTGGGCCTAAGCCCTATCAAAATCGGTGGTCTTGGGCCTTAGCCCACAATGACCTCATACCATATCAATATCACATGAATGCAAAGCACCCATCCCAAATCCAACCCTGCACACTATTTCCCTTCCAACCCTACACACCTTTGGGGATATAAATATCAACCCACCATCCCTACACACAGGTAGCACCAGCATCGGCACTACTCAAACGTTGCAGCAAAGCTGCTATAATGGGCTTAAAGCCACCGGTGGATCCACGATCGTTAAGCGACTATGCGATCCTCAAATCTTCCTCCGTATCATCAAAACCCACCCTAGTGCAACATATATTTCATGAATGCAACATACACATTCTCACACATTCGGCACTTAGGGGTATTTTAGTCATTTCACTACCCAAGGGTATTTCCGTAAATCTACTCTACATGGGTAATTAGGTAATTTTGCAAAACATGGGAATTTTGGAAACTTTCTAAATCAGGGATATTTTTGTAATTCCACAAATCAAGGGTATTATGGTAATTTTACAATTAAGGGGTATTTTAGTAATTTTGCAAATTTAAGGATATTTTGGTAATATTCAAATCAGGGGTATTTGGTCCCTCTTGGGTTTTAGTTATGAACTTTGGCCCATTAACAAGTCCTTGTGGCTAAAGTGAACAGACACTATGCACCAGGTAGGATTCCAGAGAAGAGGAGGTGGGCCACTAGGACCGCTTAAGTACCAAGCTCTCCCTAGATCCAATCCTAGACATGCATATGTCCGTTGCCACACTCTAACCCAGAGACTTGTCCACGGACATGTTTAATTATTAGATTAAGTCTTATGCGGATTAAGAGTTATTCAGAACTAGGCCTAAAGTCCATTAAACCCTAGCATACTTTTCTACGTCCCCATGCAGTCCATCAAGCCCAAATCACATCCTTACGGCCCATTAGGCTCAAATCTCATCCATATTGCCGATTAGACCCAAAAAAATTCCAAATCATGTAACATGCATGACTAACTCAATACATATAATCAAATCAATCAATTTCATCCAACTTAGCCTCAGGGCCCATCGGGCCCATTTAGCCACTTTCGGCTTTTCGGCTTTTCGGCATTGCCGATATCATGTGTGTGTAGTGTTTGTACACACCTGGTTACTGCGACGTGCTATACTATCCTTGGTCTTGAACCTACAACCAACCAACCTTCAATCAATCACCCATACTTAGACAAAATATCTACCAAAAGCCGAAACCTTACCGTGTGCCACCGGGTTCTAATAGCCCTTCCTTAGCTACTAATCATGAGTATCCCCTAGATCTACACTCACACACACACCATCAAGATTGGAGTGACTCATAATCCACACAAGTCACCCCTATAGATCAAACTCACATTTGGCCATTCACTTAAACCACAATCGAGTTGAGTACACTTACCCTTGCTAACGATCCTACCACGCTTGCGATCTTTGAACCTTATCCTTGTTATCACAGAGTTAACGACAGGACAGTTAGATAGCCTTTCGGCTTTTAGCAAAACGTACAAAAGAGGTTAACCGAATACTTACCAAATCCCTTATCGATCCTGCGGCCTAGATAGCTATTAACTAGATTTGGCTTTCAACACTTGACTGAGAGTAGGTAACAATCGATTTGGGATGGAGGAACAACCACCAAGATTTGGCACTAATAGGAATTTCGGCAAGAGAAAAGATGGTTGTAATTCGGCTATAGAAGAGTTTGGCTTTGAGAGAATTCGGCACCAAGGAATTCGGCTTTAGGAGATTTTGGCAATGGGAGAGTTTGGCTATGGGAGGAACCAATTGAGGGGAAGAAAAGTAAGAAAAAAAATGGAACATTCGGCATTACCTAGGACCCCAGATTCGGCACACACATATTTATATAGCCTATAGCCAAAACTTAGCCACCCCTAAAGTCCAATTTGGCACCGCTTCATCCACTACTCACCTCCTAATTTTTCTCCATGATATCTCCCTTATCCTTCTCCTAAATTCTCTCTACTGGTCACTCCTCCTTAGAGTCCCTCTAAACGCCACTTCCAGCCTTCTAGAAGCCTAAAATTAAATTCCAAAATAAAACTAAGCTAGCACTCGAACCTCAGACCTCCCTGCATGCATATGTCGCCACCTCTCTACACCCCAGTGGCGTCACTTAGCCACTTCACCACAGGCTTTTTTGTGCCATTTTTCACTTATTTTTATTTAAAAGCGAACTACTCACAACCCTAATTCCTTAATTAATTAAATTAAGAATCCTCCACCATAAAACTCGAACCCAGAGCTTCTCCAACACACCTACACACTCCAAATTCATTAAACCTTTAAAGCCATCATGTCATTTGTCATTTTCTTTCTCACTTAAAAAAAATTATGAAACCCAAAGCCCAATAGGCCCAATTATTCTAGGCCCAAATTCGGGGCGTTAGAATTCTACCCCCTTAAAGAAATTTTGTCCTCGAAATTTCCAACTAACTACTAAACACACCGCTCAAGTCACACCACTATGCTTCCACTGCGCACTCTGATTTAATAACACGTAAACATTGCACGCATACATTTTCTATACCCAAAATATTGCAACCACACAAGACATACCCGTTATCACATTTGGGCATCCCCGTCTTGTAACATCCTGATTTAGATCCTAGTCGGAACAGTGGTTCGAGACCACAAATCTGAGATCGTAAAAATATTTTAATGATATTTTCTATATGAATATTATGTGACTTAGCCTGTGTGAAAATTTTTTGTGATAATTTGATTGTTTGTGTGCCGAATTAAGAGAAAGGGCTTAATTGCATAGAGTGTAAAATGCTGTGTGCTGATTTGTGAGTACTTAATTGTTGTTGGCTTTTAAAGGTGGAGGCCTTATGAGGCAATTTAACCTTTTTAATGATAGTGGATATTAAATGGACAAATATGCCATTAATGTATATTTGTTATTTAATGTTTAGTAAAAGGGGTAGTATGGTAAAATGAATATTATTATGTTTGTAATAAACAAAAAAAAAGATGAACATTATCATCTTAATTTGGGGGTGTCGAAAGTAAAAGAAAAAGAAAAGGTTAAGCTTGTTCATTCGGCCATGGTTCAAGCATAAATCGGGTATGTGTTTTCGATCGGTTTTTGATAATTTCTATGTTTTTGCAATCGTTGCTTTGAAAGCTACAAAACCCATGTTTTGATTTTATGAAATGATGATGTTTTTGTGAGATGCCATTGATGATATGTCAAGCTTTTTGATGATTTTTGGTGTTAACTGAAAGATATGAAATATATGAACATGTTTTGTTCTTGAATTTTTGATGAATTTAGCTAAATAGGGCTAAACTGAGAAAATGGTAGATTGAGGGACTAAATTGCAAATTTGATGAAAAATGTGGGTTTTTATGTGATGTATATGAATTCGAATAAGCACATGTATATTGAAATTTTGAGTATTTGATGATTTTGTGAGATAGGGACTAAAGTGTCGAAATGTGAAAATGTGAGGGCTATTTTGTCAAATGCCCTAAATGTGTGTGTGTCGACTAAATTGAATGAGTTAGTGATTAAATGGACTGTTTGAATGTGTATAGGCTAAGAGAGGAGAGGTTCGGATCGAGATCGAGGCAAAGAGAAAGTACTCGATTAATCGACCATTTCGGTATTTTGACATCCGAGGTAAGTTCGGATATAATACATGTTATTAACTTATGTTTTTGTATTATGAAATGAATGTGTATATGTGTATGAAATTGAGATGCTATGTGCAGGATTTAGTTAAGGGCACTAAGTGTGCGATATTAAAATCGAAATAGAAAAGAATAGCACTGTGTGTGCGATGTTATGAAAGCTTCAGCTTATAGAATTGGCACTGCGTGTGCGTTGCCAAGATAAGTCGGTTGGAAAATTTGGCACTAAGTATGCGATGACTAATATGTACCGACCATGTATATAGCACTGAGTGTCCGAATAAGTTGATTGAATATTAAAGGATGATCAACAAGTAATATTGAGCATTGAGTAGCTTGGAAATTGAATAACTATGTGTTAGCCAAGGTATGTCTTGAACCTTTGTTGTTGATGAATTTATAGATAAAGCTATAGATGGATGAATGAGTATCTTGACTAGGGATGATATAGTATGGATAAGAGAGAAATGATCTATGGGATGGTTATTGATTATATTGGTTTGGTTTAATGACACGATTATATTGTATATCAAACTTACTAAGCTATAGAAAGCTTCTCAGTGTGATTTCTTTCTCTCGCTTTGCGATGTCGATAAAAGCTAGCTCGGATCTGGGGATCGTCGACATCTCGATCACACTATCGGCAATCTATTTTGGGTATTTTGGAAAGATGTACATAGTTAAAATATGGCATGTATAGGCTGGTCATTTGAATCATGTTTGATGTTTGTAAGTAGCCATGAGATGTGGCTAGATATGTGCTAGTCTTAACATGAATGAATTTGATATATGTGATGCATCTTTTGGCATGATTTGTGGGTTGAGAAATTGACTATTGAATGGTAACTTTTTGTTGGTAAAATGCTAATAGGAATTATTGAAATTGAGAAGGAATGATGTTTGGTATTGAATGTATTATACTTGTGATGAGATAGATTTTGGTATTGAATTTGTTATGATTGGAATGGGAATTGAATGCATAGATTGGATAGTCATATTGGTAAGTTTTTGGTTGCCTTATGTGCATGATATGTTTTGGTATGTGTTGCTTGTAGGTTTGACCTAAGTGGGTGGCATGTTGGCCTCGCAAAATGGCCTATAATGTCACACGGTCAAGGCACACGGGCGTGCCTATAGACCGTGGGTGAATTGGCAGATTACAGCTTAGTAGCACACGGCCTCGACACGGGGGTGTCAGCTAACCGTGGTGTACAAGTCAGTAGCTAGCTAAGAGCACAAGGCCATGGCACACGGGCGTGCTTAGTGGCCGTGGTGGGGAAGATAGTATAGGACCACGGTCAGGACACACGGGCGTGCCTGGTGGCCGTGGGGACCAAGTCAGTATATAGACACGGTCGGACACACGGGGGTGTCTAGAAGCCGTGGAGGGCACACGGTCTCCTCCCACGGGCGTGTCTCCCCTGTATTTTAGAAAAGTTTCAAATTTTCATGAAATTTTATATGTGTTTCGGTTTAGTCCCGACTCGGTTTATAAGCATGCTTAGGGTCTTGATGACTCATTTAAGGGACACTATGATTGTAATTGAACGTGATTAACTTTGGGTCGTAAATTCTAGATGTTAAATGTTCTGATTGATCGGTAATACCTGTTAACCCTTTTCCAACGATAGTCTCGGGTTAGGGGTGTTACATTTTATTGGTATCAGAGCTACGATTTAGTCGATTCTCGGACTAACGTAGCGCGTGCGAGTTTAGCTATACATGCCATATATGAAATTGCGATAGTGTGATGAATGCTGATAGTTGAAAATGTGTTTTCTTATAGTAATGGATCCCGATCGAGCGATTCTTGATGACGTGAGTAATACGCTCGCGCTGCTCGCTCAAGGGGACACGCCACACATCTAGGCCGAATGAAGGTAGTGAGGGAAGAGAGGCTAAGCAAGCCTTCTTTCGTATGATGAGTGAATGGTTTATGGAGTTCGTTCGAACGAATCCGGCTGCTCTACAACCTCCACCCCCACAAGTACCTGTTGTGCCACAAGTTGTAGACCCAATCAGATTGAATAAACCACCTGTAGATAAGATTCAAAAATACGGGGCTGAGGAGTTTAGGGCCTCATCTGATGACGATGTTGAGCGAGCTGAGTTTTGGCTTGAGAATACAATCAGAGTATTCGATGAGATGTCGTTAAATCCTGATGAGTGCATTAAGTATGCAGTTTCCTTGTTGAGAGACACGACTTATAACTGGTGGAAAACATTGATATCTGTAGTTCCGAGAGAGAGAGTCACCTGGGACTTCTTTTAAGTTGAGTTCAGAAAGAAATATATTAGTGAGCGTTTCATTGATCAGAAACGTAAAGAGTTTCTAGAGTTGAAACAGGGTCGTTTGTCTGTTACTGAGTACGAACGGGAATTCGTAATATTGAGTCAGTACGCAAGGGAATGTGTTTCGACTGAAGCTACTATGTGTAAACATTTCATAGAGGGATTGAATGAAGACATTAAATTGTTGGTTGGGATACTTGATATAAATGAATTTGTTGTGTTAGTCGAAAGAGCATGTAAAGCTGAGGAGCTCAGTAAAGAGAAGAACAAAGCCGATTCTGAGGCTCGTGATGAGAAAAAGAGATCGATGAATAAGTTCTCTCAACCTTTAGCAAAGAGATATAGAGATGAAAAAAATCGTTGAAATGTTTTGTTGGGACATACAAGTAGATATCGTTCGAGACAAAGTACTGGTTTACGAATTCAATCTCCGAATGAACCAAGTGTTGGTAGTGTTAAGAGTAACAAACCTGAGTGCAGACAGTGTGGAAGACCACATGTGGGACAGTGTTGGGGTAAGTACAATAATAGAGTTTGTTATAAATGTGGATCTCGAGATCATTTTATTCAAGATTGCCCGAAGATGGTTGAAGAGGAGAATGTTCAGAATGAAAGACCAAGTAATGTGACGGCTAGAGGTAGACCACCCAAAAATAACAGAAATTTGAGCGAAAGTCAAAGGGGACAATCGACACAATTTGTGAGGTCGGGCGAGAGCACCTACCCGAGCCTATGCTATACGCGCACGAGAGGAAGCATCATCTCCAGACATCATCACCGGTACTTTCACTTTATTTGATATTGATGTCGTTGCATTGATAGATCCTGGATCAACCCATTCCTATGTGTGTATGAACTTAGTATTGAATAAGACTCTACCTGTTGAGTCTACTGAATTTGTGATTAGAGTATCGAACCCCTTAGGCAAGTGTGTTTTGGTGGATAAGGTGTGCAAGAATTGCCCATTGATGTTTCGTGATTTATGTTTTCCGGTCAATTTGATGTTACTACCATTCAATGAGTTTGACATAATTCTGGGTATGGATTGGCTTACTCTGCATAACGCCATCGTGAATTGTAAAAGAAAGAGTATTGAGTTGAAGAGTTAGAATGTTGATATAGTTCAAATTGAATCCAATGATATGAAAGGATTACCAGCTGTTGTATCTGCGATGAAAGCTATGAACTATGTGAGAAAAGGTTGTGAAGCTTATTTGGCGTACATGATTGATACAAAGGTGTCGGAAAAGAAAGTTGAATCTGTGTCTGTGGTTTGTGAGTTTCCAGATGTATTTCCTGAAGAGTTACTAGGATTACCTCCAATTCGAGAGGTGGAATTTGGTATTGAGTTGGTGCCGAGAACTGCTCCTATTTCGATAACTCCTTACAGAATGGCCCCAACCGAATTGAAAGAGTTAAAATCACAGTTGCAAGAATTAACTGATAGAGGTTTTGCACGACCGAGTTTTTCACCCTGGGGAGCTCCTGTGTTATTTTTGAAAAAGAAAGACGGAACTATGAGAATGTGTATTGATTATCGACAGCTAAATAAAGTGACAATAAAGAACAAATACTCGTTGCCTCGTATCAATGATTTGTTTGATCAGCTGAAGGGAGCTACAGTGTTTTCTAAAATAGATTTGAGATCAGGTTACTATCAGTTAAGAGTTAAAGAGTCTGATGTGCCGAAGACTACTTTCAAAACGAGGTACGGACATTACGAATTCTAAGTGATGCCTTTCGGATAAACAAATGCTCCTGCAGTGTTTATGGATCTGATGAATCAAATATTCAGACCGTATTTGGATCGTTTTGTTGTGGTATTTATTGATGATCTTTTGATCTATTCGCGAGATGAGATGCAGCATGTCGAACATTTGAGAACCGTGCTACAAACACTACGTGAGAAATAGTTTTATGTAAAGTTTAGCAAATGTGAATTTTGGTTGCATGAGGTCAGTTTTCTGGGGCATATTGTATCAGCTGCTGGGGTACGAGTTGACCCGAGTAAAATCTCTGCTATTTTAGAATGGAAGCCTCCGAGGAATGTGTCTGAAGTCCGTAGTTTTCTGGGACTAGTGGGATATTATAGACGATTTGTGAAAGGCTTCTCGATGATTGCAACTCCATTGACAAAGTTGTTACAAAAGGATGTTAGATTCGAGTGGTCAGAAAAGTGCCAACAGAGTTTTGAGCGATTGAAAGTGTTGTTAACTGAAGCACCGCTTTGATTCAACTTTGAATCGGGCAAAGAGTTCATAGTTTACTGATGATGCATCATTGAATGGTTTGGGTCAGTCTTTGATGCAAGAAGGGAAAGTCATTGCTTACGCTTCAAGACAGCTTAAAACCGCATGAAAGGAACTACCTAACGCATGATCTTGAATTGGCTGCGATTGTGTTCGCATTGAAGATTTGGCGTCACTATCTATTCGGGGAGAAATATCACATCTATACTAATCATAAGAGTTTAAAGTACTTGATGACTCAAAAAGACTTGAACTTGCGACAGAGAAGATGGTTAGAGTTATTGAAAGATTACGAACTTGTGATAGATTACCATCCGGGTAAGGCTAATGTTGTAGCTGATGCCTTAAGCCGAAAATCATTATATGCTTTGTGAGCTACGAGTAATCCGATAGATCTATGTGATGATGGTGTGGTTGTAGCTGAATTGAAAGTAAAGCCGATATTTGTACAGCAAATTAGTGATGCTCAGAAAAATGATGTTGAAATGATGGCTAAACGAACTCATTGTGAATTGAATGTTGAATCAGAATTTCGAGTTGATAGTGATGATTGTTTGAGATTCAGAGATCAGATTTGTGTTCCAAGAAATTCAGGGTTGATTCAAACGATTTTGAATGAAGCTCACAATAGTCATTTGACTGTGCGTCCGGGGAGTATGAAAATGTATAATGATTTGAAGCAGTTCTATTGGTGGCATGGCATGAAAAGAGATATTTCTGATTTTGTATCGAAATGTTTAGTTTGTCAGTAAGTCAAAGCTGAACATCAAGTTCCATCTGGGTTGTTACAACCGATTATGATTCCTGACTGGAAATGTAAGAGAATTATGATGGACTTTGTGTCGGGTTTGCCCTTATCTCCGAGTAAGAAAGATGCAATCTGGGTGATAGTAGAAAGATTAACGAAATCAGCTCATTTTGTTCCGGTGAGAACCGATTATTCTTTAGATAAGTTAGCTGAACTGTATATTGATGAGATTGTGAGATTGCATGGAGTACCATTATCTATAGTGTCTGACAGAGATCCGAGATTTACCTCGCGATTTTGGAAGAAATTGCAAGATGCTTTAGGCACTAAATCGCATTTCAGTACTGCTTTTCATCCGCAAACAGATCGTCAATCTGAACGAATCATTCAGATTCTCGAAGACATGCTGAGATGTTGCATACTTGAATTTAAAAGCACGTGGGAAAAGCATTTATCATTGATTGAGTTTGCATATAACAATAGTTATCAATCTAGTATCAAAATGGCACCATATGAGGCTCTTTATGGTCGAAAGTGTCGAACTCCATTGTATTGGACTGAGCTGAGTGAGAATAAGATTCACAGGGTTGATCTGATAAAAGGGACTTAACAGAAAGTGAAAGTGATTCGTGATAGTTTGAAAGCAACCTCAGATCGTCAGAAGTCTTATGCAGATCTGAAACGAAAAGATATCGAATTTGAGGTCGGTAATAAAGTGTTTTTAAAAGTGTCTCCGTGGAAGAAAATACTCCGATTTGGCCAAAAGGGCAAGCTGAGTCCGAGGTTCATCGGACCGTGCGAGATTATTGAACGAGTTGGGTCGGTTGCATATAGATTGAAATTGCCATCTGAGTTAGAAAAGATTCATAACGTGTTTCATGTGTCAATGCTTCGACGGTACAAATCAGATCCGTCTCATGTGATTGCTCCTACTGAAGTTGAGATTTAGTCAGACTTATCGTATAGTGAAGAACCGATCCGAATTTTGGCACGAGAGACTAAAGAGTTGAGAAATAAGAAAATTTCTTTAGTGAAAGTATTATCGCACAAACACAGAATTGAAGAGGCTAAGTGGGAGCCTGAGAACGTTATGAGAGAGCAACATCCACAACTATTCACTGGTAAGATTTTCGGGGACAAAAATCCCTAAGGGGGGAGAGTTGTAACATCCCGATTTAGACCCTAGTTGGAATAGTGGTTCGAGACCACAAATTCGAGATCGTAAAAATATTTTAATGATATTTTCTGTGTGAATATTATGTGACTTAGCCTGTGTGAAAATTTTGTGTGATAATATGATCGTTTGTGTGCCGAATTAAGAGAAAGGGCTTAATTGCATAGAGTGTAAAATGATGTGTTCTGATTTGTGACTACTTAATTGTTGTTGGCTTTTAAAGGTGGAGGCCTTATGAGGCAATTTAACCTTTTTAATGATAGTGGATATTAAATGGACAAATATGCCATTAATGTATATTTGTTATTTAATGTTTAGTAAAAGGGATAGTATGGTAAAATGAATATTATTATGTTTGTAATAAACAAAAGAAAAAGATGAACATTATCATCTTACTTTGGGGGTGTCGAAAGTAAAAGAAAAAGAAAAGGTTAAGCTTGTTCATTCGGCCATGGTCAAGCATAAATTGGGTATGTGTTTTCGATCGGTTTTTGAAAATTTCTACGTTTTTGCAATCGTTGCTTTGAGAGCTACAAAACCCATGTTTTGATTTTGTGAAATGATGATGTTTTTGTGAGATGCCATTGATGATATGTCAAGCTTTTTGATGATTTTTGGTGTTAAATGAAAGATATGAAATAGATGAACATGTTTTGTTCTTGAATTTTTGATGAATTTAGCTAAATAGGGCTAAACTGAGAAAATGGTAGATTGAGGGACTAAATTGCAAATTTGATGAAAAATGTGAGTTTGTATGTGATGTATAAGAATTCGGCTAAGCACATGTATATTGAAATTTTTGAGTATTTGATGATTTTGTGAGATAGGGACTAAAGTATCGAAATGTGAAAATGTAAGGGCTATTTTGTAAAATGCCCTAAATGTGTGTGTGGACTAAATTGAATGAGTTAGTGATTAAATAGACTGAATTTGAATGCGTATAGACCAAGAGAGGAGAGGTTCGGATCGAGATCGAGGCAAAGAGAAAGTACTCGATTAATCGATCGTTTCGGTATTTTGACATCCGAGGTAAGTTCAGATATAATACATGTTTTTAACAAATGTTTTTGTATTATGAAATGAATGTGTATATGTGTATGAAATTGAGATGCTATGTGCAGGATTTAGTTAAGGGCACTAAGTGTGTGATATTAAAATCGAAATAGAAAAGAATAGCACAGTGTGTGCGATGTTATGAAAGCTTCGGCTTATAGAATTGGTACTGTGTGTGCGTTACCGAGATAAGTCGGTTGGAAAATTTGGCACTAAGTGTGCGATGACTAATATGTACCGACCATGTATATAGCACTGAGTGTGCGAATAAGTTGATTGAATATTAAAGGATGATCAACAAGTAATATTGAGCATTGAGTAGCTTGGAAATTGAATAACTATGTGTTAGCCAAGGTATGTCTTGAACTTTTGTGGTTGATGAATTTATAGATAAAGCTATAGATGGATGAATGAGTATCTTGACTAGGGATGATATAGTATGGATAAGAGAGAAATGATCAATGGGATGGTTATTGATTATATTGGTTTGGTTTAATGAAACGATTATATTGTATATCGAACTTACTAATCTAAATAAGCTTACTGTGTGATTTCTTTCTCTGCTTTGCAGTGTCAGCAAAGCTAGCTCGGATCCTGGGATCGTCAGCATCTCAGTCACACTATCGACAATCTATTTTGGGGTATTTTTGAAAGTTGTACATAATTAAAATATGGCATGTATAGGCTGGTCATTTGAATCATGTTTGATGTTTGTAAGTAGCCATGAGATGTGGCTAGATATGTGCTAGTCTTAACATGAATGAATTTGATATATGTGATGCATCTTTTGGCATGATTTGTGGGTTGAGAAATTGACTATTGAATGGTAACTTTGTGTTGGTAAAATGCTAGTAGGAATTATTGAAATTGAGAAGGAATGATGTTTGGTATTGAATGTATTATACTTGTGATGAAATAGATTTTGGTGTTGAATTTGTTATGATTTGTATGGGAATTGAATGCATAGATTGGATAGTCATATTGGTAAGTTTTTGGTTGCCTTATGTGCATGATATGTTTTGGTATGTGTTGCTTGTAGGTTTGACCTAAGTGGGTGGCATGTTGGCCTTGCAAAATGGCCTATAATGTCACACGGTCAAGGCACACGCGCGTGCCTGCAGGCACTCGTGGGTGAATTGGCGACATGACTTAGTAGCACACGACCTCTGACACGGGGTGTCGCCTAACCGTGGTGTACAAGTCAGTAGCTAGCTAAGAGCCCACGGCCATGGCACACGGGCGTGCTTAGTGGCCGTGGTGGGGAAGACAGTATAAGACCACGGTCATGGCACACGGGTGTGCCTGGTGGCCATGGGGACCAAGTCAGTATATAGACACGGAAGGACACACGGGGGTGTCTAGAAGCCGTGGAGGGCACACGGTCTCCTCCCACGGGCGTGTCTCCCCTGTATTTTAGAAAAGTTTCAAATTTTCATGAAATTTTATATGTGTTTCGGTTTAGTCCCGACTCGGTTTATAAGCATGCTTAGGGTCTTGATGACTCATTTAAGGGACACTATGATTGTAATTGAACGTGACTGACTTTGTGTCGTAAATTCTAGATGTTAAATGTTCTGATTGATCGGTAATACCTCTTAACCCCTTCCCGGCGCTCATCGTTGATTCCCGTATTATCATTATTAGGAATTTTATGAAATTAGTTCATAGTTCCACTGTTTAAAACACATGTTTTATGCAAGTAACAGTTTAAAAGTTGTTTCGCAGTCGAAGATCCACTACAAGCTTAAGTTTCCTACGGGCTTTAGTCTCTAAAACCTATTTTAAAGTAGCCCATATCTAGATATAGTTTCGTATTTTAAACAAAGGTAAACACAGAAAACTTACTTGGCTCGACGTCGAGGGCTCGGGGAACCACACTTTAAAAATCGTGTAAAAACTTTTTAATCTACTTGTTTTAAAAACCAAAATCTAAGGCCCATTTCACAGCCCGAGCTTTGCAACTGGGCTCTGATACCACTAAATGTAAAACCCCCAGACCCGGCCCAGACGTTATGGCCGAATTCGAGAATGTCACATCAAAGGCATAACTCAAAACGATTTTGCTAAGCAAAAATTTAAGACCCAAAAACCCAAAATCCTTGAGTCTTGTTAAGTAATGATAAAAGCCCATTTTATTGTTTTAAGTATTTCGAAAACCAAGTTTAAACATAAGAAATTTACTCAGGTTTAAAAATTAAGTAAACAGTTGAAACAACAAAACCGAAAATCTAAAGTCAAATCGGAGTACAACGGCCTTATTACATCCCAATGAAAATAAAGTAATTAGAATAGAGTTATTCGAAACAAATAAAGAAAAACTTCTAAGTAGCTTGTAGTGTGGCCACCTCCGAGTCCTCTTCCACGTCGTGCCATTTACTGAGAGTCACCTGAAACATTAAATAAAAAGGGTGTGAGTTTTGAAACTCAGTGTGTACAACCCTTGGTAATCAAATCAACATGCAATTATCACGTTGGGCCTAAGCCCTATCAAAATCGGTGGTCTTGGGCCTTAGCCCACAATGACCTCATATCATATCAATATCACATGAATGTAATGCACCCATCCCAAATCCAACCCTGCACACCATTTCCTTTCCAACCCTACACAGCGTTGGGGATATAAATATCAACCCACCCATCCCTACACACAAAAGGTAGCACCAGCAGCGGCACTACTCAAACGTTGCAGCAAAGCTACTATAATGGGCTTAAAGCCACAGGTGGATCCACGATCGTCAAGCGACTATGCGATCCTCAAATCTTCCTCCGTATCATCAAAACCCACCCAAGTGCAACATATATTTCATGAATGCAACATACACATTCTCACACATTCGGCACTTAGGGGTATTTTAGTCATTTCACTACCCAAGGGTATTTCCGTAAATCTACTCTACATGGGTATTTAGGTAATTTTGCAAAACAGGGGTATTTTGGAAACTTTGTAAATCAGGGATATTTTTTTAATTCCGCAAATCAAGGGTATTCTGGTAATTTTACAATTTAGGGGTATTTTAGTAATTTTGCAAATCTAAGGATATTTTGGTAATTTTCAAATCAGGGGTATTTGGTCCCTCTTGGGTTTTAGTTATGAACTTTGGCCCATTAACAAGTCCTTGTGGCTAAAGTGAACAGACACTATGCATCAGGTAGGATTTCAGAGAAGAGGAGGTGGGCCACTAGGACCGCTTCAGTACCAAGCTCTCCCTAGATCCAATCCTAGACATGCATATGTCTGTTGCCACACTCTAACCCAGCGACTTGTCCACGGACATGTTTAATTATTAGATTAAGTCTTATGCGAATTAAGAGTTGTTCAGAACTAGGCCTAAAGTCCATTAAACCCTAGCATACTTTTCTACGTCCCCATGCAGCCCATCAAGCCCAAATCACATCCTTATGGCCCATTAGGCTCAAATCTCATCCATATGGCCTATTAGACCCAAAACAATTCCAAATCATGTAACATGCATGACTAACTCAATTCATATAATCAAATCAATCAATTTCATCCAACTTAGCCTCAAGGCCCACCGGGCCCATTTAGCCACTTTCGGCTTTTCGGCGTCCCGGCATTGCCGATATCATGTGTGTGTAGTGTTTGTACACACCTTGTTACTGCAACGTGCTATACTATCCTTGGTCTTGAACCTACAACTAACCAACCTTCAATCAATCACCCATACTTAAACAAAATGTCTACCAAAAGCCGAAAACTTACCGTAACCTTACCGTGTGCCACCGGGTTGTAATAGCCCTTCTTTAGCTACTAATCAGGAGTATCCCCTAGATCTGCACTCACACACACACCATCAAGATTGGAGTGACTCATAATCCACACAAGTCACCCCTATAGATCAAACTCACATTTGGGCATTCACTTAAACCACAATCGAGTTGAGTACACTTACCCTTGCTAACGATCCTACCACGCTTGCGATCTTTGAACCTTATCCTTGTTATCACAGAGTTAACGACAATACAGTTAGATAGCCTTTCGGCTTTTAGCAAAACGTACAAAAGAGGTTAATCGAATACTTACCAAATCCCCTATCGATCCTGCAGCCTAGATAGCTATTAACTAGATTCGGCTTTCAACACTTGGCTGAGAGTAGGTAATAATCAATTTGTGATGGAGGAACAACAACCAAGATTCGACACTAATAGGAATTTTGACAAGAGAAAAGATGGTGGTAATTCGGCTATAAAAGAGTTTGGCTATGAGAGAATTCGGCACAAAGGAATTCGGCTTTAAGAGATTTCGGTAATGGGAGAGTTTGGCTATGGGAGGAACCGATTGAGGGGAAGAAAAGAAAGAAAAAGAATGGAAAATTCGGGATTATCTAGGACCCCAGATTTGGCACACACACATTTATATAGTCTATAGTCGAAACTTAGCCACCCCTAAAGTCCAATTCGGCACCGCTTCATCCACTGCTCACCTCCTAATTTCTCTCCATGATATCTCCCTTATCCTTCTCCTAAATTCTCTCTACTGATCACTTCTCCTTAGAGTCCCTCTACACGCCACTTCCAGCCTTCTAGAAGCCTAAAATTAAATTCCAAAATAAAACTAAGCTAGCACTCGAACCTCAGACCTCCCTGCATGCATATGTCTCCACCTCTCTACACCCTAGTGTTGTCACTTAGCCACTTCACCACAGGCTTCTTTGTGTCATTTTTCACTTATTTTTATTTAGAAGCCCACTACTCACAACCCTGATTCCTTAATTAATTAAATTAAGAATCCTCCACCACAAAACTCGAACCCAAAGCTTCTCCAACACACCTACACACTCCAAATTCAGTAAACCTTTAAAGCCGTCATGTCATTTTTCATTTTCTTGCTCACTTAAAAAAATTGTGAAACCCAAAGCCCAGTAGGCCTAATTCTTCTAGGCCCAAATTCGGGGCGCTACACTTCATCACGGCACCTACCAATAAGCCACAAGCTCAATCATGTCGTAACTTATCCTCAATATTTTATAAAGCCTTCATGCTAAAATCCAGGTTTATTCAAGGAAAAACAAAAAATTCTGCGCACGCCATGACTTGAACCTCAGACCACATGCATACTCCTAACACCTCCTTGCCACTAGACCACAAGCTTCCTTGTGTCACATTTTATCCTCAAACATTAATAAGTCCTTCCAACCCACGCCAAGTTCAACTTTAGGGCGTGTGGTTGGCCATGTGACCCAAGTCAGTATGTATGCCCTGTTTCCACACGGTCTGAGACACAGGCGTGTCTGGAGCCGCGTGGGGCACACGACCTGTTCACACGGGCGTGTGACCCCTGTATGTTTGAAATTTTTCTAAGTTTCTAAAAATTCTCGTATGTTATTGGTTTAGTCCCGAACCACTTCTAAAGCATGTTTAAGGCCTCGTAGGCCCTTAGAAGGGACGATATGTTTGTGATTAAATGGTATTTGAGTACGAATGCATAAATGTATGAGTTATGTATGTTAAATGATGTGTATTGATCAGTAGTCCCTCGTAACTCTACTCCAGAGACGGATACAGGTTAGGGGTGTTACAGACCGTGTGTCGCACATGGCCTAGACACACGCCCGTGTGCCTACCCGTGTGGACAAAAAGAAGGCTATTTACCAAGCCATTTGCCACCCCCTTAATGCACACACCTACATAACATAACATAGCACCAATTCAAGCTTATACATACAACCAAATCATCCACAACCAAGACATCAACAAATCATTCATATGCTAACATCTATCATACATAAACATCACATAACTTATCCGTAACAGTCCGGTTTAGACCCTAGTTGGAAAAGTGGTTTCGAGACCACAAATCTGAGTTAGAAAAATATTTTAATATTATTTTCTGTGTCTTTGATATGTGATTAAGCCTGTGTGAAAGTCTCGTATGAAAATTTGTCTGTTTGTGTGCTTAATTTGAGCAAAGGACTAAATTGCGTAAATCGTAAAAGTAGCATTCTATTTGATTAATGGCCTTATTGATGTGGCTTTTAAATGAGGAGTCCTTATGAGGCAATTAAACCATTTTAAAAGATAGTGGTTGGTAATGGACAAAAATGGCCATATATTATATGAATTTTAAATGTTTTCATTAATGGTAATTTGGTAAAATGCTTATTAATGTTATTATAATTTAATAAAAACAAGATGGTGGCCAATTTAATGGTGTTCATCCACCGATTCTTGAAAGAAAAAGAAAGGGTTAAGCTTTGTTACATTTGGCCAAGGTTCAAGCATAAATCGGGTATGTGTTTTTTATCGGTTTTTGATAATTTCTACATTTTTTTAATCATTGCTTCGTATACTTCGAAACCCATGTTTTGATTTTGTGAATTGATGAATATTTTGAAATGTGCCATTGATGAACATGTGAGTTTTTGGATGTTTGATGGTGAAATATGAATTATATGTGATAGAATAACATAGTTTGTCTTTGGAGTTTTGATGATTTTGAGTATTTTGGATTAAATTGAGAAAATAATATTTTGAAGGACTAAATTGTGAAATAAATGAAATGTATGGGCTCATATGGGCATGAGTAAAATTCGGCTATGCATGGGTATTATAAGATTTTGTATATTTTGGTGATTTTGTGAAATAGGGACTAAAATGTCCAAATGTGAAAATGTGAAGGGTAATTTGTAAATTGCCCTAAATATGTGTTTTTGGATTGAATTGAATGAAATAGTGAATAAATGGATTAAATTTGAATATGTACAGATCAAGAACTGAAGAAAATAGACTTAGATCCTGGAAAGTCGAAAGTAATTGAATAGCCGAATCCGATCGTTTATCCGAGTCCGAAGTAAGTCTATATACAAATAAATGTATTTGTATTGATTAATGTATGTTCATATGGAATTACACTGTGATGAATGTGTACGAAATGATAACTATATGAATTCTGAGAAAGTATCGACAATGTGTCAATGTCCGAGAAGTCCCGTATGAACCTAGGAATAGATACGAATATATATGTCGTGACATAGGTGTCCGATATTTGATATCATGAAAGACAACATCTGGGACGTTGGCATTGATTCGAGATTACGTGTAAGACCACATCTGCGACGTTGGCTTCGATATGAGATTTATGTGTAAGACCACATCTGGGACGTTGGCTTCGATCTGAGATTTACGTGTAAGACCATGTCTGGGACATTGGCATCGTATTGATTCGTGTAAGACCTTATCTGGCATAGTGGCATCGATATTTGGTTACATGTAAGACCACGTCTGGGACGTTGGCATTGTAAGACCATTCTGAGTATTCCGAGGTTCCTATTTGATTCCGAACGGTTCAACGGGCAAGTCCGAGAAATGAATGACTATGTGATTTGTATATCCGCTTCAGGTACGTTTGAGGTATATGTTTTGAATATGCATGGAAGGTGAGTAAATATGCCTATGGATGCAATGAACCAAAATGTGATATATGAATGAATGTGACATGAGTAAATGATGAGATGATATGTGATATACATGCTTAAATGAGTTATGAGCATATGAGATATTTGAGTTGTGAAAAATGAGTAAGTAATGGCTAAGTAATGAGCCAAGGATGATATTATGAATTTGTAATTGAGTTACATTAATTTCATTGTGTTTATGTGGCTATGTGTATTGTATGTTAAGTTTATTTGTATATGGCTTACTAAAATTTTGGAAAGCTTACTTTGTGTGTGTGTGTTTACTCTGTTTACAGATCGTCAAAGCTACTGAAGGCTCGGGACCGTCAAGGATCATCATCACACTACCCAAACTCATTTTGGTACATTTTGGAAATGTATATACTAAGTATGGCATGTATAGGCTAGATGTTTGGAACATGTTTGAGATGTGTAATTAGCCATGAGATGTGGCTAGATAAATGTTGGTAATATGCATAAGTGTTTATGGTATATGATGCATGTTTTGGTATGGCTTGATGGCAATGAAATGGTCTTATGATTGGTAAGCTTATTGATGAATTAATGCCTTAGTGAATTGGTGAAATTGTGGATGAAATATGCTTGGTTTTACCTGTGATTTAGATGTGCTATTTGGCATACAAGTTGGCATATTTAGAAATGTGATTATATGGAATGATAAGTTGAACATTTGAAATGATTTTGGTTGCCAATTTTGTATGGGATATTGATTATTTGAGCTTGTAGCGATGACCCTTGTGTGGGTGGCAATTTGGCCTATAATTGCCCACACGGTTGAGCACACGGGTGTGTGGCTCGATCGTGTCCCTCGTGGTTGAAATTCAAAACAAGTCAGAATCGAGCACGGGCTGGACACACGGGGGTGTGACTGGCCGTGTGGTGAAGTCAGGATCGACCACGGGTGAGGCACACGGGCGTGTCCATGCCGTGTGCACAAGTCAGTATGTATGCCCTGTTTTGACACGGCTTAGACACATGGGCATGTCTGAGGCCGTGGGAGGCACACAGCCTTCCTACACGAGCGTGTGACCTCTGTAACTTAAAAAATATTTTAAATTTTTGAGAATTTCTGTATGTGTTCGGGTTAGTCCCGGCCCTATTCTAAAGCATGCTTAAGGTCTCGTTGACCTATTTAAGGGACACTTTGATCGTATTGTTTGAGTTATATTATGAAATGTCCGTAAAAGTCTCCGTTTGTCCAGTAACGCCTCTTAACCCTATTCCGGCGACGGATATGGGTTAGGGGTGTTACATTATCAACTCAAATCATGCAAGTTTCCACATTCATGAAAGGCATCATCATATGAATATACCTATACCAATGTTAGCCAATTTCAGATGGCCTTATACAAAATGAACTTCTAACCAACATAAGCCAACACATTTGGCCAAATCAATTATGACACTTAACAAAATGACCAAGTCCCTTATACATGCCATAAATCAAAATGTTGAATTCATTTATACCAGAATAATTGTTGATAGTGTGCATGGGTCTCCGACAATCTCCGAAACTCGAGCTAGCTTGGTGACACTATACGACATGGAAAAGGAAGAGAAGTAAGCTATATAGCTTAGTAAGCTCGTATGCAAGAAATAAGCAACCTTACCATGCATATAACATTCAAATAATATAACATAATTAAATGTACAATTACCATGGTCTCATAATCATAACTCATTCCATCACAAAACTTACCTCATATTCATCATTTTAAGCATTTAATAGATATGAGCTTCAAGTACATACCTGTACCATCTCACAATGAATTTATACATAATATCATATTTGACATACCCGTGAGCCACTCAGAATAACAATGTCGGATACTCGAGAAAATTTGCACACTATGTGCCACATATGTAGCCAAAGCTACCTAAGTCTCATATCACATAATCGCTCGCTCTCGAGCTATCGACGGGCCTGCTCACACAAGCTGTCAGTCAAGATGTAGCTACGCGGTGCTGCTCACACAAGCTGTCAAGTACCCGCAACATATGCTGGTATACTCAACCACCGGTAGGATGTACAAGACCAGCACCTGGATCACATAATGACATAACACATACTAGCCCTAGTGACATGTCACTTGTATCCTACCTTATTCCTAAGGTTCAAACGAGATTTCTTGCTTGTCGATTCGTCTTCGGACTGATTCGTAGAATTGTACTCATTCACAAAATCAAACATGCAATTCATGCAATATTAAAGCATTTATAACATTTATTCTAAAGCTTATTTTTAACATATGAACTTACCTCGGTATAAAAGGGTAATAGTTCGATTTAGTCCACAACTTTGTTCTTTCCCCGGTCTAGGTCAGAACCTCGTCTTTCTTGATCTATAATATCAAATTTAACTTAATCAATTATCACATTATTCAATTTAATCCCAAAAACACCTTATGGCAAAAATTACATTTTTGCCCCTAACTTTTCAACTTTTTACATTTTAGTCCCTAGGCTCGTAAAATGATTTTCATTCGATTTCTTCATTACCCAAGCCTAGCTGAATCTTTTTCATGCTCATATCAGCCTACATTTTTCATTTATTCACATTTTTACTACATGTTTTATAACCTTTACGAATAGGTCCTTTTAGGCATTTTTATAAAAAAAATCACTTAGTAAAAGTTGTTTATCTAACATCAAACATACATAACCTACCATTAGACATCAAAATACACAAATAACTAACATGGGTAAAATTTTAGACTTTGATTTTCTTTCAAATTAGTCCTTGAAATAGCAAAATTAGGTTGAGACAACTTCGAAAATATAAAAATCATGAAAAACAGGGCAAGAAAGGACTTACAATCGAGCTTGAAAGTTGGCCAAAACCCTAACTATGGAGACCCTTCAATTTTCGGCACTAAGGGATGAAATTAGAAAGATGAACATCTTTTATTTTAGTTTTATTTGTCTTTATTTACCAAATGACAAAAATGCCCTTAATGCCAAACTTTGAAATTTCACCTAGCTATGTCCATCTTTGTCCAACTTAAAGTATAATGGTCTAATTACCATTTAAGGACCTTGAATTTAAAATTTCATTTCAATTAGACACCTCTAGCTTCTAGAACACACATTTTGCACCTACTACAATTTAGTCCTTTTAACTAAATTGAGTGCCCAGACGTCAAAATTTTTGAACAAAATTTTCACGAAATCATTCTGTAAACTTAGACCATAAAATATAATAAAAATAAATTTTACTACGTCAGATTTATGGTCTCGAAACCACTATTCTGACTAGACCCAAAATCAGGTTGTTACAACTCTCCCCCCTTAGGGATTTTCGTCCCCAAAAATCTTACTGGAAAAGAGGTTTAGGTACTGTTTTCTCATAGCTTCCTCAGGTTCCCACATAGCCTCTTCAACCTCATGTCGTTGCCATAAAACTTTCACAAGAGCTATACTTTTATTCCTCAACTGTTTGACTTCCCGAGCCAAAATCTTGATCGGTTCTTCACCATCAGTCATATCTGGTCGAATCTCAACCTCTGCCGGAGAAATAACATACGAAGGGTCTGATTGATAACGTCGCAACATTGATACATGAAACACATTATGGATCCTTTCCAACTCTGTCGGTAAAGCTAACCGATATGCTACTGGCCCTATTCTTTCAATAATCTCATACGGCCCAATGAAACGCGGACTCAGTTTACCCTTGCAACCGAATCTAAAGATTTTCTTCCACGGAGACACTTTCAGAAATACCTTATCACCGACTTGAAATTCAATTTCCTTTCATTTCAGATCCGCGTACGACTTCTGTCTATCCAAAGCTGCTTTCAAACAATCACGGATTACTTTTACTTTTTCTTTAGTTTCTTTAACTAAATCGACCCCGTGAATCTGTCTCTCACTAAGCTCGGTCCAGTACAACGGAGTTGGACACTTGCGGCCATACAATGCCTCATACGGTGCCATCTTTATACTCGACTGAAAACTGTTGTTATAAGCAAATTCGACTAAAGGTAGATATTTTCCCAACTACCTTCGAACTCTAATACACAACAGCGAAGCATATCTTCGAGTACCTAAATCGTTCTCTCAGATTGACCGTCAGTTTGCGGATGAAATGCGGTGCTAAAATTCATTTTTTACCCAAAACTTCTTGCAATTGTTTCCAAAATCGAGACATAAATCTCGGATCTCTATCCGAAATAATAGAAATAGGTACTCCGTGCAATCTCACAATCTCAGCAATGTATAATTCGGCTAGCTTATCAAGTGAATAGTCGGTACGTACCAGAATAAAATGAGTAGATTTCGTCAATCTATCAACAACGACCCAAATGACATCTTTCCTTTTTGGAGTCAGAGGCAAACCCGTTACGAAATCCATCATAATTCTGTACCATTTCTACTCGGGTACAATTACTGGCTGAAGTAAACCCGAAGGTACTTGGTGCTCGGCTTTTACTTGTTGACAAATCAAACATTTAGATACAAATTCAGAGATATCTCGTTTCATACCTGACCACCAATACAGTTTCTTCAAATCATTATACATCTTCGTACTTCTCGGATGAACAGATAGACAACCATTATGCACCTCATAAAGAATTTTCTGAATAAGCTCGGTATCTTTCGGTATACAAATCCTACCTCGGAACATCAAACAATCATCGGTCCCCATTTGATAATCCGAATCACTAGTGGATTCAAACTGCACTCTTTTAGCTTGAAGTTCTTTGTCATTTCTCTAAGCTTCACAAATTTACTGAAGGAATACCGGTCTAGCTCTCAACTCAGCTAGAACTGAACCGACATCAGATAAAGTCAACCTCGTATTCATAGCTCTCAACGCAAACAAGGACTTTCTACTCAAAGCGTCTGCGACTACATTCGCCTTTCCTGGATGGTAATCGATTACCAACTCATAATCTTTTAGTAGCTCAAGCCATCTCCGTTGTCACAAATTCAAATCCTTCTGAGTCATCAAATACTTTAAACTTTTATGATCGGTAAAGATACGACACTTCTTACTGTACAAATGAAGTCTCTAAATCTTCAAAGCAAACACTATTGAAGCCAATTCTAGATCGTGCATCGGATAACTCTTCTCATGCGATTTCATCTGTCTCGAGGCATAGGCTATTACTTTGCCATCTTGCATCAAAACACATCCTAACCCATTCAGTGACGCGTCACTATAAATCACAAACTCTTTTCTCGGTTCAAGTTGCACTAAAACTGACGCCTCAGTCAGTAATGCTTTCAACTTCTCAAAACTTTGCTAACATTTTTCGGACCATTCAAACTTAACATCTTTTTGTAGCAGCTTAGTTATAGGAGTAGCAATCATCGAAAAACCCTTAACAAATCACCGATAATAGCCGGCTAAGCCCAAAAAGCTTCTAACATCCGATACATTTCTCGGCGGTTTCCAATCAACAACTGCCGAAATCTTACTCGGATCAACCCGAATACCATCTCCTGAAACATTATGTCCCAAAAACCCGACTTCTTGGAGCCAAAACTCACTTTTTCTGAACTTAGCAAACAATTTCTTATCTCTCAAAGTCTGCAACACAATTCTTAAATGTTTGGCATGCTCAGACTCATCCCGAGAATAAATCAAAACGTCATCGATAAATGCAACCACGAACTTATTCAAATACGGTCGAAAGATTCAATTCATCAAATCCATAAATGTATCACCCCTAACCCGTATCCATCGCCGGACTAGGGTTATAAAGCATTACCGAATAAAACACAACTCAAAATAGACAGATATTATTATTTTTATTTAAAATAAACATATCAGGTACATTCAAGAGTAAAAATAATCATTACATAACATATTATATTCACATACTTAGCATTCATATCAAAGACACATACTTACCATTCAAATCAAAGCTAGCATTTATGTATCGAATCATCCAAACAGAATAAAGTTGCACATTTTACTATTTCAATCAAATCATACTAATCTTTATAAATTTAAACATATATTATTATCTTATACTTATCAAACAGTAAGACATTCAATATTTCAATTTCATTTACTAAACAAATACCAACTCACCTTATGCTTAATCATTTTAGTATATCGTTAATCAAATAAACCACATATTTAATCACTCATTTTGTATGCTATTCGAATATCATTCTATTTATCTTAGATAATCTATACAGCATATCCATCATTTAAATAGATAAATGATGCACCTAATCATGCTTCCTTTCAAAACCAATACAAACACACACACATATATATATAACATATTAACCACTTGTCCATTACTTAACATAATTTAACTTATAAATATACATTCAAGATTTTCCATTCAAATTATTATCACATCATGCAACCAAATTTCATACCTAAACACAATATTAAATCCATTTACCTCACATTTAATTATTTATCACAAGTATTGTAACAGTCCGAATTCGACCCTAATCGGAACGGTGGTTTCGGGACCATGAATCTGAGTCAGTAAAATATTTTAATATTTTATATTGAATCTATAATCTATGATTAAGCATGTGTTAAAATTTCGTGAGTTAATTTGACCGTTTGTGTGTTTAATTTAAGAAAAAGGACCGAATTGCATAACTGGTAAAAGTAGCTTTTATTAAATTAAAATGGTTAAATTGATTTGAATTCTTATATGTGGGGACTTAAGTGGTAAATTAACCAACTTTCTTATAAGTGGACGGCATTTGGCTTTAAAATTATTATGATATGTTTTAATTATACATTATATTATATGTTAAAAAGGTTATATATAAAATATGATAATAATATAATAAAGAAACCATGTGTTCATCATCTTTATTCCACCATTAAAAGTCGAAACTAAATAAAGGAAGAAAAGAAGAAACCTAAGCAAACTTTCGGCCATAGTTGAGCTTAATCAAGGTATGATTCTAGCTCATTTTTTGATAATTTTTACGGTTTTTAGATCGTTACTTAGAAATCTTCAAGACCCATGCTTTAATTTTTGAGTTTGATGAATATTTTAAGTTGAGCCATTGATGATAGTTGGTTGTTTAAGTTATTTGAGGATGAATTATGAAATATATGTGTTAAATTAATATGTTTTGTCTTTAAATTTTTGATGAATTTGAGTATTTTGGATTAAATTGTAAAAATAAATTTTAGGGGGACTAAATTGTGAAATAAATGAAATGCATGGACTTGTATTAATGCTATGAATATTCGACCCTTGAGGTGTGTGGCCATATTTTGTGTAATTTGTGTTTTTTGCAAATAGGACTAAATTGTAAAAGTGTGAAATAATGGGGGCAAAATGATAATTTGCCTATTTATGTGTTTTAGGACTAAATTGAATATAAATGTGTTTGATTGAGCTTAAATTGAATTTATTTAGATTAAGAACAAAAGGAGGTGGGATTGGATCGGGGAAAAACTAAATTGAACGACTAACTGGGAAGTTGAACTCGTTGATATTCGAGGTAAGATTTAAGCAATTGGACTAAACTGAATTTTTCTATATATATAAAGTATATATGCTAAATGATTTTAGGCATGTTAACTAATATGATGCCGAATGTGAATTTTGGAAATCTAGCTTGAGTTGGTCGAATATAAGACTTGAAATTTGTATAAGTAATCTATGCTTAGTAGTCATTGAATATATATATGAATGAAACATGAGATGGATATGTGCAAAAAAAAATGATGTGAGGGATATTATATGAAAAGGTCGAATATATGTTCATATATGATAAAGTTGCCGAATGCAATAGTGGGTATCAAGAGTGTATGAACTTTTTGTAAACTTATAATTATACGGGTATATATGTATGAATAAGTACATATGTGTGTGTGTTCATGTTATAATGGATTATGGTACTATGTGTACGAAATTATGACCGGGCACTAAGTGTGCGGAACCGGCTCTGTGGCACTGAGTGTGCGGATATATATTGAGTAACGACACTTAGTGTGCGATACGTTACTGAGAAATTGGCACTAAGTGTGCGGAATAGACAGGTAACGGCACTTAGTGTGCGATACGTTACCGAAACAAAATTTACGTAAGTGCAGGAAAGAGGTTCGGTTAAGAGTTTCTATTTTTAATACAATTACATGTACGAAAAAGTGGAGTATATTATTATTCGCAATGCATCAATGAATGAGTTTGGTGTGGTAAGTGAACTAAAGGTAAGTATCATTTCCATTAACTTATGAGTGATATAAGTTGATGTGTATATATGAAGACTTGTTAAGTGTGTACCATGTTTATAAACCGTTATAAGGTGGGTATTTATTTAACCTTTGAGGGTTTCGCTTTTCGGTTGATGGTTGTAAATGAATAAGGATAATTTCTTTTAATTTCGAATAAGCTTATATGAATGGAAATTATTTGCTTAATTCTTACTAAGCTGTGGAAGCTTACTTTGTTTTTGGTTGATTTCTTGGATGCGTAGGTTACTTTTGGAAGCTCGACTTGTGCTCGGAAATCACCTAGGAAGCTCACCATAATATCATCCCTTTTGGTACTCTTTTGAAATAGCAATTTTTGACTATTATGGCATGTATAGGCTAAGATACTTTTGAATTGAATTCAAATGGAATATGTGTGTATTTATGCCATGCGGAAATGGCTAAATTATGGTAACTTGGTCTTGTGTGAATTCGGCTTTGATTTTTTGCTTAATATGAAAGTGCATTTTCTATGTGTTTGTATTTGATGTATGAAAAGGTGGCTTGAATGATTTTAAGGTTAACATTCTTGTTATGTGATGTCGAATATGGTGTTGGTATAATTAGGTAAATCTAGAGTTGTGCAAACTAGTCGTGATAGTCACATATATGAATAATGTGTTTGGTTTATATGTTTTAGGTTAATTATAGGTTAGGTATGGTTTTGATAACTTGACCATGATAATTGAATGAGATGTGGTTGTTTATACGTTTGGATATATTCGGCAATTGGTGTGAAATTGGTATAACCTAGATTCAATAAGTAACATTATAGTATATGCATATTTGATGTTGATGATAGACAAATTTGTTTTAGTAAAATGAATAGTTCTTTTAGTAAGTAGAATGAAATTGATGTATGTTTAATAGTAAATTCGAACTTGTTGACAGACATGTGTATTAATACCTATTCTGGGTTAGGTTTTAGATCAGTAATGCCTCTTAACCCTAATCTGGCGATGGATATGGGTTAAGGGTGTTACAAGTATATAACCAAACATTCATAATTAACATCATCAATTCAAACAAACTTATTAAAGACTTAATGAGTAAACAACTCTTTATACCTATTTGTTGTATTCGAACATATATATATATCATCAAAACCAAATCACATCATACTAGTATACATACTTGCTAAAACTATCTGTACATGCCTTTTATTTAACATCAACCACAATTTATATATATATACACATTCGGCCTTAGTCCATTTAATAAACAAATCAAACCATCACACAATGCACAACACATATACATTTACATATCACTAAACCGAATTCAACATGTCCAAATTATAACATCATACTTACTTACCTATCATGAACTTATACCATAAACAAATATGCATAAGTATAAACTCATTTCCAATGACCATCAAAACCAAAAACATAAATATTCCATTGATCAAAAGAGGATAAGCAATCTTCGCATGGCTATTAATTACATAAAAAAGTACTTAATCCACATTCGACTTTTTACTATGCTATACATGCCATATACCCAAAATCAACTTAGTAAAAATACCAAAGGAAACTGTCGATAGTGTGATAAGTCTTGCTGAAGATCCCCGAGCTCGTAACATATATCCAAAATCTATAAAACAGAAGTAGATAGAAAAACAAAGAGTAACCTATTTAAGCTTAGTAAGTCATAAGCAAGCTAATACCAACTAAATTAACAAAACCAAATAAACAAAATCACAAGCACAACTTAGCATTAAAATCTTCCATGCACATATCATATGGTAAATTATACATACACATAAGAACTTATATAATTCTCAATATTAAGATTTCATATAGCTCACTTGACCAAATATACTAATTCAAAATGCTTACACATGGAACACATTCATAACTTTAGCATTTATACAATCGAATAAGCAATTAACTTACCATACTTTCATAACATAATTTAAATACATACCTGAGCCCTTTTAATTCGATTTTCACATTAGGTCTTCACTTAACAATGCCCGTTGAACCGTTCGGAATTAAAAAGGATATGCTGATAGTCGGAAGCTCATACAATGCCAACGTCCCAGACATGGTGTAACACCCCAAACCCGGCCTAGACGCTACGACCGGATCTGGCATGTCACATAGAAGGGTTGTTTAAAGCTGCGCGTTCGGTAAAACTTTGTATTCTTTTTGAAACTTCAAGTTTAGGTGTTTGATGTAAAAGCCCGACTCATTCAGCGACCATTCTAGAAAAGTGTACTTAATTTTAAAAACTACTTTTTTCATGAGAATCGAATCTGAGTAAATTACGGATATGTGATATTTTGGAAACTGTTTTCGTCGTTCAAGAAAACCCAGAGTTTTTATCACTTTTAGTTTGTAATCGTTTATTAACCTTTTTGGAAAACGAAACGTTATTAATGTTTTAGAAAATTTTGAGTTGAGTATTCATCGATAATGAGTAGTAATCCAAATTAAAAGCTAAAACCAAAACAAAATACCATAGGCCTTATTACAAAGCATAAATCCAACTAGAAGGAAATTTAAAGCAATATGAAACGGAATTTACTAAGGAAACGTTGTATGGCCACCACAGAGTCCACCTCGGCTCCAAATCCTCAAAGCTAAGGATTACCAGCAAAGTTAATCAGAGGGGTGAGTTACGAGAACTCAGCGTGTAATCCCCGAAACAAACACTAACTGGGCCCGAGCCCATGCAGATACAAATTGGGCCTTAGCCGTTATGAAATCAAACTGGGTGAAGCCCATACGAAAACGAACTGGGCCTGAGCCCCTTTAACATGGTAAAACAGTTAAATGCATGCAATGCAATGCAACCCAGCCCAACCTAGTAATCCATCCGCTACACACCACCCGTTCCAGCCAAACACACTAGTGGGGATTTCTACAATCAACCCTCATCCGCTACACACCTCAATGGTCATCACGCTGCTGCTCATCGCCAAATTGTGGCAAAGGTTACATCAAATAATGTGACAGAGTCATCGAATATGTGGCGAGCCACCGAAATAATGTGACAGAGTCACCAAATACGCTTCCCGATCAATCATTATTCCTTTCCCATGCATCATGTCATATCATCATAATGTGGTGAATGCATACATACATTAATGTACATCAGATAATCAGAACACATGTACGATCATGCTAATTTGTCCAAATGGAATAATCATAAATTCTACTTACCTGGTATGTCACCAGTCTTACCCACTAGGGTACCACAACTGCATTCCCTTTAAGGGTATTTCGACTTTTAGCCGACACATAGTATAACACAGACAAAACGAAATAGAGGTGTGAAATTACACACCTGATTACGCGAAAAACTATACACTCCTGCTCGTCGTCGCCCTCACTAGCGCGAACCATAGCGATTTGCCTATTCCAAGCAGATGTCGGCTCCCTACCATAACCCGACGGAAAATCCCGAACCGCTGACACCCTACGTCGTTTGAACTTAGGAGTAGAGACTACGAGTCCACTCCCCTCAGGCTCTTTTTTCGATACTCCCTTCAGGATCTTCGAAAGACAGATCAGGTTTCACCTCAATTTCTTCCACCGGCACAACGTGAGATGGATATGAACGATAGCGTCTTAGCATCGAAACATGGAATACATTATGTATCTGACTCAACTCCGGGGGTAACTCAAGTTGATAAGCCACTAGTCCCACACGTTTCAACACCCGATAAGGCCCGATGAATCTGGGGCTCAACTTGCCCTTCTGTCCAAACCTTAAAACCTTCTTCCAAGTTGAGACTTTCAAGAAGACACGATCCCCCACCGAAAATTCTATCTCCCTACGCTTCAGATCCGCATACGATTTCTGTCTATCAGAAGCTTCTTTTAACCGGTCTCGAATCAGCTTAACCTTTTCCTCCATTTCTCGAGATCAATTCCGACCCAACAACCGCCGCCACCTAACTCGGTCCAACAGTAGGGGTACGACACCTACGACCATACAACGCCTCGGGAGGGTGCCATCCGAATACTGGACTGATAGCTATTATTATACGTGAATTCAGCCAACGGCAGGTAATCTTCCCAACTTCCCCTGAAGTCAATCACGCAGCCCCTTAACATGTCTTCCAGAATCTGAATTACACTTTCTGACTGACCATCAGTCTGTGGGTGAAACGCTGTGCTAAAATCTAGCCTTGTACCCAAAGCTTCATGCAATGCCTTCCAGAACCGCAATGTAAACCTAGGGTCCCTGTCTAATATGATAGACACGGGTACCCCATGCAACCTCACGATTTCTGCCACATACAGCTTGGCCAACTTCTGTAGCAAATAGTCGGTACGAACCAGTATGAAGTGTTCGGACTTAGTCAACCGGTCAATGATTACCCACACTGAATCTTTCTTAGTAGGCGTTAGGGGTAGCCCACTAACAAAGTCCATCGTTATCCTCTCCCACTTCCAAAGTGGTATCTTCACCGGTTGCAGCAACCCCGAAGGCAACTGATGTTCTGCCTTCACTTGCTGCATGTTAAACACTTACCCACAAAGTCGGTAACTTCCCATTTTAGACCAGGCCACCAATACGATTCACGTAAGTCCCAATACATCTTGCTTCCACCGGGATGCATAACGTATGGACTACTATGCGCTTCCCGCAAAATCATCTGCCTCAACTCAGAGTCCTTCGGCATACAAATTCTTCCACGGAAACACAATACCCCTTCGTTGTTCAGACCAAAATCCCCTGTTTCACCACCTTTCACTTGCTGGAATTAAAAACTTAACGATTCGTCTAACAATTACTTCTCTTTAATCTGGCTTACCCATGTCGGCTTTATCTAAAGTTCTGCTTACAGACTACCATCTTCATAAAGACTGAGATGAGCAAACATTTCTCTCAAATCCGATATCACCTTACGACTTAACACATCTGCCACCACGTTAGCTTTATCTGGGTGATACTCAATCGAGCAGTCATAGTCTTTCAGCAACTCAATCCACCTCCGTTGTCTTAAATTCAGCTCCTTCTGGGTAAGGAGATATTTCAGACTCTTATGGTCGGTGTAGATAATCGACTTTTCTCCATACAGATAGTGTCTCCATATCTTAAGGGCGAACACCACTGCAGCTAACTCCAAGTCATGTGTGGGGTAGTTCATCTCATGCGGTCTTAGTTGATGAGATGCATATGCTACCACCTTCCCTTCTTGCATTAACACAAAACCCAAACTTGTGTGCGATGCATCACAATAGACAACAAACTCTTTCCCTGCCTCAAGCTGAATTAACGCCGCCGCCTCGGTCAGAATCTTCTTTAACTTCTCAAAACTTTCCTATTGCTTATCGGCCCAAACAAACAGTACTCCTTTCCACAATAACTTGGTTAAAGGTGTAGCAATCAATGAAAACCCCTCAACGAACCTTCTGTAGTGCCCAGCCAAACCCAGAAAACTTCGAATTTCTGACACAAACTTCGGCGGTTTCCAGTCCAAAACAGCTTCGATCTTTCGAGGATCAACCCTAATCCCATCGGCAGAAACAACATGCCCCAAAAAGGTCACTTCCTTTAGCCAAAATTCACACTTGCTGAATTTGGCATACAGTTGCTTCTCTCTCTAAATCTGCAGAACTGTCCGAAGATGAGAATCATGCTCCTCCTCTGTCCTTGAGTATACCAAGATGTCATCTATGAATACCACCACGAACCGGTCTAGATAGGGTTGAAAGACTCGGTTCATCATATCCATAAAAGTAGCTGGTGCATTTGTTAACCCGAACGACATTACTAGAAACTCGTAATGCCCATACCGAGTTCGGAATGCAGTCTTATGAATATACGCCTCCTTGACCTTTAGCTGATGGTACCCAGATCTTAAATCTATCTTCGAGAAAATCGAAGCTCCTCGCAGCTGATCGAACAAGTCGTCAATCCTTGGTAGCGGGTACTTGTTCTTAATAGTCAACTTGTTCAACTGGCGATAGTCTATGCACATAAGCATCGACCCATCCTTTTTCTTCACGAACAAAACTGACGCTCCCCACGGAGATACACTTGGTCTGATAAATCCACGGTCCAATAGCTCTTGAATCTAAGCTTTTAGTTCTGCCAACTCCTTCGGTGCCATCCTGTAAGGAGCGATGGACACTGGAGCCGTTCCTGGCAATAACTTAATGCCAAATTCGACCTCGCGGTCCAGAGGCAATCCCGGAAGCTCTTCAGGAAAGACATCCGAGAACTCCTTCACAGTTCTGACATCCCCTACAGTCAATTCCTTGCCATCCGACATACTGACGAAAGCTAGATACGCCTTACACCCTTTTCGCACCATCTTTTCTGCCTTTAATGCCGAAACCACATTGGACAGGTAATCACTTCTTTCTCCTATCACAATCACCTCTTCATCCTCGGAAGTCTTCAGTATCATGCGTTTAGCAGCACAATCCAAGTTTGCACGATGCTTAACTATCCAGTCCATGCCTAAGATAAGATCGAACTCGCGAATGGCGCGCTCCATCAAGTCCGTCTTCGAAATACTACTCCTTGAACTTCTAAAGGCACGCTCCTAAATAGTTTGTTCATTACCACCGATTGTTCTAAAGGGCTAACCACGACATTTCTCTAGCAAAGCAACCTCAAATTTAATACCCAGTCCCGCATACGATCACGATGGCAATATACGAATGTGTAGACCCAATATCTATCAAAGCTATAAAGGGTACATCAAATATAAAAAACGTACCGGTTATGACGTCCGGTGCGTCGCCACCCTCTCGACGTCTAGCCACATAGACCAGTTCAGGTTGTCTTGCATCTGTGTTACCAGCACCTCTGCCCGGTGCTCCACGACCTCGTCCAAACCCATTTCCCCCTCTGGCTGGACCCCGACCTCTTGGTGGCTGCTGACCACCTCTCCCAGGCTGTGCAAATCCCTGACCTATCCTCTGCACCCTAGCAAGCTCTTGCGAACAATCCTTTATCAAATGATCCGTAGATCCACAATTAAAACATCCTCTCGTTCTTCTCCAACACTCTCCCGGATGTGTTCTCCCACACTGTGCACAAGGTCGTAACTTACCCACAGCAGCTGGCATCCTGGCTCGAGCTGGCCCATCTAACCTGGGCTTATTTTGGAAACCTTCAGTAGATCCTGACGTCCCAAAACTTCTATTATTCTTGCCCCTTTCTTTTTCCCGGTTCTGCCTCTCAGAATGTTTCACCTCTTCAGTAATTTTTGCCTTCTCAACCAGTATAGAAAAATCTCTTTCTCGCTACGGAGCTATCAGTACTCGCAGCTCATCTCGCAGACCATCCTCGAACCGAACACAACGTTCATAATCAGTTGCAATGATACCCCGAGCGTAACGACTCAAGCGCAGGAACTCCGCCTCATATTCAGCCACAGACTTATTCCCTTGGACCAAGTTCAGAAATGCCCTCCTCTGGGCGTCCACATAACTCGCCCCAACATACTTTCCCTGGAACGCTGTCTTAAAGAAGTCCCAGGTGATACGGTCTGCTGAAGTACCTTCCCTCACTGTGAGCCACCACTGGTACGCTTCATCTCGTAGGAGGGACACTGCTCCCTTCAATTTTTCCTCCGCCGTGCAGTCCAGATCATCCATAATCCGCTCAACTGCTTCCAGCCAGTATTCAGCTACGTTTGGGGCCACACCAGAAATACCCCTAAATATCTCAGCCCCATTTGCCCGGAGTCGCTCAGGAATAGATTTTCGAGCTACCGATCCAGTGCTTGCTCTAGCAACCCATTCCAAAACTCGTAACATAGCTTGGGACAAAGCATCATCCCCTCCAGCTCGATCATGGGACCCTGCCTCGGTCACCGGTGATGCAGGTGCTTCCATTTCAGGCATGTGCCCCGATGCCTCAGATCCAACCCCAGCACCTCGGCCTCTACCTCGGCCACGTATACCACGTCCACATCCTCTTGTGCTCATGTTCCCTAGATCGAATTAATCTGATTAAAAAATTTTATGAATTAGGATATCATTTCAATGTTTATTAACAATGTTTTATGCAAAGTGAGTATAGTAGTTGTTTTCGTAAATCGAATTCCCTAATGTCTCAGTCTCTAAAGTCTTAACTCTTATAGCTAGCAGTCATAAAACACTAATTCTAATAATTCCTTCTAAAATCATTTCATAATATCAAACAAACTCAGGAGACTTACGGATTTGGTGCCGGAGACTCGGGTGCCATACTTCCAAAAAGACATATATTTTTCTAAACCATATTTTAAACCAATTTTGGAAAAATGTTGTCGAACCCAATCCACAGTCGAGTTTTGCAACTGGGCTCTGATACCAAAAAATGTAACACCCCAAACCCGGCCTAGACGCTACAACCGGATCTGGCATGTCACATAGAAGTATTGTTTAAAGTTGCGCGTTCGGTAAAACTTCATATTCTTTTTGAAACTTCAAGTTTAGGGGTTTGATGTAAAAGCCCGACTCATTCAGCGACCATTCTAGAAAAGTGTACTTAATTTTTAAAACTACCTTTTTCATGAGAATCGAATCTGAGTAAATTGCGGATATGTGATATTTTGGAAACTATTTTCGTCGTTCAAGAAAACCCAGAGTTTTTATCACTTTTAGTTTGTAATCGTTTATTAACCTTTTTGGAAAAAGAAACGTTATTAATGTTTTAGAAAATTTTGAGTTGAGTATTCATCGATAATGAGTAGTAATCCAAATTAAAAGGTAAAACCAAAACAAAATACCATAGGCCTTATTACAAAGCATAAATCCAACTAGAAGGAAATTTAAAGCAATATGGAAAGGAATTTACTAAGGAAACGCTATATGGCCACCACAGAGTCCACCTCGGCTCCAAATCCTCAAAGCTAAGGATTACCAGCAAAGTTAAATAGAAGGGGGAGTTACGAGAACTCAGTGTGTAATCCCTGAAACAAACACTAACTGGGCCCGAGCCCATGCATATACAAATTGGGCCTTAGCCCTTATGAAATCAAACTGGGTGAAGCCCATACGAAAACGAACTGGGCCTGAGCCCCTTTAACATGGTAAAACAGATAAATGCATGCAATGCAATGCAACCCAGCCAAACCTAGTAATCCATCCGCTACACACCACCCGTTCCAGCCAAACACACCAGTGGGGATTTCTACAATCAACCCTCATCCACTACACACCTCAATGGCAGTCACGCTGCTCATCGCTAAAATTGTGGCAGTGCCACTGAAATAATGTGACAGTCACCGAAATATATGGCAGAGCCACCGAAATAATGTGACAGGGTGACCGAAATACACTTCCCCGATCAATCATTATTCCTTTCCCATGCATCATGTCATATCATCATAATGTGGTGAATGCATACATACATTAATGTACATCAGATAATCAGAAAACATGTATGATCATGCTAATTTGTCCAAATGGAATAATCATAAATTCTCCTTACCTGGTATGTCACCAGTCTTACCCACTAGGGTACCACAACTGCATTCCCTTTAAGGGTATTTTGGCTTTTAGCCGACACATAGTATAACACAGACAAAACGAAATAGAGGTGTGAAATTACACACCTGATTATGCAAAGAACTATACACTCCTGCTCGTCGTCGCCCTCACTAGCGCGAACCACATCGATTTGCCTATTCCAAGCAGATGTGGGCTCCCTACCACAACCCGACAGAAAATCTCGAACCGCTGACACCCTACGTCGTTTGAACTTAGGAGTAGAGACTACGAGTCCACTCCCCTCAGGCTCTTTTGTCGATACCTCCTTAGAACGGCTAGCACTCGCATCCATGAAGAGAGTCTTGATCAAGACAAGATTTTCTGGAGAGAATGATGGTTGTCTAACAAGGAGGTTTGGTTATGGCCAAGAAAATGAAAAGAGAAAAGACGAGCAGAAATTAGAGAGAAACTCCTTACCTTGATCAATGGAGAATCGAACACCAACGGATTCGGCTTGCGATTTTGGATGAGTCCCAAATACTTCCCGATTGAATGTTGAACGAAGAGGAGAAGATAAAATCAATCCATTCTACAATCGGTCAAGGACAAAAAGGAATGAAGTTAAGGTTTTCAGTTTTAACAAGGCACCGAGAGAAGAGAAACGATCGATTGAAGCTAGAAGAAGAAGATGAGTTGAAATTTGGCTATTGGCAAAAATAAGGGAACCGATTTAAAAGATGGAGAAGAGAGGGTTCCGTTGGTGAAGGGAGAATAGACAAATAATAAGGAAGAGAAAGAGTTCAGCTAAGGTGTGGAAGAAAATTCAATGGAGAAGAAGAAAAAGTAGAAGAAAGGAGATTCGGCTTTTGAAGAATTGGAGGAAGAGATGAATAGAAGAAAACACCACAGAAGGAAAAAGGTTTCGGCTCAAAATGTGCACAGAGGAAAAAAATGAGAAGAGAAAAAGAGAAAAATGGGAATGGCACTAAAGGTTTCGGCAAAGAGAGTAGAGGCAATGCTTTCCCAAGTGTTATTACCGAAATTGCAAAGAAAAACAAAACTCACCTAGCCACTCTTGAAACAAACGGCACACTAATCTCCCACTATCAAAAAATGCTACTCAAAGATTCCCTATACATCCTTACTCTTTGACCGAATTTTCCCCTTCACAAGTTTCTCACATTCGGTCAACTTCATCACTCCACCACATCCCTTGATTCTCTCCCCAAATCACTCCACCATGCTCTCCCCTCCTCTCATTCAAATATTTGACCAAGTCCAAACCTTCCTTGATAGAGTCCCAGCCGAAAACCACCTCTTCTCCCTCCTGGCACAAAATAAATACTCCAAAATGTAGCCTGTAGGATTCGAACCCCACTCCCCCCTTCCATGCTCCCTTGTGATGCCAACACCACTCCATCAAGAGCTCCTTTTGTGTCATCAAACACAAATAACTATCCTTAAGGCCTGCTTCCACTAGCTCTCTCCCCTTATGCCCAAAAAGCAAAATTTTACCAAAACTCTGGCTCGAACCCGAGCCTCTTCAGGACCCCCAAACAAAACAAAATAACAAGCTAAGCGAGCTAAACGCATGCAACAACACAAAAATGCCAGACCCCTAATTTAAGAATGCTATACGTGGTCTTACATGTAATCACATATCGATGCCACTGTCCCAGACAGGGTCTTACACGAATCAAATACGATGCCAATGTCCCAGACATTGTCTTACACATAAACACAAGTCGATGCCAACGTCCCAGACTTGGTCTTACACGATAGCACATATCGGATATCCTATGTCATGACATATGTATCCTATCTATTCCTAAGGTTCGTACGGGGATCGAATCAAGCTCGGAATATAGCCAATCACCACAATCACATTCGGCCATAGCATAAATAATTCAAAAAATTCATTTCGATTATGTAACAAATATATATTCATAGATATAACAACATTTAAATGCTTATTGACTTACCTCGGACGTCGACGACTATGAAATTGGCTATACCACTTTTGTCTTTCCCCGATCCAAATCTGATTTCTTTAATTCTTGATCCAAACATATTCAAATTAAGCTTATTTAAACACCATTTTATTCAATTTAGCCTAAAAACCATAAATGGGCAAATTACAATTTTGCCCCTAATATTTCACACTTTTTACAATTTAATCCTTTTTGCTCAAAACACAAAATACATAAAATTTGACAACATCATACAAGGGCCGAATATTCCTAGTCCTTATACAAGCCCACACATTTCATTTATTTCACATTTTAGTCCCACAAAAAATTATTTTTGCAATTTAGTCCAAATTACTCAAATTCATCAAAAATTCAAAGACAAAACTTGTTAATCAAACACATATATTTCATATTTCATCATCAAACAACAAAAACCACAAGGTATCATCAATGGAAAAACACAGAATCATGATCAAAATAAAAAATTAAGACATGGGTCAGAAAGTACTCAAAGGAACGATCTCAAAAACATAAAAATTATCAAAAACCGAGCTAAAACTCACCTTGATTCAAGCTTTATTCATGGCCGAATGGTGCTAGTCTTCTTTATTTTTCTTTTATTTACATTCGATTAGGGAAAACAATTAATAACCTTTGGCTTTTAATTTTATGATAAATTATTATAATATTATATTATATTATATTAATATAAAAGTTTAATTTATAAACTTTAACATATAAAAAAACACATAATAATGGCATGTTGTCGTCCACTACATGAAAAAAATGGGCTATTTGCAACATAAGTCCTCCCTTTTAAAAAGAAAACAACAATTAAGGACTTTCACAGCTAACCATCAGGTTTTCATTTTACGCGATTAAGTCTTTTTATGTAATCAGACACCTAAACGACAAAATTAAAACACGAAAATTTAATACAAGAAAATTCACACATAATAAACACGGAAAATAATTTTAAAATATTTTTTGAACTCGGATTTGTGGTCCCAAAACCACTATTTCGATTAGGGTCAAAATCGGGTTGTTACAACTCTCCCCCCTTAGGGATTTTTGTCCCCGAAAATCTTACCGGTGAATAGGTTTGGATAACGTTCTTTCATCGTATTCTCTGACTCCCAAGTTGCTTCCTCAACCCCATGCTTTTGCCACAATACTTTGACCAACGAAATTTTCTTATTTCTCAATTCTTTTATCTCACGAGCCAGAATACAAATCGGTTCCTCTTCATATGTCATATCAGGCTGAATCTCACCTCTGTCGGACTAATCACATGTGAAGGATCATATCGGTATCTACGAAGCATCGAAACATGGAATACATTATGGATCTTTTCTAGCTCAGGTGGCAACTGCAATCTATAAGCAACCGGCCCAATACGTTCTGTGATCTCATACGGCCCAATGAATCTCAGACTCAACTTGCCTTTACGACCGAATCTAAGTACTTTCTTCAATGGTGAAACTTTCAAAAACACTTGATCTCCGATCTAAAACTCAATATCTTTACGTTTCAAATCAGCATATGACTTTTGACAATCTGATGCAGCTTTCAAGCTATCACGGATAACTGCCACTTTCTGTTCAGTTTCTTTGATCAAGTCAACCTCGTGTATCTTATTTTCACTGAGCTCGGTCTAATACAATGGTGTACGAAATTTACGACCATACAAAGCCTCGTAGGGTGCCATCTTGATACTAGATTGAAAAATATTATTATAACCGAATTCAATCAAAGGTAAGTATTGTTCCCACGTACCTTCAAACTCGAGAATGCAACATCTCAACATATCCTCAAGTACCTGAATGATTCGTTCAGACTGACCATCTATTTGTGGATGAAAAGCCGTGCTAAAGTGTAATTTCGTACCTAAAGCATCTTGCAATTTCTTCCAAAATCGCGATGTAAACCTCGGGTCTCGGTCTAAAATAATAGAAATAGGCACACCATGTAATCTCACAATCTGAGAAACATATAATCCAGCCAATTTATGAAGTGAATAATCTGTGCGAATCGAAACAATAACCCAGATTGCATCTTTCTTGCTTGGTGTCAACGGTAAACCAGATACAAAATCCATCGTGACTCTGTCCCATTTCCACTCGGGTATCATAATCGGCTGAAGTAACCCAGAAGGTACCTGATGCTCGGCTTTCACTTCCTGATAGACTAGGCATTTCGAAATAAAATCTGATATGTCTCGTTTCATACCAAACCACCAATAAAACTGTTTCAGATCATTATACATTTTCATACTACCCGGATGAACAGATAACCGACTGCTGTGAGCTTCATTCAAAATCATCTGAATCAACTCTGAATTCCTCAGAACACATATTCAATTTTTGAACCTCAAATAGCCATTTTCATCAACTCGGAATTCTGATTCAACATTAGTTTCACACTGAGCTCGCTTTGCTAACAAATCATTATCAAATTTCTGGGTGTAACAAATTTGTTGAACAAACAACAGTCTTGCTTTTAATCCAACTATTATTGAACCACCATCATATATAACCATATGCGTGTTTTTTGCATGCAGAGCAAATAATGACTTTCAACTTAAAGCATCAGCAACAACATTAGCCTTTCCCGGATGGTAGTCAATCACTAGCTCATAATCTTTCAATAGCTCTAACCATCGGTGTTGTCTCAAATTCAAAGCTTTCTGAGTCATCAAATACTTCAGGCTTTTGTGATCAGAATAAACATGACATTTCTCACCGAACAGATAATGACCCTAAATCTTCAACGCAAATACAATGGCTGCTAGTTCCAAATCATGTGTCGGATAGTTCTTTTCATGTGGCTTCAATTGTCTCGAGGCATAAGCTATTACTTTACCTTCCTGCATCAAAACACAACCCAAACCATTCAAAGATGCATCACTATAAATGACAAATTCTTTACCCGATTCAGGATAAACTAACACTGGAGCTTCGGTCAAAAGAGCTTTCAACTAATCAAAACTTTTCTGTCACTTCTCTGACCACTCGAACTTAACATCTTTCTGTAATAGCTTTGTCAACGGTGTAGCAATCATAGAGAAACCCTTCACGAACCGTCTGTAGTAACCAGCAAGTCCCAAAAAGCTTCGAACTTCAGAAACATTTTTCAATGGTTTCCAATCAAGTATAGCTGAAATTTTGCTCAGACCAACCCTGATACCTGATGCTGATACAACATGGCCCAGAAAACTGACTTCACTTAACCAGAACTCACACTTACTAAACTTTGCATACAACTGTTTATCTTGCAAACTCTGTAGCATAAGTCTCAGATGCTCGGTATGCTCGGTTTCATCTCAAGAGTAGATTAGAATATCATCTATAAACACTACCACAAACCGATCCAAATACTGTCTGAAAATCCGATTCATCAGATCCATGAAAATAGCAGGTGCATTAGTAAGTCCAAAAGGTATAACCAGAAATTCGTAGTGTCCGTACCTCATCCGGAAGCGCTTTGGCACATCGTAGGCTTTAACTCATGAATCGATAGTATCCCGATCTCAAATCTATCTTTGAAAACATCAGAGCCCCTTTTCAAATGATCAAACAGGTTGTCAATTCTTTGTAACGGATACTTGTTCTTTATGGTCACTTTATTAAGCTGCCTATAGTCAATACACATTCTCATGGTTCCGTCTTTCTTTTTCACAAACAGAACTGGTGCGCCCCAAGGAGAGAAACTCGGTCGTGCAAATCCCCTATCTGTCAACTCTTGCAACTGTGCTTTCAATTCTTTTAATTCTGTAGGTGCCATCCTATACGGAGCTATAGAAATCGGAGTCATCCCCGGTACTAATTCAATCCCAAACTTAACTTCTCGAATAGGTGGCAAACCCAGTAATTCTTCAGGGAACACATCTGAATACTCACATACAACAGGTATTGATTCAATCTTCTTTTCTGTCACTTTAGAATCAAGCACATAAGAAAAATAAGCTTCACAACCCTTTCTCACATATTTCTGAGCTGTCATAGAAGATATCACTGCTGGTAAACCATTCAGATCATTAGATTCAATCCGAATAATCTCATCATTCTGACATCATAAATTAATAGTCTTCCGTTTACAGTTCACGATAGCATCATGCAGAGTTAACCAGTCCATACCCAGAATTATATCAAACTCATCAAATCAGCTGGAAAACATGAATCTCGAATCATCAACGGACAATTCTTGCATATTTTATCAACCAAGACACACTGGCCTAAGGGGTTCGATACTTTAATTACAAACTCAGTAGACTCTACAGTCAAAATTTTACTGGATACTAAAGTCTCACACACATAAGAATGAGTCGAACCAGGATCAATCAATACAACAACACTAGTATCATAGAGAGTGAAAATACTAGTAATAACATCCGGGGATGAGGCCTCCTCGCGTGCGCGAATAGCATAGGCTCTGGCAGGTGCGTGAGCCTCGGATCTAACAGCTGTATCTTTGGTCCCTCTCTGACTGCCACTCACATTACCCGTATTTTCGGGTGGTCTACCTCGAGCTGCAGTGTTACTCAATCTAGTATTCTGAACTGAATTTTGATCCGCCAACTTTGGACACTCCTGAATGAAATGATCTCTGGATCCACATTTAAAACAGGCTCTGTCATGCAATCTGCAACTGCGGAGATGTATTTTACCATAATGTTCACACTCGAATTGATTTGATCTGACATTACCCACACTAGCTACTGAGGTAGCTCTCGAGATCACAGGTGGTCTATCTCAATCACATCTAGAATAACCCGCAGTAGTCTTCGAATGGCTAGCATCATCTCGAAACTTCTTTGAGGTCGACTGAAATGACTTACTGAATGGTATCTTATGTGAATATCTAGCTTCAGAATCAGCTTTTCTTTTCTCTTTCCCAAGCTCTTCGGCTTTACAAGCTCGCTCAACAAGTACCACGAACTCTTTTATCTCAAGTATGCCAACTAACAGTTTAATATCTTCATTCAGCCCATCTTTAAATCTTTTACACATAATAGCCTCTGTCGAAACACACTCCCGGGCATACCGATCGAGTCTCACAAATTTCTGCTCATACTCGGCCACCGCTATCCGACCTGCTTCAATTCAAGAAATTCTTTACGCTTTAGTTGATAAATCTCATGATGTATTTCTTACGGAACTCGATCCAAAGAATTCCCGTGTCACTGCTCTTTCGGAACCACCGATACTAGTGTATTCCACCGGTGATATGCAAAGGTCCCGTGAGCAGAGATATGGCACATTTTAAACATTCATCGTGGTGCGGGATAATTCATCAAATACTCGATGGTATTATCAAGCGTAATTTAGCTCGCCAAAGATCATCATCATCGTGTAGCTCAAATTCCTCGGCTCCATGTTTTCTTATTTTATCAACAGGTGGCTTTGATAATCTCATCGGATCACTCACCGAAGGTATAATAGGCACTGCAGATGGATTAATCGGGGGTGGAGGTTGTTGTGTAGTCGGATTAGTCCGGATATACTGTGTAAACCAATCATTCATCATTTGGTAGAAGGCTTGTCTAGCCTCCCCTCCGATTACTGGCAGGTCGAGAATCTATCGGCCTTTGTCGTTCCTTGCGCGAGCAGCGCTACACTCTCGACATCATTAGCTACAGCTCGATCGGGATCCATTACTATATGAAAACACATTTTCAGATGTCAGAAGTCATCACACTATAGCAATATAAAATATGGCATGTTTAGCTAAACTCATACACGCTACGTTAGTCCTAGAATCTACTAAACTGTAGCTCTGATACCAATCAAATGTAACACCCCTAACCTGTATCCGTCGCCGGACTAGGGTTATGAAGCATTACCGAATAAAACACAACTCAAAATAGACAGATATTATTATTAATTATTTAAAATAAACATTTCAGGTACATTCAAGAGTAAAAATAATCATTACATAACATATTATATTCACATACTTAGCATTCATATCAAAGACACATACTTAACATTCAAATCAAAGCTAGCATTTATGTATTGAATCATCCAAACGGAATAAAGTTGCACATTTTACTATTTCAATCAAATCATACTAATCTTTATAAATTTAAACATATATTATTATCTTATACTTATCAAATTGTAAGACATTCAATATTTCAATTTCATTTACTAAACAAATACCAACTCACCTTATGCTTAATCATTTTAGTATATCGTTAATCAAATAAACCACATATCTAATCACTCATTTTGTATGCTATTCGAATATCATTCTATTTATCTTAGATAATCTATACAACATATCCATCATTTAAATAGATAAATGATGCACCTAATCATGCTTCCTTTCAAAACCAATACAAACACACACACATATATATATATATATATATATATAACATATTAACCACTTGTCCATTACTTAACATAATTTAACTTATAAATATACATTCAAGATTTTCCATTCAAATTATTATCACATCATGCAACCAAATTTCATACCTAAACACAATACTAAATCCATTTACCTCACATTTAATTATTTATCACAAGTATATAACCAAACATTCATAATAAACATCATCAATTCAAACAAACTTATTAAAGACTTAATGAGTAAAAAACTCTTTATACCTATTTATTGTATTCGAACATATATATATATCATCAAAACCAAATCACATCATACTTGTATACATACTTGCTAAAACTATCTGTACATGCCTTTTATTTAACATCAACCACAATTTATATATATATATATACACATTCGGCCTTAGTCCATTTAATAAACAAATCAAACCATCACACAATGCACAACACATATACATTTACATATCACTAAATCGAATTCAACATGTTCAAATTATAACATCATACTTACTTACCTATCATGAACTTATACCATAAACAAATATGCATAAGTATAAACTCATTTCCAATGACCATCACAACCAAAAACATAAATATTCCATCGATCAAAAGAGGATAAGCCATCTTCGTATGGCTATTAATTACATACAAAAGTACTTAATCCACATTCGACTTTTTACTATGCTATACATGCCATATACCCAAAATCAACTTAGTAAAAATACCAAAGGAAACTGTTGATAGTGTGATAAGTCTTGCTGACGATCCCTGAACTCGTAACGTATATCCAAAATCTATAAAACAAAAGTAGACAGAAAAACACAGAGTAAGCTATTTAAGCTTAGTAAGTCATAAGCAAGCTAATACCAACTAAATTAACAAAACCAAATAAACAAAATCACAAGCACAACTTAGCAATAAAATCTTCCATGCACATAACATATGGTAAATTATACATATACATAAGAACTTATATAATTCTCAATATTAAGATCTCATATAGCTCACTTGACCGAATATACTATTTCAAAATGCTTACACATGGAACACATTCATAACTTTAGCATTTATAGAATCGAATAAGCAATTAACTTACCTTACTTTCATAACATAATTTAAATACATACCTGAGCCCTTTTAATTCGATTTTCACATTAGGTCTTCACTTAACAATGCCCGTTGAACCGTTCAGAATTAAAAGGGATACGCGGATGGTCGAAAGCTCGTATAATGCCAACGTCCCAGACGTGGTCCTACATGTAATCACATATCGATGCCACTGTCCCAGACAGGGTCTTACACGAATCAAATACGATGCCAATGTCCCAGACATGGTCTTACACATAAACACAAGTCGATGCCAATGTCCCAGATGTGGTCTTACACGATAGCACATATCGAATATCCTATGTCGTGACATATGTATCCTATATATTCCTACGGTTCGTACGGGGCTTACGGACGTCGAAACTCGATCGAATCAAGCTCGAAATATAGCCAATCACCACAATCACATTTGGCCATAGCATAAATAATTCAAATAATTCATTTCGATTATGTAACAAATATATATTCATAGATATAACAACATTTAAATGCTTATTGACTTACCTCGGATGTCGACGACTATGAAATCAGCTATTCGACCACTTTTGTCTTTCCCCGATCAAAATCTAATTTGTTTAATTCTTGATCTAAACATATTCAAATTAAGCTTATTTAAACACCATTTTATTCAATTTAGCCTAAAAACCATAAATGGGCAAATTACAATTTTGCCCCTAATATTTCACACTTTTTACAATTTAATCCTTTTTGCAGAAAACACAAAATACACAAAATTTGACTACATCATACAAGGGCCGAATATTCCTAGTCCTCATACAAGCCCACACATTTCCTTTATTTCACTTTTTAGTCCCTCAAAAATTTAATTTTGCAATTTAGTCCAAATTACTCAAATTCATCAAAAATTCAAAGACAAAACTTGTTAATCAAACACATATATTTCATATTTCATCATCAAACAACAAAAACCACAAGGTATCATCAATGGAAAAACACAAAATCATCATCAAAATAAAAAATTAAGACATGGGTCGGAAAGTACTCAAAGCAACGATCTCAAAAACATAAAAATTATCAAAAACCGAACTAAAACTCACCTTGATTCAAGCTTTATTCATGGCCGAATGGTGCTAGTCTTCTTTCTTTTTCTTTTGTTTACATTCAGTTATGGAAAACAACTAATAACCTTTGGCTTTTAATTTTATGATAAGTTATTATAATATAATATAATATTATATTAATATAAAAGTTTAATTTATAAACTTTAACATATAAAAAAATAACACATAATAATGGCATGTTTCCTTCCACTACATGATAAAAATGGGCTATTTTCAACATAAGTCCTCCCTTTTAAAAACACAACAACAATTAAGCACTTTCACAACTAACCATCAAGTTTTCATTTTACGCGATTAAGTCCTTTTATTTAATCGGACACCTAAACAACAAAATTAAAACACAAAAATTTAATACAAGCAAATTGACACATAATAAACACGAAAAAATAATTTTAAAATATTTTTCAGACTCGGATTTGTGGTCCCGAAACCACTATTCCAATTAGGGTCAAAATTAGGCTGTTACAAGAAATTTATAATGCCCGTACCTTGTTCTAAACGCGATTTTCGGTACATCCGACTCTTTAACTCTCAACTGGTAGTAGCTAGATATTAAATCAATCTTTGAGAATTGATGTGAGCACGGCCGGGAACTTGCCCAATTCGAGCACGGACTACACGAGGCCGTTCCACAATCCTTCGAAACCAGCTCGGGCCAATAATTCAAGGATTCCTCGAACCTTAAAGCAAGCTAATTTTAGCTCATTCTCAGCTCCCCGAGTTTCCCTCAGCTCAAATCAACTCACTTGAGCTTAAATCATCTCGTTTGAGCTCGATTTAATTTCTTTTTAGCTCATTTAATTTAGTGTTAGAATAATTTAAGTATTCAAATTAAATTATTTAATTTTGTTACAGCTCATAATTACATTTCAGCTCATTACATGTTTTTAATGTGTTTTGTCCTAGCCGTATTTAATGTGTCTTGATAAGTTTATATTAAATTTGTCTTAATTTAATTAGTATGTTAATTATTGTGTCTAAAGCATGTTAATACTTGGTTCATCCGAATTTGGCTTATTTTAATGTAGGTTCATGTCATTTGTAGGTTCAGCCGAATGTAGGAGTGTAATAAAGGCAAGGTGCATGCATATTTGAGGTTCAATGGACGGCATTCAATGGGACACATGCATGTGGGACGTTCATGCAAGAGGAAGCTGCTGATTGTTCATGTATTTGAAGATTAATGGACAAAATTTATGGACAATTGGAAGATAAATGCTTGGGAATTTCATGAAAGTACCAACCAGAATCTAGAACAATCCATTTCTTCTCCCATGCATGATTATTCTACCATTTATTAAGGTGCATGGACGTTGGCCACAAGGGAGGTGAATTTTTATACATTCAATTCAAGTATGTAAGGCACATTAAAGCCTCATTCGGCCAAGGGAGATGTAGGAGTATTAAAGGGCTGCACATTCATGGCATTATGGCTATTCTTCAAGGCTAAGTATGCATGATTGCATCAAGTGAAGAAACATAATGGTTTGGCCAATTCATGCACCATATTTGATACGAGTACGGTCGAGGACTGTTTCAATTTGAGCGAGGAATTTACGAGACCGTGCGAAACGACTTTGAAACCAACTCAAGCTAGCAAAGCAAGGAGTTTATGCACCTTAACGCAAGCTAATTTTAGCTTGAATCCAGCTCCTCAAACTTCATTTAGCTCGGTTCAGCTCACTAGAGCTCAAGTCAGCTCACACGAGCTCAATTAGCTCATTGAGCTTGATTATGCTTACTTTCAGCTCATTAAATTTATTGGCTGGAATAAATTAGTTTAAGTATTTAATTAATTTAGTTAAGTGTTAAATATGTTTTTAAGCTATTTAATGTGTCTAAATAAATTCGGCATTAATAGGTTTAAGTCATTTAATTTGTCTAAATTCCTACAGTTGTCTTAAGTCTTATAGCCATTTAAAGTGTCCTAAGCTAAGACAACTTAATTAGGTTCATTGAGGGTGCTTTGACCAAATAAATGTGCTTGTTTTAATGTGTCATAAGCTACCAAATTAATGTGTTCTAAAATGAATTAATTTGCTGAAGTTATTTGGTGCAGGTACATGCATGGACGGCATTTACATGGAGCTGGTGGCTTAGCTTTTCCAAACATCTTTTCGTGTACAGCAAAGGACACATGAATAGTTGTTGTTTCTTCTTCCCAAAACTAACCATTTAGCTCTCCAAGTAACCTTAATTGCCTTCACATTTGCTGGAGATCCTTTTCACACCCAAGGCTGTTCAGTTTTGAGTCTTCACACTTGGAGGCTGTCCAATTTCCTGAGTTCACACTCCAAAGGCTGTTGAATGCTCCAAGCTGCCCATTTAACTCCATAGACTCTCCAAATAACCAAGGCAGCTCAACTAAAGATGTTTCACACCATGGAAGCCATTCAAATTTATTTGTTCACATTAGAGGTTGATTGAATTCAAGTGTTCACACCCATTTGAATTTTCGTGCACCTCAAAGTTCATTAATTTGGCTGCTGCTCATTAGGCTGCCCAATGAGGAATTAAAGGCTGATTCACACCTTTGGACGAATTTAATCATCTTGTTTCATCTCCATAATTACTTCAATTTATTAAGCTGACTTGAGAAACACCATGGGACATTTTTGAAGCTTCATGGAACCTTCAAAGAAGCTGCCAAGAAATTTCCAAGAAACTTTAATTCATTAAGTTGCTGTTTGCTGTCCAATTGGTTGCCCAAAGTGTTTATACGGCTAGCCTAGTGTTAGCACTATAAATACTTAGTATATTTCAGCTGTAAAGGGACTTTTGAACCTTTTTATGAATTCTGATTACTTTGTGAGTGTTTCAACTCTCATCGTTCTCCAAACACTGAACTTACTTATCAAGCAACCCTTGTGGCGTTAATCCATCTTTGTTTATTTTCTTGAACTTATCACTTTGTCAAAAGTGTGGCGTTCACCCATACCAGAGGTTCCTATCTCTCATAGGTAGCGGGTCTCGGTTAATCAAAATATCTACCTATTTCCATTTCCTCCCTAAGTGTTCATATAAGTTTCGGGTCGACATAAGCATATTGTGTTGGTTCACTCTTTGAGCCTTAGCCGAACCATAACTTGTTTCCTTAGCCATTTAAAAACCATTATTTTGAGCTTATTTTTGTATATCCCAAGCCTATTTTTGCAAGTCGTTCAGACTTACTCAATTTACGATCGGGCAAACATTACGACTCAAATCTTCACCGAGGCGAGATCGTATCATTTGGTTTCAGAGCTGGTAAAATTGAAGTAAGTATCAGCATTTTTGGGATTCCCGGGATTGTATTTCGTTGAAAAAAATTGAAAAAAAACTTCAAAAATAGAGAGAATATATTTATTTGAAAAGTGCAAAATTCGAATTAGTAAAAAAAAATCGAAAGTATATATATAAAAAAAGGGGGAAAGAAGTTAGTTGTACGAATTGTTCTGCCTGAAAATTCATTGTTGCTAACAAGATCTTCGGCCACACTTAACCCCTCTTTATTTGTTTGATAGCCTACCCTTTGTCCAAACATAAATTCCTCACCCAACCCAACATCACTCTTGCAAATCGACTCCCCAACGGGTACTGGTTCGTCTAAGTAGTCCCTGGAGAACTTCGAGAGGCGAACTTGAGCGAAAAAAGGCAAGAGACTACGAGTCTATTTGAGTGAAGAAAAAGCCTTAAAAACGAGTGCAAACACGAGTGAGAGTGAAAATATGGTCTTTCTTTCCGAGTGACTTTGTGAGGTTGTAGTGAGGTATTTAATTTTCTATTTTTTGTTCTTTTTAACATTTCTTCTTTTCAGTAAATAGTCATGTCTCGAGAAGAATTTACAGCCGATGAATTTCAATACTTGGTGAATGAGATGGGCCGAATGTTTGAAGAAAAACTAGGTCCATTACAAAAGCAGTTGGACCGAGTGGAGGCAAAGGCCTGATGGAAGCAAACTCTGCCAAGTCGAGAAATGGAGGTAAGATCATCACGACGACACTACTCGAGAAGAGACTCATATCAAGACTCCTATTCAACAAGGCTTTCGAGTCAAAGAGAAGCAAACTTCGAGTCGAAAATCTTTTGAGATGCCGAACGAGAAAGTACGAGTTATTCTTCGTATGATTCGAAGACATCACACACGGAGAATTGCTCCCGAAGAGTTGATCAAGATATCTATGGGAATACTTTCTCTTTCTTTGAGCCAAAAAATTATCTCTTTGACTCTTTTGTATCGTCCTCACGTTGTAATAAAAACAAAAAAGAATAAATAGAAAAAGAAATAGAAAAAGAGGAAAAAGAAAAAGAAATTGAAAAAGAGGAAAAAGAAAAAGAATTTGAAAAAAGAATGAAATTGAGAAAAGAAAAAGAGAAGTGAGAGAAAAAGAAAATGAAGAAAAGAAAATTGAAAAGAAAATTGAGATTGAAAAAGAAACGAAAGAAAAAGACGAGAGAGAATTAGGGAGGAATATTTCCACTAACCAAGATATGAATTTTCCTCGTTGTGTTTCTTTTCAGGTTCCCGAAAGAACGAAAGATAATTTGTAACTTTAATACGTTCCTGACGAGTGTCGCTTTTGCATGACCGAAAAAGGTAAAGTTGAAGATGAAATTGAACCATACGAGACCGAAGGTAAGCTAGGTAAGGATCACCTAGCACTTGAACTTCCACTATCTTCCTTGAACGTGCGTAACCATCTTATCGATGACTTCATCTTTGTAAAAGCTCTGTGCCAAGGAATGGTTAATTTTCCTTCTTCGATTATTGCTAAAGTTTCAAATGGTGGTGAGACGAGCTTTTCTAACACAAATCTTTGCGTTGACAAGTTTGAAGGTGAAGTACTGTTTAATTGTCAAATGCAAAACTCGATTATGTGTGACAACACATTTTCATATAAGCATCTCAATTTATTTGATTGTGGTGATTATGTGAATCATTTACTGCCTTAGTTGAAATCCTCGAGTTTTTGCAAATCTGTTTTGAAGCATAAAAATAGTTTTGATTGTAAGTTGTCGTGTATGCAAAAATCATTATGGTTTGACATGCTTGACTTAATGAACCCTTTGCTACATTTTGACGTAAGTAATCAAACTCGCATGTTTAAACCCGGAATCTATTTTGGTTTGTTTTGTGGGAAAATCAAGCATCATCGATTGAGTGTGAACAATTTCAATTGTTTTGATACTTGGTTTTTGAATAAGGAAACGAAATTTGACAAATTTGTTTTCAATATAAATTCGTTCCTTAAACAATTTCTGTGGTTGTATATGAAGTTCGCGTTTCATTTTGATAAGGTTAACTCACCCACGAAGTTTAGACTACATTATACCCCCGAGGAGCGAAGGTTTGTGTTGATCGAGCAAGGTAAAAATGATCTTTGTTTTCCTACTCTTGAAGATGAACAAGGTAAGACGCTTGAAAACTATAAAACATTTTTGTTCTCTTCGGGTGACAAAAATCGCGTTGATGAATTGGTTTTTGAAAAATGCTTAGATCGTGGTTTGATTAACTATTCTACTTCATTTGGACACGATCTATCTATTTTAGTTGTTGATAAAAAGATTCTTGTTTTTGATAATTGTGATGATGCATTTGTTGGTGAGTCCATATTCAATCGTACATTGCAAGGTTTGATTGTGCGAATTCATGAACCATGTGAATCTTTTCAATTACTTGTTTGTGATGACTACGTCTACCTCTTGACTCATTACTCGCATTCCCATCATGACTGTTGGAAACCATTTGTGTCATTTGAATGCTTTAAAACATGTCCATTTTTGTTTCGAACATTTGACGAGGCATTGGCAAGTAAATTAATTTGTTTTCATGGTTGTAAACATGGTGCTTTGAATCTATCCATCCGCATGCGTTATACTTGTCTTGTTATGCTTATGCTTGGACTGCAAATTTGTTCGGATTGCTTTTTGCTAACTCATGGTTATAAATTCCAGATTCAACATTTTCCATTCGCCCAATTCGACCAAGGCAAGCTGCACGAACATTTTCGAGTGAACCAATGGCTCGACTTGAGGACAAGTCCCTTTAAAGAGGAGGGATGATACGAGCACGGTCGAGGACAGTTTCAATTCGAGCGAGCAATTTACGAGACCGTGCAAAACGACTTTGAAACCAGCTCGAGCTAGCAAAGCAAGTAGTTTATGCACCTTAACGCAAGCTAATTTTAGCTTCAATCCAGCTCCTCAAACTTCATTTAGCTCGATTCAGCTCACTAGAGCTCAAGTCAGCTCACACGAGCTCAATTAGCTCATTGAGCTCGATTATGCTTACTTTCAGCTCATTAATTTTATTTGCTGGAATAAATTAGTTTAAGTATTTAATTAATTTAGTTAAGTGTTAAATATGTTTTTAATCTATTTAATGTGTCTAAATAAATTTGGCATTAATAGGTTTAATTCATTTAATTTGTCTAAATTCCTACAGCAATTTAAGTTGTCTTTAGGCTATTTAATTTATCTTAAGTCCTACAGCAATTTAAAGTGTCCTAAGCTAAGACAACTTAATTAGGTTCATTGAGGGTGCTTTGACCGAATTAATGTGCTTGTTCTAATGTGTCATAAGCTTCCAAATTAATGTGTTCTAAAATGAATTAATTCGCTGAAGTTATTTGGTGCAGGTACATGAATGGACGACATTTACATGGAGCTGATGGTTTAGCTTTTCCAAATATCTTTTCGTGTACAACAAAGGACACATGAATAGTTGTTGTTTCTTCTTCCCAAAACTAACCATTTAGCTCTCCAAGTAACCTTAATTGCCTTCACATTTGCTGGAGATCCTTTTCACACCCAAGGCTGTTCAGTTTTGAGTCTTCACACTTGGGGGTTGTCCAATTTCGTGTGTGTAAGAGTATGCCCAAAGATCAATCATGAGATGGTTGTAATAACATACTTGATTTACCATGTTTATTAATATAAAGCGTTGTATTTATTATTTCAGTTTTTTTTCCTGTGTGTACAAATAAATTATTTTATAATAATGTCCTTAGAATAATATGATTATTCTCAAAATATCCTTAGTCAAGTATTATTGTTGACTAGGACAACAATAATGCATTAAGACTAACATGTAGTTGATTGATGATAAAAAGTTGTCATTGATATGGAGTGTCAAAATCAATGCATGAATATGTGTGTTAGAGAAAAACATATTGGACTGACCCGCTATGAGTATGTTTCTTGGATTATTATGTAATTGTCACAATATTACTCATAGTGATTAATATGTATATGATCCTCAGACTTGAGATCATCATGATCCCAACATTGTGAGTTGTATATTTTGATACAGTCAAACGTACACCGTAACTGGTTGTTCTATAAAGGCTGATGTTGGATATACCACAATCTATATAGAGGGATATGGTTGATCAATATAAAATAAGTCCCTCCTACATAATGTGTAACATCCTGAAATTTGGGGATTTTATGTTTTACATTATATCATGCGTTAGGCTAGCTAAGAGTGTTAGTTGTGTATGTGTAGGGACCCTAAGAAGGCTTGGGGTTGAGTTGGGCCTTGGTAGAATTTTTTTGTTTAAGCACTTAAAGGAGAGAAGGAAAGTGGCGTCAAGACTTAAGTGAATAAGTGTGTATTTTGCTAGCACAAGTGGAGCTAGTAGCAGAGTGGTGTGGCGTCACATGAAGGGGCTTAAGGGGTGGAGTTCGAATCCCACCAAATGTAAATTTTTGGGATTCATTTTTTTGTGCTATTCAAGTAATTGATGGTAAGTGTCGGCCAAGCTTTAAAGAAGGAAAGGAAGACTTTTTATTGATGGAAAGAACACTATGGAGGATGGTAAGGAGGAAATCAAGGGAAAAAGAAGGAAAGAAGTAAAGGAATTATGGAAAAAGGGGGATATGTTGGCCGAATTTTTTGAAGGAGCTTGGGAAAGAAATTTGGTCAACCCTCATCTTTTGGTAAAGGAGGTACGCGGTTTTAGTAGGGAGAAAAGGGGAGCCGAAATTCTTTTGGTCATTTTGCAAGTTTGTGCATGAAAGGCTTGTTTTCTTTGTAACATTTTAGTGATCTCTTTTCCGATCCTTTTTCTTTGTTTTGCCGAAACACTCAAGCAATTTGTTCACCTTTTTTTTCCTTGTTTTGCCATATTACTCAATCCATTTTGTTCATTCTTCCTTGGTGTTAGCCGAAACCCTCTAACATTTCTCTTCCATCTTTTCTTTTCTTTTTGACCATTTCTTCAACCTTTCTCTCTTTTCTTAAATCGACATTACCATGTGGCCGAATCTTGTTTGTTCATTTCCCTCCAATAGCCGAACCTTTTAACCCTTAATCTCTTCTTCATTATTTCTTTCTCTTTCGTGTTGGCACTCTCTTCTTTGATCGAATCGTGTTATAGTGGGAAAGCCGAATCTTATACCATTGGCTCATCCATAGCCATAAGTCCAATCGGTGGGAATCGGATTCATCATCGTTAAGGTAAGGAGTTTCGTCATGGTTCATTTTGATCTATTTCTTTGCTCGATTAGTTTGCTAAACGGATCGATGGATTTGACTAATTGGTTACTATAGGGACTAGATCGCTCGTTCTTATCCACTCTTTGTTCCTTCGGAAGTGGTGGTAAGCTGAAATCCTCTCCCTAAATAATTACATTCTCTCATCATAGTATTATTCTAACCGAGACTCTCTCAATGGAGGCAAGTGGTAGCGTTATTAAAAGAAAATCGATTGGAGGGCAAATAGGGAGTGGACTTGCAATCTCTACTCCCAAGTTCAAACGCAGGGCGGTATCGACAGTTCGGGATTTCCCACTGGGTTGTGGACCATCATCCGGTGAGAATAGGCAAATTGTGGTCGTTCACGATTCTAAGGGTAATCATTTTTAGATCGTTTATTTAGATTTGGATTAAGAAAATCTCTTTGGTTCGTTAATCGAATGTTATGGTGTCATAGGTGCCGACGATCAAGAAGGTTTAGTTCTTACCGTAAACAGGTGTGTAATCTCACACCGAAATCTCGTAAATTCGTGATTCACTATTATGTTGGAAAATAGATCGTTGTCGATTACAAATCTAATAATCGTGATATGGCATGAATCGAGTGACTTGCTTATTCAACACTATTTCTAAAGATCTGTCAAAATCGATATTAATTTACTAAATTACAAAAATGCCCCTATGGGTCGATTTACCAAAATGCCCCTATGGGCCTACTTACCAGAATGCCTCTATGGGTCGAATTGTTAGAATGCCTTAGTGGGCCGAACTATCAAAGTGCTTCAATGGGTCGATTCACTGTAATAATTCACTAGATTAATGGTGGTTATATATATATATATGTGGATATTTTATTTTATTATGTATGTTGCATTCTTTTTACATCTTGCATGGGATGGGAAAAATTGTATGGAGAGCAGTGTAGCCTGGTGGCATAGCCACAACTTTTTCATTATTATGCTTACTTATGATTTCGGTGGCATGGCCACAATAATAATATATTATAGCAAAAATGATTGCAAATTGGTGTGAGCAATGGGGTGGGTTGACTTGATCCCCACAGGTGTGATTGGTAGTGTCGGGGGTGTGATGGATGGATGGGATGGGTTGCATACTTTTTATTTATATACTGCTATGTACAATAGGCTTAGGCCCAAGGTTATGCTATGCGGTTTCAAACCCAGTGGACGACGGTAAGGGGATTATACACTGAGTTCTAGTAACTCACCCTATTCTCTTAATCCTTGCAGTAATGATCGATGAGTGAGGACTTGGGCCCATGGATGACTCGATGGAGGCCATACTTTGGAAATAATGTTTTCAACATTAGTAAACTTCTTTTCTGTTTTATTTCGTTACTTTTACTATTTTGGGTTTTAAAGTTGTAATAAGGCCTCTGGAATATGTTTTATTTTTCTTTATGTTTGGACGTACTTAATATCTTTCTTGAATTGTTTTAAATAGGGATTTTCTAAAATCATAAACAACGGTTTTTCTTAAAATTTATCAACAAACGGATTTCATAATAAATATGTACAAATAATTTAACTTGGATTTTTTCCTGCAAGTTATCAATAATATTTTCAAAAGTCACGGTTTTAAAAGTTCACTAGTTCGATTATCGATTCTTCAATCAACCTTTCAAAATTAGTAGTATTTTTATCAAATCTGTTTTCTTAAATTTTAACCTAATAACAACATCTTCAGTAAGATTCTTCAATCTTTACTCGTTTTCTTCATGTGACATGCCAGATCTAGTCATACCGCTTGGGCCGTGTTTGGGGTGTTACATTTTATGGTATCAGAGCCCGGTTGCAAAACTCGGCTGTGGTTTGGGTTCAAAAATGTTTTCTAAAACTGCTTGAAATTCGATTTATAAATACATGTTTTAGAGGAAGTACGGCACCACGAGTATCCAGCATCAAGTCAGTAAGTTTATGATTTCATTTTATGATTATTGTGGTATGACTGTGGTAAGAAAACTCCACAAAATAGAAATACTCTAGAACTTTTAGCTTTAGGAGCTGAAACTATAGAGATTGAGACTTTAGGATACGTTTTGCGAAAACAACTTTACTTCCTATACTCCATAAAACATTGCTTAATAAACATTGAATAGCATACTGATTCATAAGACTCTTAATCAGATTAAATCGACTTAGCAAACATGAGCGCTAGAGTACGTGGACGCGGTAGACGTGGACGTGGTAGAGGCTGAGGTGCTAGAGTTGTATCTGAGGCATCGGGACATATGCCAGAAACGGATGCACCTGCGTCACCTGTGACTGAAGCTGGGTCGTATGATCGAATGAGAGAGGATGACGCTCTGTCCCAAGCTATGTTACGAGTTCTAGAAAGGGTTACTGGGGCAAGAACTGGGTCGACAGCTCGTGGGTTGATATTGGAGCGACTCAGATTGAATGGCGCTGAAGTCTTTAGAGGTATTTTGGGTGTAGCCCCAAGTGTAGCAGAGTACTGGCTTGAGGCGGTAGAGCGGATTATGGATGACCTGGATTGCACCGCTGAGCAGAAACCGAAAGGGGTTGTGTCATTGCTAAGAGACGAGGCGTGACGCTGGTGGCTCACCGCTCGGGAAGGTACTCAGGCTGATCGTATTACCTGGGAAATCTTTAAAATAGCATTCCAGGGAAAATATGTCGGGGTTAGCTATATGGATGCCCGAAGGAAGGAATTCCTGAATCTGGTCCAAGGAGGTAAATGCATGGCGATATACGAGGCGGAGTTTTTGCGCCTAAGTCGATGACGCTCGGGAATAGTCTTGTCGATCGATCATGAACGCAGCGCGTGCATTTTGAGGATGGATTATGATGAGTTACTGCACCGATAGCCCCATAGAAGGAGAGGAATTTTGCTACACTTGTGGAAAAAGCTAAGATAGCTGAGGAAGTTAAGCACTCGGAATGGCAAAATCGAGACAAGGATAGGGGCAGGAATAAGAGAGACTCTGGGTATTCAGGTCCTGCTAGAGGATTTCAGAAAAGGCCCAGGAATGAGGGGCCAGTTCGAGTGGGTGCTCCAACTACTACCAATAAGTTACAGCCTTGCGTGGATTGTGGAAAACTTCACTCGGGTGAATGCTGGAAGAGAATTGGTGGTTGTTTCAGATGTGGATCCAAAGACCATCGGTTTAAAGATTGCCCTCGAGAGCCTGCTCAGACTCAGGTAGATTGTAACAGATTTGCGCAGCCAGCTAGAGGCGCTCAGCAGCCGCCGAGAGGCCGTGGGCCAGGTCGAGGTGGTAATGGTGTGGGACGAGGTCAGGGTGCACCGGGTAGAGGTACCAGTAATAGGGGTAACACGGAGGTGAGACAACCAGGATTGGTCTATGCGATCAGACGTCGAGAGGATGGCGATGCACCGAACGTCATCACCAATACGTTCTTCATATCTGATGTACCTTTTACCGCTTTGATAGATATTGGATCCACCCATTCGTATGTTGCATGTGCTGTGTCTGGAACTTTGAATATTAGATCTGAGATTACTGCTAGAGAAACAACTGTAATTATCCCTTTAGGACAGTTGGTGGTAGTAAATAAGTTATTTAGGGATGTACCCTTAGAAATTCAGGGAGTAGTATTTCTGGCGGATTTGATGGAACTACCATTTGGGGAGTTCGACCTTATATTGGGCATAGACTGGCTGGTTAAGCATCGTGCGAACTTGGACTGTGCTGCAAAGCAGATATTACTAAGAACTTTAAAGGATAAGGAAGTGATGATGATAGGTGAAAGAAGAAATTATCTGTCTAATGTGGTATCTGCTTTAAAGGATGAAAAGTTGGTACGAAAGGGGTGTGAAGCGTTCTTAGCCTTTATCAGTGCTTTGGATGCCAAAGAGTTGTCGGTAGAGAGTGTTAGAACGGTGAAAGAGTTTTCAGATGTCTTTCCCGAGAAGCTTCCAGGATTGCCTCCGGATCGGGAAGTGGAATTTGGTATTGAGCTGTTGCCAGGAACGGCTCTGGTGTCCATTTCTCCTTACAGAATGGTGCCGAAGGAGCTAGTGGAGCTTAAAGCTCAGATCCAGGAGTTGATGGATCGTGGATTTATTCGACCAAGTGTGTCACCGTGGGGAGCACTGGTTTTTTTCGTTAAGAAAAAGGATGGGTCAATGCGTATGTGCATCGATTATAGACAATTGAATAAGTTGACGATCAAGAATAAGTATCCGTTACCAAGGATCAATGATCTGTTCGATCAGCTGCGAGGAGCTTTAGTTTTCTTGAAGATAGACTTGAGATCGGGGTATCACCAGTTAAAAGTCAAGGAGGCCGATATTCACAAGACTACGTTCCGAACTCGTTATGGGCATTACGAGTTCTTGGTGATGCCGTTTGGGTTGAAAAATGCACCAACTGCATTTATGGACATGATGAATCGAGTCTTTCAACCCTATCTAGATCGGTTTGTGGCAGTGTTCATAGATGACATCTTGGTGTACTCAAAGACAGAAGAGGAGCATGATTCGCATCTACGGGTAGTATGCAGATATTAAGGGAGAAGCAACTGTATGCCAAATTCAGTAAGTGTGAATTTTAGCTGAGGGAAGTGACCTTTTTGGGGCATGTTGTGTCTACCGAGGGAATTAGAGTTTATCCCCGCAAGATAGAGGCTGTATTGGACTGGAAGCAACCAAAGTCAGTGGCAGAAATTTAGAGTTTTCTAGGTTTGGCTGGGTATTACAGGTGATTCGTTGAGGGGTTTTCGTTGATTGCTGCACCCTTAACTAAGCTGTTGCATAAGGGAGTACCGTTTGTGTGGTCAGATAATCAGCAAGAGAGTTTTGAGAAATTGAAGAAGATTCTAACGGAACCGCCAGTATTGATTCAGCCTGAGGCTGGTAAGGAGTTTACTGTTTATTGTGATGCGTCACACACGGGCTTGGGATGTGTGTTGATGCAAGGAGGAAAAGTGGTGGCTTATGCATCTCGTCAATTGAGGCCGCATGAGGCGAACTATCCCACACATGATTTGGAGTTAGCTGCAGTGGTGTTTTCTCTGGAGATATGGAGACACTATCTGTACGGGGAGAAGTCGATTATCTACACGGATCATAAGAGTCTGAAGTACCTCCTTACCCAAAAGGAGTTGAACTCAAGACAGTAGAGGTGGATAGAATTGTTGAAAGATTATGACTGCTCAATCGAGTATCATCCAGGAAAAGCTAACGTAGTGGCAGATGCGTTGAGTCATAAGGTGATATCGGATTTGAGAGCGATGTTTGCTCATCTCAGCCTTTATGAAGATGGTAGCTTGTTAGCTGAACTTCAAGTGAAGCTTGCGTGGGAAAAGTAGATGTTGGATGAAAGGTTGGGTTCTCGGCTTCAACAAGTGGAACGTGGTGAGATAGGGGATTTTAGATTAAATAGTGATAGAGTATTGTGTTTCCGCAGAAGAGTTTGTATGCCCAAGGATTCAGAATTGAGACAAATGATTCTGCGTGAGACGCATAGTAGCCCATACGCTATGCACCCCGAGGGAAACAAAATGTACCGAGACCTCCGTGAGCAGTGTTGGTGGCCAGGGTTGAAACGGGAGGTTACCAATTTTGTGAGCAAGTGCTTGACATGTCAGTAGGTGAAGGCGGAACATCAACTACCTTCAGGGTTACTGGAACCGGTGAAAATTCCACTATGGAAATGGGAAAGGATAACGATGGATTTTGTTAGTGGGTTACCCTTAACGCCTACTAAGAAAGATTCAGTATGGATGATAGTGGATCGGTTAACGAAGACTGCTCATGATAAACCAAAATAGTAACACATTTTAGGCCCACATTTAGTATGCTTTTGGATGAATTATCCCTTATTTTATGTAATTTGGTGCTCTTAATCCTTTCTTTTCATGATATATACTCAGGAAAACACCAGGGGATGAAAAGAACGCAAAACAGGCTTAAAACGGGATAAATGGGCCAAAGCATGAAATCGACACGGCCTGGACCAAAGATCACACGGCCGTGCCTCCTTAAAGATCTCGAACACGGCTCAGACCACGATTTACACGATTGTGCCCCATCAACGAAGTCCACACGGCCTGACCATGATTCACACGGGCGTGTGCCATGGCCGTGCCCCTGCCGCGGCCAAGAGGAGTTTTACTCAAATTTGGATGCTTGGAGGCAAAGAAACGCACACCAAAGTCCAATTAAACCCCCAATTAGGAATTGCACTCAAATTAGGATACTTGGAGGCCAAGTAACACATCTCAAAGCCTATATAAACACCCTAGGGGGCAACTTAATCGGGGAGTTCGGTAGAAAGCCTTCGCGCAGGGCTTTTGTCGTATGGTTAGCTAGGCCAAGGAGCGAAGCCGGAAAGGCCAGATTTGTGGGAAATCACTCGAAGATAGCCAGTTGATCCGTCTCAAGAAGCCGGAATTCTACTCAAGACGGCGGATTTCTCCTTCAATTCCTTCAGGGAGTTTTAGGGATTTCTTATGTTTTGTTTTATCTTTTCTCTTGAGATGTTTTCTTTATTCATTATGAACTAAACCCTTCAGATACCTGAAGGGGATGAAACCTATGATGAATCTTGTTATTATTTTCTAAATTATATGATAAATACTTAGTTTGTTCTTAATTATGTGAGCTTTATCCAAATTTGATGTGCTTAGGTGGGGGAGGAATAGACCCTGCCTAAGAGTAGATCTAGCATAACTAAGCGGAGTTGATCGCACACCTAGAGATAGGGTGACGAGATTTTGCCGAATTAGGGTGAAACCTAATATGGGAGTCCATAGATCGATTTATTGCTATTCTAGGGGGTTATTATAAGAGAACGAGAGTTCCACTAATTAACCCAGGGCTAGACGTTATTCGCCTCGAGGGAGGGTTTAATATACGTTAGGGAGTCTTACGGATCAAACTAAGTAAATAAAATCATATGGTTCAGTGATAGATAATAAGTGAAGTCTAAGTGGATTCTTCCTGAGGGTATCATCTAAATCAACTGAGATTTTCTGAAAGTTATCTTCCCAATTTTAGTCTATTTTTCCGTCTTTGTGTCCTTACCTTAGTAATTCGTTAATTTTAGATTAAAAGCAACTTCACTTATTTTAGGTTAAATAATAAAAAGAAAGTTAGTATTAGTACTTTTAGTTCCTTTGCGTTTGATAATCCGGTCTTGCCTAAGCTATAATACTGTTCGATAGGTACACTTGCCTTTAATCGTTGTCAGATTTAGTTTCTAGGTTTGATCATTCTTTTTATAAATATTTAAGCTCCGATTCACAGCGATCAAGTTTTTGGCGCTGTTGCCGGGGAACTAAAATATTAAGAAAGCTCTATTTTTATTAGTTTAACCATTTTTTTTTTATTTTTTTTATTTTTTTTACGTTGCTAATTTTTCCTCTATTTTGCTTTTGGCTGATAATTTTAGTCTATAGAGAAGATGGCACTGAATAATTATCAGTGGCAAGCGATGAGGACAATTCCTACTAAAGCGGCCAAAGTATCTTCAACCTCGATGTGGTCACCAAAGTTATCTAATCAGCTTAGAGATGATGAATAAAAAAATTGATGGTTTGAATAGTCTCTCGCAGTACACCTGAAATACAATATGATTCGAATTTAGGAGGATTGCCAACTCTCGAGTACCCACTCTACTGATATGGCATGGAAAACGAGCAAGCTCACTATACTGGTAACTATTCTAGACCACAAAATAATTTTTATGATAACACTTATAATGCAGTTGGAGGTACCATCCCAATTTCTCGTGGATGATCAAAGTAGCCAAAGGCCGAAACTTCCTTCAAACTTTCAACAACCACCTTACCAACAGGAAGAGGAGTCGAACCTTGAAGAGATGCTAACAAAATTCATGGTAGCTACAGATAACCGTCTCCAAAAAACTGAGACAACACTTAATGACCAACAAGCATCGATCAAAGGGATCAAGAACCAAGTTGGGGAACTTACTAAGTTAGTTATACAACTTGCTAAGCTGATCTCAGAACTACCACAAGGAAGCTTGCCAAGCAATACTGAAACTAACCCGAGTGAGCAAAATTAAGCCATTTACGATAGTGAAGGGTTAGACGAACCAAACCCAAGGGAAGAACCAGTGGTAAGCAAAGGTAAGGTTGAAGTGTACCATGATATACCAAAATCAGTAATTACAGAGTCCAACCTCGTGTGCCATATCCCGATGCAATAAAGAAAGACCACACAGAGGAAGAAGTCGGTGAACTCACACTTCGTGTAGACGACGAAACAATCACTCTTCAAGCTCTTGACTCAGCTAGGACATCGAGTAATAAAGGTACAAATGTTAATTTTATTGATAACCATTTGGTTCAACCTTCTTTACAGGAAGCATCACAAAATCACCTAGCTGAGCTAGATCTTAGACCTCGTACCCATAAAGAAATAATTCATGAAGACCTAAGGCTTCAGGTCCATGAACTAGACGAGTGGAAAACACACTTTAAAGAGAAACTAGGAATACACAAAGTGAAACCGAAGTAAACCCCAAACGAGCTGATAGGAACAACAAATCACTTCAAAATAGGGGATCAGGTATTGTTGAATAAGGAAGACCCTCAAATCACCAATTTAGACCTCAAGTGTAACATCCTGGATTTTGGGGTTTTGCATTTAATGTGTGTTGTGTGTGTGTACGCTATGCTCTGTGTGTTAATTTGGTGTGTTTGGGGGTCCAGGAAAGGCCCGGGGTTAAGCCAGGGCCTTGGCAAAATTTTTGTTTTTAAGCCCTGTTAGGGGGAAGCCAGCTGAGGCAAGACTTAATGGTATTTTCTTGTGTTTTGTTGACACAAGGAGTGATGTGGTAAGGTGGCTAGTGACGCCACTTTGGGAGCAAGGAGGGTGGCGTCAACAAAGGGCAGCTGAGGGAAGAGTTCTAGTCACACCGATGCCTTTGGAAGCTCTCTTTGCGTCGTAAGCTAAGGAGGTATTTCCAATGGGACTCTTTAGGGTGGTTGGTGGAATGAATCAAAGAATTTGAATCGAGTGGCTAGGAGGTGATGGGGGGGTTTGAGTTGGTCAACTATTTCAAATGGATGAGTGGGAGCAAAAGTAGGAGCAGAACAAGGGAGGAGTGGCTTGTTGGGTTGTTGGCCGAATTTTGAATGTTGGAAGGGGGAATTTCGGTTTTGAGCTAGGAGGGTGGTGTGCCGAAAGGCATTAGAGGTCTTAGGTTTCTCTTTGGTTTCCTTTGGAACCAATTCAGTCATTAGAAGGGTGTGATTACCGATTAGTGCTAAAACTGTTTTGAGCTCTTTTTCTTTTCTCTTCGACTTGTATGCCGAAAGTGTTAGCAAGCTTTTACCTCTTTTCTTTTTGAATTTTTGGCCGAATTTGAGAAAAAAACCATTTGTGCATTTCTTTGCTTAAATATCTTTTAGCCGAACCTTAGTTCATTCTTCCAATTCTCTTTCTTTTTCCTCTAAGCCAAAACCATCTAAGCCTTGCCGGAACTTATCTTTCTCTTTTCCCATTTCCATTATCTTCACAACTGAAAACACAATATCACTTCCTAGTATTCCATTTTCTATCTCTATTCTTTTTTTAAGCCGAAACTGTAGTTCTTCTTCTTCAAAGTTTTGTTTTCTTTCTCTCATAGTCGAATAGCCTTTTCGGCCTATTGGATCGATTCCACCCTGCTGCGAGATCATTGAAGGTAAGGTTCTTTTTTGTTGTACCACAAAAGCTGAATCTCTTCTTTATTAGCCGAATATTCAAGGGCTACTTATGATTGTTAGGTCGAGCCTCTCTCTTTCGCAAATCATCTCAGTTGAGGGTGAAGTATTTGTGGTGCGAACCATCTAGTAGACAAGGTAAGGGATTCCTCCCTAGTTATTCTATTAGCCTTTCTGTTCGTCGTTCGTTGCCTTAACCCAGTAGGGTTGTTAAACAATCATTGCTTTCGTATAGCAATTTTCTGATCAAGGCTATTCAGGGATGCAAGAAATGATCAAGCCGAGGAGAGGAGTGCATCCGTAACCCCTATTCCAAAGTTTAAGAAGCGAAATCAGATCGACAATACGAGATCAAGCACCGGGTTGTGGACCACCTTGAGCAGATAGATGATAGCCGCGTCCCGCTAACAAGAGTGTCGACATAGAAAGCATAGTATTGCGTGTTATCAGGTGTGTAGAATATTCACACTCTGTTATTAATGTGTTTTATTAATTGTATGGGCTGAAAAGCGTATGATCAATAAAAGTCGTTATACCCTTGTGGGTAAAGTCAGATACCGTATAAGTGACTATAACATTCTATTAATGGGTATGAAAATGTATGTTGTAATCTGTCACTATGATGATAGCATGTGCATTCATTTGATTTGTATGTTCTGCATGGGTTTGGGTTATGATGCGAAAGGGAAAGTATTAGAGACTGTCACAGTGGTTTGGTACCACAAGTGGGTTGGCCCCACATATATCTGATTCAGTGACCATGTCTCGGTGGCTTGGTGCCACGGTGGTTTAATTACCACGATATATATCTATGATTTAGTGACTTGTCCCAGTGGTTTGGTACCATAGTGGGTTGGCCCCACATATATTCATCAGGGATTGTCACGGTGGTTTGGTACCACGGTGGGTTGGCCCCACGTATGTTAATAGTGACTCGGTCACCAGTGGCTTGGTGCCACGTATGAGGCGTGTAGCGGATGGAGGGTTGATTGTAGAAATCCCCACGGTGTGTTGGGTTGGTACGGGTGGCGTGTAGAGGATGGAAAAAAAACTAGGTTGGGTTTGGGATACATTTCATTCATATTTGTGTTTGCTACTTTAAGTGGGCTGGGGCCAAATTTGCGGTTGTGGGCTTGATGCCATTTATGTGACATAAGGGGATTTACACACTGAGTCTTGGTGACTCACCCCTCTGCTTAATTTTGCAGGTAATCAGTAGCTCGTGGATCTAGGAGCCGAGGCGGACTCATGGAGGCCATAAAATGTTTCTTTTCGTAAACTCGTTTCTTTTTACAAATTATTTTAATTGGGGATTTTGTTATGTAATAAAACCTTCTAAAGTTAATATGCGGTTCTTCTTAGTTATTACTTATTTAAGATATGACATTATTATATTTTAACACGAATGTTAAGATGAAGTTTTCAAAACATAAGTATCATAAAACAACCGTTTTCTTTCAAGTCCAACAAAGATAACAAATTTTAGATTAACCCAACTCAGAAATCTTTCTTAAAACTACAAATCATTGTTTTTATTATATCACCTAAAACGAAAAGTTTCAAACCTTCGGTTTTTCTTTAAAATTTCCAAAGTCCTTTTGAAACCTTTCCCTGTGACATTCCAGATCTGATCGTAACGTCTAGACCGGGTTTGGGGTGTTACAATTGTGGTATCAGAGCCTAGGTTGCAAAACTCGGCTGTGGAATGGGTTCAATAATGTTTTATAAAGTCGATTTAAAATGTTATTTAAGGAAATGTTTTAGTTGGAGTATGGCACTCGAGTCTACCGGCACCCGATCCACGCGGTAAGTGTTCTAATTGTTGGTTGTTTTGCATGAAATAATTATGTTGTGTTATGATTACTAGAGTTAAGAGATCCAAACTTTAGAGAGATGAAACCTCTAGGTATAGATATGAATCATGAGAATTACTTTTGAATGCTATTTCTCATAAGACTCGCTTTCGGTAATAGATAAAGAAAGAAAGTACTAATCCATAAAAATCTTAATCAGATTAAGTCGTATCAGTAGCCATGAGTACTAGGGGGCGTGGACGTATCATGCGCGGACGTGGTAGAGGCCGGAGTGTTGGGTCTGAACCCTTGGAATTTGGACATGGGTCGGAAAGTGATGCACCGGCACCGCCAGCTGCGGAAGCAAAATTTCAGGATCAAACAGGCAGAGACGATGCTGTGTCTCAAGCGATGTTACATGTATTGGAGAGAGTTGCTGGAGCGAGCACGAGTTCGAGGGCTCGAAAATCAGGTTCGAATGACTCGAGCCAATGGAGCGAACTGCTTAGGGCGTTTACGCGTAGCTCCCAATGTAGCTGAGTATTGGCTAGAAGCAGTTGAGCGTATTATGGATGATCTTGACTTTACGGTGGAGGAGAAGCTGAAAGGAGTGGTGTCTCTCCTTCGGGACGAGGCGTATCAGTGGTGGCTCACGGTCAGGGATGGTACAGATGGTGACCGTATTACTGGATTTTCTTCAAGACAAAGATTTCAGGAAATACATCGGATCAAGTTATGTGGACGCGCAGCGTAGGGCGTTTCTAAATTTAGTTCAGGGAAATAAGTCGATAGCCGAGTATGAGGCAGAATTTTTACGTCTTAGTCGTTATGCCCGGGGTATTGTTGCCACAGACTATGAGCGTTGTGTTCGGATTGAGGATGGTCTGAGGGACGAGTTGCGAGTGCTGATAGCTCCGCAGTGAGAAAGAGATTTTGCTATTTTAGTGGAAAAGGCTAAGATAGCCGAGGAAGTGAAGAAGTCCAAAAAGAAGAATCAAGATAGGGATAGAGAAGAAATAAAAGGAATTTTGGATCATCAGGGTCAGCCGGGGGATTTCAGAAGAGGCCTAGGTTGGATGGGCCGAGTCGTGTTGCGAGACCTGTTATTGATAGTGGGCCTCAGAGGTGTGCTAGATGCGGTAAATTTCATTCAGGTGAGTGCTGGACGAGTAATAGAGGATGCTTCAGGTGTGGGTCTACTGATCATCGGGTAAGAGACTGTCCACAGGAGTTGGGTAGAGTACGACCAGTAGTATAGGGTTACGCTCAGCCGGGTAGAGGTGGTCAGCAACCACAGAGAGGTAATGGTCCAGCCAGAAGGGGTAATAGTTTCGATCTTAGACGTGGAGCACCGGGCAGAGGTGCTGGGAACACAGATGCAAGACAGCCGGGGTTGGTCTATGCAGCTAGACGCCGAGAGGAGGGCGATGCATCGGACGTCATAACCGATACGTTTCTTATTTATGGGTTGCCTTATACTGCACTGATTGATATTGGATCTACACATTCTTATGTTGCTAGTACTATATCGGGAACTTTGAACATAGACTCTGAGATCGCTTCTAGGAGATGATCAGTATTTAGCCCTTTAGGACAATCGGTAATAGTGAATAAACTCTTTGGGAGGGTGCCTTTAGAGGTTCAAGGGATGGTTTTCCTGCTGATCTGATGGAACTACCGTCGGGAGTTTGATTTAATCTTAGGGATGGACTGCTGGTGAAGTATCGAGCAAATATGGATTGTGCAATAAAGCGCATGGTGTTAAGGACTCCTAGGGATGATAAGGTGGTGGTGATAGGTGAAAGGAGGAACTACTTGTCTAATGTAGTGTCCGCTTTAAAGGCTGAAAGAATGGTGAGGAAAGGATGTGAGGCATTCATAACTTTTTTTTGTGCTCTGGAGGCCAAGGAATTAACTGTGGGGGATGTTAGAACAGTGAAAGAGTTCTCTGATGTTTTCCCAGAAGAGCTTCCAGGATTACCTCTGGATCACGAGGTGGAATTCGGTATTGATCTTCTTCCGGGGACAGCGCCCGTGTCTATTGCCCCTCATAGAATGGCGCTAAAGGAGTTTGTGGAATTAAAAGCCCAAATTCAGGAACTGTTGGATCGGGGTTTTACCCGATCGAGTGTGTCACCTTGGGGAGCGCCGGTACTATTCGTTAAGAAGAAGGACGGATCAATGCGTATGTGCATTGACTACCGTTAGTTGAATAAGTTGACCATCAAGAATAAATACCCGCTGTCGAGGATTGACGATTTGTTCAATCAACTAAAGGGGGCTTCAATCTTCTCGAAGATAGATTTGAGGTCGGGATATCATCAGCTTAAGGTCAAAGAAGCGGATATTCATAAGACGGCGTTCAGGACTCGCAATGGTCACTACGAATTTCTGGTGATGCCGTTTGGGTTGACCAATGCACCAGCAGCGTTTATGGACATGATGAATCGGCTATTCCAACCCTATCTGGACCGGTTTGTTATGGTATTTATAGACAATATCCTGGTTTATTCAAGATCGGAGGAGGAGCATGATTCGCATCTTCAGGTGGTCTTACAAATCCTGAGGGAGAAACAGCTGTACGCTAAAATCAGTAAGTGTAAATTTTGGCTAAGTGAAGTTACCTTTACCGCCCATGTTGTGTCTGGCACGAGGGATTAGGGTTGATCCCCGAAAAATTAAAGCTGTGTTGGATTGGAAGCCGCCTAAGTCTATGGCAGAAATTCGGAGTTTTCTTGGTTTGGCTGGGTATTACAGAAGGTTTGTTGAGGGGTTCTCTTTGATTGCGGCACCATTAACCAAGTTGTTGCGAAAAGGCGTACCGTTTGTCTGGTCTGATAAGCAACAGGAGAGTTTTGAGAACTGAAAAGAATCTTGACGGAAGCTCCAGTGTTGATACAGCCTGAGGCCGGGAAGGAGTTTGTTGTTTACTGCGATGCGCCGCACACAGGTTTGGGATGTGTGTTGATGCAGGAAGGGAAGGTGGTAGCATATGCGTCTCGGCAGTTGAGACGACATGAGGTGAATTATCCCACGCATGATCTGGAATTGGCTGTAGTAGTGTTTGCTTTGAAGATCTAGAGGCATTATTTGTATGGGGAGAAGTCTGTTATTTATACAGATCACAAGAGCCTAAAATATCTCCTTACCCAGAAGGAGTTGAATTTAAGGCAGCAGAGATGGATCGAGTTGTTAAAAGATTATGATTGCTCGATCGAGTACCACCCGGGTAAAGCTAACATGGTGGCGGATGCACTAAGTCGTAGGGTGATCTCTTACTTGAGAGCAATGTTTGCTCATCTCAGCTTATATGATGATGGAAGTTTATTAGCTGAACTTCAAGTAAAGCCTTCTTGGGTCAGTAAGATTAAAGAGAAGCAGTTGGCTGATGAGTCGTTAAATTCGAAGTTTCAGTTGGAAGCAGGTGATGGGATAACAGATTTCAGTGTGAATAGTGATGGGGTATTATGTTTTCGAGGAAAGACTTGTATGCCAAAAGATCTTGAGTTGAGACGTAAGATCCTACAAGAAGCGCATAGTAGCCCATACGCTATGCATCCTGGAGGAAGTAAGATGTATCGGGATCTGCGAGAACAGTTTTGGTGGCCGGGCCTGAAGCGGGAGGTAACTAAATTTGTGAGTAAATGCTTGACATGTCAGCAGGTGAAAGCAGAACATTAGTTGCCTTCAGGGTTATTGCAGCCGGTGAAAATTCCTTAGTGGAAGTGGGAAAGGATCACGATGGACTTTGTTAGTGGGCTACCTCTTACGCCTACTAAGAAGGATTCGGTATGGGTGATTGTTGATCGATTGACGAAGTCCGCTCATTTCATACCAGTTCGTGTTGACTACTCTCTACAGAAATTAGCCAAGCTATATGTAGCAGAGGTTGTAAGGTTGCATGGGGTACCAAGATATCATATCGCATGCACACCCTGTGTTTACGTCGAGGTTCTGGAAGGCGTTACATCAAGCGTTGGGTACAAGATTTGATTTCAGCACCGCGTTTCATCTACAGACTGATGGTCATTCTGAGAGGGTAATTCAGATCTTGGAAGATATGTTGAGGGGCTGTGTCTTATATTTCAGGGGTAGTTGGGAGGAGTTTCTACCGTTGGCAGAATTCGTATACAACAACAGCTATCAGTCTAGTATTCAGATGGCACCGTATGAAGCGTTGTATGGTCAGAAGTGTTGCACTCCTACTTGCTGGACAGAGTTGGGTGAGCGTCAGATGTTGGGTCCAGATTTGGTTTCGGAGACAGAAAGAAAGTTAAGTTGATTCGAACTCGGTTGAAGAAAGCGTCCGATAGGCAGAAGTCCTATGCTGATCTGAAACGTAAAGACATAGAATTTGCAGTAGGTGACTGGGTTTTCTTAAAGGTTTCACCATGGAAGAAAGTTCTAAGGTTTGGACGGAAGGGTAAACTGAGCCCCAGGTTCATCGGACCTTACCGTGTGTTGAAGCGTGTGGGACCGGTAGCTTATCAGCTCGAGCTACCTTCGTAATTAAGTCAGATTCATAATGTGTTTCATGTTTCGATACTGAGGCGCTACCGTTCGGATCCATCTCATATTGTGCTAGTGGAAGAAATCGAAGTAAAGCCTGATCTATCCTTTGAAGAGGAACCAGTTCAGATCTTGGATCGTGATGTTAAGGTATTGCGAAGGAAGACAGTTCCGTTGGTTAAAGTGTTGTGGCGGAATCACGGTTCAGAGGAAGCTACATGGGAGCCAGAGGATGTGATGCGACAACAATACCCTCATCTCTTTTGATCAGGTAAAATTTTGAGGCCGAAATTTCTTTAAGGGGGCAGAACTGTAACATCCTGGATTTTGGGGTTTTGCATTTAATGTGTGTTGTGTGTGTGTACGCTATGCTTTGTGTGTTAATTTGGTGTGTTTGGGGGTCCAGGAAAGGCCCGGGGTTAAGCCAGGGCCTTGGCAAAATTTTTGTTTTTAAGCCCTGTTAGGGGGAAGCCAGCTGAGGCAGGACTTAATGGTATTTTCTTGTGTTTTGTTGACACAAGGAGTGATGTGGTAAGGTGGCTAGTGACGCCACATAGGGAGCAAGATGGGTGACGTCAACAAGGGGCAGCTGAGGGAAGGAGTTCTAGTCGCGCTGTCAGCTTTTGGAAGCTCTCTTTTTGCGTCATGAAGCTAAGGAGGTGGCTTCCAGTGGGACTCTCAGGGTGGTTGGTGGAATGAGTCAAAGAATTTGAAATGAGTGGCTAGGAGGTGATGGGGGGATTTGAGTTGGTCAACTATTTCAAATGGGTGAGTGGGAGTAAAAGTAGGAGCAGAACAAGGGAGGAGTGGCTTGTTGCGTTGTTGGCCGAATTTTGAATGTTGGAAGGGGGTAGAATTTCGGTTTTGAGCTAGGAGGGTGGTGTACCGAAAGGCATTAGAGGTCTTAGGTTTCTCTTTGGTTTCCTTTGGAACCAATTCGGTCATTAGAAGGGTGTGATTGCCGATTGGTGCTAAAACTCTTTTGAGCTCATTTTCTTTTCTCTTCGACTTGCATGCTGAAAGTGTTAGCAAGCTTTTACCTCTTTTCTTTTTGAATTTTTGGCCGAATTTGAGAAAAAACCATTTGTGCATTTCTTTGCTTCAATATCTTTTAGCCGAACCTTAGTTCATTCTTCCCATTCTCTTTCTTTTTCCTCTAAGCCGAAACCATCTAAGCCTTGCCGGAACTTCTCTTTCTCTTTTCCCATTTCCATTATCTTCACAACCGAAAACACTATATCACTTCATAGTATTCCATTTTCTATCTCTATTCTTTTCTTAAGCCGAAACTGTAGTTCTTCTTCTTCAAAGTTTTGTTTTCTTTCTCTCATAGCCGAATAGCCTTTTCGGCCTATTTGATCGATTCCACCCTGCTGCGAGATCATTGAAGGTAAGGTTCTTTTCTCTTGTACCACAAAAGCCGAATCTCTTCTTGATTAGCCGAATATTCAAGGGCTACTTATGATTGTTAGGTCGAGCCTCTCTCTTTTGCAAATCATCTCAGTTGAGGGTGAAGTATTTGTGGTGCGAACCATCTAGTAGACAAGGTAAGGGATTCCTCCCTAGTTATTCTATTAGCCTTTCTGTTCATCGTTTGTTGCCTTAACCCAGTAGTGTTGTTAAACAATCATTGCTTTCTTATAGTAATTTTCTGATCAAGGCTATTCATGGATGCAAGAAACGATCAAGCCGTGGAGAGGAGTGCGTCCGTAACCCCTTTTCCAATGTTTAAGAAGCGAGTCAGACGGTGTCTGAGATCAAGCACGGGTTGTGGACCAAATTTTCAGAGCAGGATAGACAGATAGCCGTTGTCCCTGCTAACGAGAGTGTTGACATAGAAAGCATAGTATTGCGTGTTATCAGGTGTGTAGAATATTCACACTCTATTATTAATGTGTGTTATTAACTGTATGGGCTAAAAAGCAGAAGTGACTGAATAAAAAGTCGTTATGCCCTTGTGGGTAAAGCTGGGGATACCAGGTAAGTGACTATAACGTTCTATTAATGGGTATGAAAATGTATGCTGTAATCTGTCACTATGATGAGAGCATGTGCATTCATTTGATTTGTATGTTCTGCATGGGTTTGGGTTATGATGCGAAAGGGGAAGTATTAGAGACTGTCACAGTGGTTTGGTACCACAAGTGGGTTGGCCCCACATATATCTGATTCAGTGACCATGTCTCGATGGCTTGGTGCCACGGTGGTTTAATACCACGTATATATATATCTATGATTTAGTGACTTGTCCCAGTGGGTTGGTACCATAGTGGGTTGGCCCCACATATCTTCATCAGGGATTGTCACGATGGTTTGGTACCACGGTGGGTTGGCCCCACGTATGTTAATAGTGACTCGGTCACCAGTGGCTTGGTGCCACGTATGAGGCGTGTAGCGGATGGAGGGTTGATTGTAGAAATCCCCACGGTGTGTTGGGCTGGTATGGGTGGCGTGTAGAGGATGGAAAAAAAACTAGGTTGGGTTTGGTATACATTTCATTCATATTTGTGTATGCTACTTTGAGTGGGCTAGGGCCCAATATGCGGTTGTGGGCTTGATGCCATTTATGTGACATAAGGGGATTTACACACTGAGTCTTGGTGACTCACCCCTCCGCTTAATTTTGTAGGTAATCAGTAGCTCGTGGATCTGGGAGCCGAGGCAGACTCGTGGAGGCCATAAAATGTTTCTTTTCACAAATTCGTTTCTTTTTACAAATTATTTTAATTGGGGATTTTGTTATGTAATAAGACATTCTTAAGTTAATATGCGGTCCTTCTTAGTTATTACTTATTTAAGATATGACATTATTATATTTTAACACGAATGTTAAGATGAAGTTTTCAAAACATAAGTATCATAAAACAACCGTTTTCTTTCAAGTGCCAACAAAGATAACAAATTTTCGATTAATCCAACTTGGAAATCTTTCTTAAAACTACAAATCATTGTTTTTATTATATCACCTAAAACGAAAAGTTTCAAACCTTCGATTTTTCTTTAAAATTTCCAAAGTCCTTTTTACAACCTTTCCTTATGACATTCTAGATCTGGTCGTAACGTCTAGACCGGGTTTGGGGTGTTACATCAAGACAAACGAAGAAATCACTTTTGAGGTACTTAATGTCTTCCTATACGACACAGTCGAGGTAAGCAATCCTAAATTCAACACTTTTGAGGTAAACATTACTCGACTTAAACTTTATATCCACAACCGAATTGAGCGCATGAGAAAGGATTTTCACCTCCTCAAACCACCTTGACCACACGAATGAGAGGTAAAGTCTAGCTTAAGACTATAAACGAGCGCTTCTCGGGAGGCAACCCAAGCACTTACCCCATTAATTTTTACATTTTTTTCTTTTTTTACAGTTTTTTCTTCTTTTACTTTTATTTTCCCTTTTTAGCACCTAACTATAAACTAACCAAAGTGCAGATTTCCGCACCACACGGCCTTACACACGGCCGTGGCCGTGGCCTCTCTTGCTGCCACCACAGAGAAGGTAGTACAAGGGCGGGGCAACCATCGATCCATAATTCTTATTTAACCCCCTTCTTCCTTTTTCTTTTCCAGTTGTTTTTCTTTTTTTCATTTTCCATTATTTACTTTTATTTTTATTTTTATTTTTATTTTTATTTCTTTTAATTTTCTTTTATTTTCTTTATTATTTTCTTCTTATTATTCATTCCATTTAGATTTAGCTTAGGATACAATAAAATTAGGACGGCTGCTTCGAGGACTCTAACGGTTCGAGACGCTTTCCCACGTTCACCTCCAGTCCTATCCGGTTTCTTTTCATTGACTTCATCCAAAATTCAGGAAGTTCCACTTCTCTCCCTATCTTATGATTTTATGATTATTTTGCTATTATCTATCTTTGTACATTGAGGGCAATATACATCTTAAGTCTGGGGGGGTTAACTATAGTATTATTTCAAAATCCCTGAATTATTCCTTGTCTTAAAGTAAGTTTCTCATATTATGATTAGAATGAAATTTCTGATAATTTATGATTTTTATTGATATGTTTTAGATTAAGTCATTGATAATTGTGCATTGATAATTAAATTCTAAGAATACTAGAGAATCGGGCATGATAAGTCTATTTTTCAAGAATTAAAAAGTTTTTAGGATGTCTACCTGAATTTAAATATTACTTTGAAGTTTGAAATTTACGAGGTTGACATCAAAATACCCATAATTTTTGTGAGATTTTGAGCCTTATAGAGCATAAATTCTTTTTCTTGCTCACTTTATTGATTATGAGTATGTCAACATTGATCTGTTATTCTAGAACTTGCATCGATTATACATGTTGAGACCACACTTTTTGATTTGATATACAGAGATGATAAAGGCACCTAGGATTTAACCCACTTACTCCACTAAAAACCCACCTTCATAATTAACCCCTAGTGAACCCCTTTGATCCTAACAACCCTTTTTATTGACTCACCCACTAATATTAACCCAAAACCCTTTCTATATTTGTTATCACCATTCCTTGACTCCCTTTTTGTCGAGATTTGATTTTGAGCAGTTGCTTAACTATGTTCTATATTTCAGTTGTTAAAGTTCTTTATTATTACTTGATTTGTTCTAAAAAAAATGAAGTATATTCATTATTAGTTTTTATTAGTTATGTGATTAAGTGAGCTTATACGTTTGAATTCCAAATATTGAAGAAGAAGCTCGTATTATTAGTTTCAAAGTTTTAATTCATGTAATTATTTATTAGTTCATTTTTTCTAGTTAGGTAATTTGTCAATTCAGTCTCGATTCTAACCCTCTAATTCAGCCTTATTCCACACCTTTAACCCAAGCCCCGTTACAACCCTTTCAAAGACCTTTTGATTTGTGTTTCATCTCATGTTTTAGTGGTGGAGATTTGATTCTCATGCAAGCCTATGGGATTAACTCTTCATGTTTGACTTTTGAGTGCCTAATTTTGAACCTTAAACACTTTGAGTGATTTGAGTGAATCTTTAAGTGAGGATGTCAATCCTTGTCGATTTTAAATCAGAGGTAATTGTTTAGATGAAGGGAAACACCTATGTTTTGTGCTACAAATGTATAACTTAGACTGTTTGAATCTTTAGGACTCTTTGAGTTGAATTATCCTTGTATGAATCATCTCTGAATTATGATGAAACACTATTAATGACTATTATGAATTGAGGGAAGTTGTTTTAATTATGGGTTGAGAATTTTGCTTGAGGACAAGTAAAAGCTTAAGTGAGGGGGTATTTGATAAACCGAAATAGTAACACATTTTAGGCCCACATTTAGTATGATTTTGGATGATTTATCCCTTATTTTATGTAATTTGGTGCTCTTAATCCTTTCTTTTCATGATATATACTCAGGAAAGCACCAGGGGATGAAAAGAATGCAAAACGGGCTTAAAATGGGACAAATGGGCCAAAGCATGAAATCGACACAGCCTGGACCAAAGATCACACGGCCGTGCCTCCTTAAAGATCTCGAACACAGCCTGGACCACGATTTACACGGCCGTGCCCCATCAACGAAGTCCACACGGCCTGACCACGATTCACACGGGCGTGTGCCATGGCCGTGCCTCGCCATGCCAAGAGGAGTTTTACTCGGATTTGGATGCTTGGAGGCAAAGAAACACACTTCAAAGTCTAATTAAACCCCCAATTAGGAATTGCACTCAAATTAGGATACTTGGAGGCCAAGTAACACATCTCAAAGCCTATATAAACACCCTAGGGGGCAACTTAATCGGGGAGTTCGGCAGAAGCCTTCTGCCAGGGCTTTTGTCAGGGCGGTTAGCTAGGCCAAGGAGCCAAGCTGGAAAGGCCAGATTTGTGGGAAATCACTCGAAGATAGCCAGTTGATCCGTCTCAAGAAGCCGGAATTCTACTCAAGACGGCGGATCTCTCCTTCAATTCCTTCAGGGAGTTTTAGGGATTTCTTATGTTTTGTTGTATCTTTTCTCTTGAGATGTTTTCTTTATTCATTATGAACTAAACCCTTCAGATACCTGAAGGGGATGAAACCTATGATGAATCTTGTTATTATTTTCTAAATTATATGATAAATACTTAGTTTGTTATTAATTATGTGAGCTTTATCCAAATTTGATGTGCTTAGGTGGAGGAGGAATAGACCCTGCCTAAGAGTAGATCTAGCATAATTAAGCGGAGTTGATCGCACGCCTAGAGATAGGGTGACGAGATTTTGCCGGATTAGGGTGAAACCTAATATGGGAGTCCATAGATCGATTTACTGCTATCCTAGGGGGTTATTATAAGAGAACGAGAGTTCCACTAATTAACCTAGGGTTAGACGTTATTCGCCTCAAGAGAGGGTTTAATATACGTTAGGGAGTCTTACGGATCAAACTAAGTAAATAAAATTATATGGTTCAGTGATAGATAATAAGTGAAGTCTATGTGGATTCTTCTTGAGGGTATCATCTAAATCAACTGAGTTTTTCTGAAAGCTATCTTCCCAATTTTAGTCTTTTTATTCGTCTTTGTGCCCTTAGCTTAGTAAGTCGTTAATTTTAGATTAAAAGCAACTTCACTTATTTTAGGTTAAATAATAAAAAGAAAGTTAGTATTAGTACTTTTAGTTCCTTTGGGTTTGATAATCTGGTCTTGCCTAAGCTATACTACTGTTCGATAGGTACACTTGCCTTTAATCATTGTCAGAGTTAGTTTCCAGGTTTGATCATTCTTTTTATAAATTTTAAAGCTCTGATTCACAGCGATCAGCTCAACTCCTACCTGTTCGTACGGATTACTCGTTGCAGAAGTTGGCTAAGTTGTATGTAGCAGAGATCGTGAGGTTGCATGGGGTACCGATGTCTATCATATCAGACAGGGGTCCTAGGTTTACATCACGATTTTGGAAGGCTCTACATGAAGCTTTGGGTACAAGGCTAAATTTTAGCACGGTGTTTCATCCGCAGACTGATGGTCAGTCGGAGAGAGTAATCCAGATTTTAGAAGACATGTTAAGGGGCTGTGTGATCGACTTCAGAGGTAGTTGGGAAGATTTTCTACCATTGGCAAAGTTTGCATACAACAACAGCTATCAATCCAGCATCCAGATGGCACCCTATGAGGCGTTGTATGGTCGTAGGTGTCGTACTCCTACTTGCTGGAATGAGCTGGGGGAGCGACAGCTATTGGGTCCTGAGTTAATCTCGAAGACGGAGGAAAAAGTAAAGGTAATTGGGGCTCGGTTAAAAGAAGCTTTGGACAGACAGAAATCGTACGCGGATCTGAAGCGGAAGGAGATAGAGTTCTCTGTGGGTGATCAGGTCTTTTTGAAGGTCTCACCTTGGAAAAAGATCTTAAGATTTGGAAGGAAGGGCAAGTTGAGCCCTAGATTTATCGGACCTTATCGTGTATTGAAGTGTGTTGGGCCAGTGGCTTATCAGCTTGAGTTACCTCCGGAGTTAAGTCAGATACATAGCGTATTCCATGTCTCGATGTTAAGGCGTTATTGTTCGGATCCGTCTCATGTTGTGCCAGTGGAGGAAGTTGAGATAAGACCTGACTTGTCTTTTGAAGAAGAACCAGTGCAGATTTTAGATCGGGATATTAAGGTGCTGAGAAAGAAGTCAGTCCCGTTGGTCGAAGTATTATGGCGTAATCACGGGTCAGAGGAAGCTACATGGGAGCCAGAGGACACGATCCGGCAGCAATATCCTCAACTCTTCTAATCAGGTAAATTTCGAGGTCGAAATTTCTTTAAGGGGGTAGAATTCTAACATCCTGAAATTTGGGGATTTTATGTTTTACATTATATCATGCGTTAGGCTAGCTAAGAGTGTTAGTTGTGTATGTTTAGGGACCCTAAGGAGGCTTGGGGTTGAGTTGGGCCTTAGTAGAATTTTTATTTTTAAGCACTTAAAGGAGAGAAGGAAAGTGGCGTCAAGACTTAAGTGAATAAGTATGTATTTTGCTAGCACAAGTGGAGTTAGTAGCAGAGTGGTGTGGCGTCACATGAAGGGGCTTAAGGGGTGGAGTTCGAATCCAACCTAATGCAAATTTTTGGGATTAATTTGTTTGTGCTATTCAAGTAATTGATGGTAAGTGTCAGCCAAGCTTTAAAGAAGGAAAGGAAGACTTTTTATTGATGGAAAGAACACTATGGAGGATGGCAAGGAGGAAATCAAGGGAAAAAGAAGGAAAGAAGTAAAGGAATTGTGGGAAAAGGGGGATATGTTGGCCGAATTTTTGGAAGGAGCTTGGGAAAGAAATTTGGTCAACCCTCATCTTTTGGTAAAAGAGGTACACGGTTTTAGTAGGGAGAAAAGGGGAGCCGAAATTCTTTTAGTCATTTTGCAAGTTTGTGCATGAAAGGCTTGTTTTCTTTGTAACATTTTGGTGCTCTCTTTTCCGATCCTTTCTCTTTGTTTTGCCGAAACACTCAAGCAATTTGTTCACCTTTTTTTTTCCTTGTTTTGCCGTATTACTCAATCCATTTTGTTCATTCTTCCTTGGTGTTAGCCGAAACCCTCTAACATTTCTCTTCCATCTTTTCTTTTCTTTTTGACCATTTCTTCAACCTTTCTCTCTTTTCTTAAATCGACATTACCTTGTGGCCGAATCTTGTTTGTTGATTTCCCTCCAATAGTCGAACCTTTTAACCTTTAATCTCTTCTTCATTATTTATTTCTCTTTCGTGTTGGCACTCTCTTCTTTGATCGAATCGTGTTATAGTGGGAAAGCCGAATCTTATACCTTTGACTCATCCATAGCCATAAGTCCAATCGGTGGGAATTTGATTCATCATCGTTAAGGTAATGAGTTTCGTCATGGTTCATTTTGATCTATTTCATTACTCGATTAGTTTTCTAAACGGATCGATGGATTTGACTAATCGGTTATTATAGGGACTAGATCGCTTATTCTTATCCACTCGTCGTTCCTTCGAAAGTGGTGGTAAGCTGAAATCCTCTCCCTAAACAATTACATTCTCTCATCATAGTATTATTCTAACCGAGACTCTTTCAATGGAGGCAAGTGGTAGCGTTATAAAAAGAAAATCGATAGGAGGGCAAATAGGGAGTGGACTTGCAATCTCGACTCCCAAGTTCCAACGTAGGGTGGTATCGGTAGTTTGGGATTTCCCACCGGGTTGTGGACCATCATCCGGTGAGAATAGGCAAATTGTGGTCATTCACGATTCTAAGGGTAAGCATTTTTAGATTGTTGATTTAGATTTGGATTAAAAAAATCTCTTTGGTTGGTTAATTGAATGTTATGGTGTCATAGGTGCCGAAGATGAAGAAGGTTTAGTTCTTACCGTAAACAGGTGTGTAATCTCACACCGAAATCCCGTAAATTCGTGATTCACTATTATGTTGGAAAATAGATCGTTGTCGATTACAAATCTAATAACTGTGATATGGCATGAATCGAGTGACTTGCTTATTCAACACTATTTCTAAAGATCTATCAAAATCGGTATTAATTTACTAAATTACGAAAATGCCCCTATGGGCCAATTTACCAAAATGCCCCTCTGGGCTGATTTACCAAAATGCCCCTATGGGCCGATTTACCAGAATGCCTCTATGGGCCGAATTGCTAGAATGCCTTAGTGGGCCAAACTATCAAAGTTCTTCAATGGGTCGATTCACTGTAATAATTCACTAGATTAATGGTGGTTATATATATATGTGGATATTTTATTTTATTATGTATGTTGCATTCTTTTTACATTTTGCATGGGATGGGAAAAATTGTATGGAGAGCAGTGTAGCCTGGTGGCATAGCCATAACTTGTTCATTATTATGCTTACTTATGATTTCGGTGGCATGGCCACAATAATAATATATTATAGCAGCTCGACTGTAAATTGGTGTGAGCGACGGGGTGGGTTGACTTGATCCCCACAGGTGTGATTGGCTGGTCGGGGGTGTGATGAATGGATGGGTTGGGTTGCATACTTTTCATTTATATACTGCTATGTAAAATGGGCTTAGGCCCAAGGTTATGCTATGCGGGTTCAAACTCAGTGGACGACGGTAAGAGGATTATACACTGAGTTCTAGTAACTCACCCCATTCTCTTAATCCTTTCAGGTAATGATCAGTAGTGAGGACATGGGCCCATGGATGACTCGGTGGAGGCCATACTTTGGAAATAATGTTTTCGAACATTAGTAAACTTCTTTTCTGTTTTATTTTGTTACTTTTACTATTTTGGGTTTTAAAGTTGTAATAAGGCCTCTGGAATATGTTTTATTTTGCTTTATGTTTAGACGTACTTAATATCTTTCTTGAATTGTTTTAAATAGGGATTTTCTAAAATCAAAAACAACGGTTTTTCTTAAAATTTATCAACAAATGGATTTCACAATAAATATGTACAAATAATTTAACTTGGATTTTTTCCTGCAAGTTATCAATAATATTTTCAAAAGTCACGGTTTTAAAAGATCACTAGTTCGATTATTGATTCTTCAATAAACCTTTCAAAATTAGTACTATTTTTATCAAATATTTCTAATCAAATCTGTTTTCTTAAATTTTAACCTAATAACAACATCTTTAGTAAGAATCACAAGTTCTTTACTCGTTTTCTTCATGTGACATGCCAGATCTGGTCATATTGCTTGGGCCGGGTTTGGGGTGTTACATAATGGGAGTAATATCTTAGGCCACTTGATTGAGTGAGACTATAAATGCATGGCCATGCTCAAATAAGTTGATATGAGATGTCATACTAATTTGTATATCATAGTCTACTCAAGATATCAAGAAACATGGGATGGACTATGCAAGTGTGACTATTCCATGACTTGTGTCCATTCCAGAGATAAAGGACTTAAGGATTAATGCATGAAAGGTTAATCACAAAAGGTTATGTTGAATCATGTCTTCTTGTAACTTAGGTAGCAATGATGCATTGCTAGATGCCACTCATTGTTTGTAACATTAGAATCGTTCTAGTATTACTACTAACGTTACAAGAACCTACAGGGTCACACCCTATGGTTGAAATGAACGGAATAAAACATAGTTGTTATTGTGTTTGGTTGTCACATGAATTAAATTAATTTAATTGGGCAATCAAATATTGAACATAGTATATGTACAAGGATGTTGTACACATAATAAGAACATAGTTCTATTAATTTATGAATTTGGTTCGTATATAAATTTAAATAAATATAGTTTACCAAAATCCTTGTTATAATTAATGTAATTATAAATTTTCGGTTAAAACATTATTATATTTATTTATTTTTATGATTCATTATATATATACCAATTATAAAAGGTAATAGGGTAATACAGAGCTTTTAAAAAGAAACCTTAAAGATTGATTGTGAGGTCTAGCAGCCGTCAAGCAAAGAAACCTCAAAAACAGTTTTAGAGATTTCTTCCGTTCATCGTCAAACTGGGTGGATTACGTATAGGCCGAAATCGAAAAAGGTTGCGGCTTGGTTCGACAGTAGATCAAAATTCTTATTGCCGAGGCGTCACTGTCTACTCAGATTGAAGTTTTGGTAATTTCAAAACCATTATTTCACCCCGATTCATTCCTCACACATGGATTCATGGTTTGGATCACCGGAATTAATTTTATTTTACTGCGCCATGGGGTACCGGCGTTCCAACAGTGGTATCAGAGCCACTTGTATGATACGGACTCGGGTTTAAATACTTGGGTGATGCAATTGTATGAGATGCATGCTTTAATTTTATTACGTTTTCGTTAGTTTAAATCGTTTAAGCATAACCTGATATTTGTTCCTTTCGATAATTGATTAAATGTTAATCATGGTGTTGTGGCCTATTTGATTTTATGTTATTATTATTAACTATTAACAAATCTGTAATGATGCGACTGTGGTATTTACAGTTTCCAATAAGAGTTAACTGGCTAGTGGAACAAGGGTTTTTTCGATATGAAACCTCAAGGATTAAAATCCTGGAAACATGATTATGTTGATAAAAGTTATCAATTCGTGAGGTTTCATTTGACTGGGGTATGCGGTTCGCTTCCTCCGACCGCCTCAGACCCCATCTTCTTACAGTATATTTTGTTATTAAAAATTAATAAACTTGGTGGGCCACAAAAGGTTGAAAGGATATTTTATAATTCACCTTAGAAAATCGTTGAATTATGTATGCTATTCTTAACATGCATGGTGTTTGAAATGAATAGTTATAGCCCGATGACCCATTGATACATTTCACCTCGGGAAGAGTCGAAATGTATGCGAGTCGCCCAATCGTCTACGAGGATGAATTCTAAGCCTTCGGACAAATGAAAGTAAATACGGTTAAGATCGCGGAAACGATGATTTAAATTAAATATGGAAGAATGAGATTTGAAAATATGGAATGATAGGTTCGGTTTTATGATGAAGGAAGAGGGATAAAGGGATAGGTGATGTTTGGTGGAAATGGAATAAGGAACTTAAACAAAGAATCGATTCAACACTATGAAAGTGTCACCCCGGTTTCTATAGTGTTTAAGGTGGGAATATGGAAATAGATATGGACCAAAGACCCGTTATCAAGATTGACAAGAACCAATGGTATAGATTAATGAAAGAACAAGTCTAGACGCCACAAGCAATTGATAATTCTAGGAAACTTGTACGAAATCAAAGAGGAGAATATCTCACTCGGTGAACAAAAGTTCATGTAATTTGATTAAGGTTCAAAAGCTAATTACAAATAAAATGTGCAAAGTATTTATAGCCAACTTTAGAAGCTAGCCGAATGGTCACAAAATGCGTTAAAGACTAAGCAAATTTGTACTAGAAAATGCTAGAGAAAACTAGAAGAAGAATCCCTTCATGTGCTTGGCTAGGTTCGGCCGAACATGGCCCTTGGAATGCTTGTAAATTCGGCTGAATGAAGGTAGATTGATAGCCTTCTTGAATCTTGAAATAATGAATGCACCTTCTTGATGTATGGACAAGATTCGGCGGAAGGAGCTTGTGTGTGCATAGGTTGGCCGAACATTGGTATTGGGATGCTTAAAGAATATTAAATTCAGCCTAGGTACTTGAATAAGCTACCTTGAAAATCTGAATATGCATGCAGCCCTTAAAGGTAGCCTTGGGACGTGAATAGCCATCCATGCAAGCTTCTTAATTATTGTCCACGCATGAAGAAACAATCCCAACAACGCCTTAAATGTTGTTCACGCATGGAGACCACCCATCATTATATTCGGCACTTTTAATGCCTGGTCTTCTACACTTCACGAAGCAATCTTCCATTTAGTTCTTTGTCATTCACGAAAAGTCTCCAGCAGCCTATTAATTTCTCCCCATGCATGCCCAACATATCCATTAAATCCGGCCAAAATACAAGGCACGCCTAGGAGATAGGAAACGGCATATTTACTTCGTTTGGGAAATGAAACCAGCAACTAAATGTTTTGAACGTTGTCCCACGCATGCACCAACACTCCTTTAATTTGTGTTTCATAAAGGCTGCCACCCAAGCCTTTAATGCCGTTCATGCTTGAGGAAACAAAACCCAACAGCTCCCTTGCATTCATTCCGTCCATGCATCCTGGACAAGTCATTAATTCAGCCAACATACATGCATTAAATTCGTCCATTCATGCACCAACATCAAATAAATGATGTTCCAAGCATAAGCAGCTCATAATGGCGTCCCATGTTTATTTCAAACATCTCCTTTAATTTTTGAACATCATTGAATGGACGCCCAAGCTTTTCCAACATTGCATTAATTGATGTTCCAACTTGCTGCTCATTAAAGGTGCCGCCCATGCTTCCAACACTTCAATAAATGCTGCCGCCCATCTTGCTTCATGGCCTTAAATGTCTTCCTTTAAAGAACCTGCATGTAATAATTTCGGCACATTAAATCCCAGCCCCCTAAGACATCATTTAAATTATGTTTTGAGCTGATCAAAGTAAATGAAAATTGATTATTGCTTGCATTAAATTTCGGCTGGAGTTTAAGACAAATTAAATGATTAATTCGGCTAGTTAAATTAAATGGCAGCAAACTATTTAATCTGTCCTAATCTAGACATATTAAATATTATCTATTAATTATGCACTAAGTATGACTTACTTAAACTTATTTAAATGCAGCAAAATAATTAAGACCAATTTTAGTTATGTCCACATTTATTTAAAGTACTTAAAATCTAAAGATTCAACTCAATGAGCTGGAGCGAGCTCGAGTGAGCTCAAATCGAGCCCAAATAGACTAATCCGGTTTAATTTGGAAATGCACCAAAGTGCATATCAGCTTCACGGCACTTGGAACTTTGAATTTCGTGGGTGCCCCGGGCGTGCCCGTATCATCCCTCCCCTATTCAAGATGATTCGTCCTCAAATCGACCTGTTGATTTTCCAAACAAAATTCCCTTTGACTCGGTTTTTCCTCGATCAAACGGGACGAATGATAATCGTAGTACCTGAAAAGGTAGCCACAAGTTAACAAACATTCGTGCAAGCCAAATATAAGCAAAACAAAACAACTAGTTCGCATGCACACATGCATAAACACTTTATCATATAAAAGTTACAAAGCCTTATCAAATTTTTGCAACAAAGGTGAACAAGCTTTCAAGCTTGCATACGATTTGAATGGATTCCACAAGTCAAAATCAACATGTGAGTAACACATCAGATAGAGAAAATCGTCATTCCACCCTCCTCATCTTCCTACCTCGTCATTCTTACCTTGTTCGCGTAATACAAACCTTCTCTCCACGGGCAAGTAATGTAGTCGAAGCTTTGCGTTTGAATCAACACCTTTCAAATGGATTGTAAATCTCAAATACAACCACAAAATTTGCTTAAGGAGGAAATAAAAATTGTAGACAAAATGAACAAATTTCGCAACCTTACTCAAAAACTAAGTATCAAAAAGATAAAAGTATTTCAAACTTACCAGATGATACTAGAGTTCTCCATAGAGCAAATCAGAACGTATTCCCGGTTTAAAAACATGTGTTTGATTATTTAAATCAAAATGTATCAATGGTTTCTTTAATTCAAACTTGTCAAACCAATACGAATTGTGCACGATCAAGATCGAGCGATCAAAACTCTGGACGTGCTTCAAAACAGACTTACAAAAACTCAAAGATTTCATTTTAGACAACGAACAAATCTCGTAATAACCACAATCAAACAAATGAGGATTAAGAGAAAAGTCATCGTCATACCTTGACGAGTCTTGCATTTGTCGGATAGACACTACTCTACCGTCACACTTTGCATCACAATGATTATTATGAGATGAACTCGTCTTACCACCAATTAAGTCGTCACAATTAATCAAAGAATGGCAATCGACGAAACTATCCACATAATCACAATTATTTGAAAAATTCGGTCGAGATTGAAACTCTTCAAAAGTTTTACCTTCCTTACCTTTCGGCTCGCGTGATTCAATCTTACCTTTTTCAACCAAAGAAAAACATCGCTCATCAGGAAGGTATTGAAGCTGAAGATTTTCATTGCTCGGCTTCTTAGAATCATGAAAAGAAGAAATGGAAGAAGAACAAAGTTCCGATGAGTTAGTTAATTCAACGCTCACTTTTTCTCGCTCATCTTGTTCTTTTGTTTCTTTTTCAACATCTTTTTCTTTTTCAATTTTCTTTTCAATCTTTTCTTCTTTCTCTTTTTCTTTATTTTCTTTTTCTTTCACGATCTCTTTTTCTTTTTCAACTTTTTCATTTTCTTCTTTTTCACATTCTTTTTCACATTCTTTTTCAATTTCATTACAAATCATAGTTGTTACAAAGGAGTCGAAAAGAGAAGGGTTTGACTCAAAGAAAGAAGTCATTTTCTCGTAGAAATCATTTGCTATCCTTTGTGAGAGGTTCTTCGATCATGACTTCTTTGAATCATACGTCGAATAACTTGTACTCTCCCATTCGTCGCCTTGAAAAGGATCGTACTCTTAACTTTCTTTGCTTCGTCTCGAAGATCTCGTTGGGTAGGAGTCTCGATAATAGTCACTTCTTGAATAGTCATCGAAAGGGGTTCTTCGAGAAGAATACCTCGTGGATGTTTTCTTGGAAGTTTCTGAACAAGTATATCGATCAACTTTCTCGTCATCTTGGAAGGAGTAAGAATCATAATCAACTTCTTGTCTTGGAATCTATGGCGAAAAGGAATCACGTCGGGACTTCTTCAAGTAGTATTCGGCGGTATATCTCCGTGAGGTTCTTGATTCCGATTTTCGATTTGAAGAATCTTGTTCGTAAAGGGCTCCTCTTTCTGCACGATCAATTCTTTCGTGCAACTTGTCGAATTTGGAATTCATGACTTTTCGCATCCCGTTCAACAAGTATTGATAATCAGATTCTGACATCGCTTGTTGATTCATTTTTTTATGTTCTGCAAAGAAAGATCGTTAAAAGAATAAAACCGAAAAGTAAAACCTCACCACAAAAACTCAAAAGTCACTCACAAAGAAATATTGCTCACACTCGTGTTTTCAGTAATATAAGGCTTTTTCTTTAATGTAACACTCGTGCCTTTTACCGCTCTTTCTCGCTCTCGCAAGTTCATACTTCGATTCGAAAGGACTTATCGCGGCTTGAGGGTCGGCTTCAAAGTAGGTGACAAGGGAAAAACGTTAGGTATTCGGGTAGGCTAATCAAAGAAGAAGGCAAATGGAGTAAAGGTGAAAAGGGTGAAATACCAAATGGTGGTAGAAGGAAAAAAAATTGATGGTCGGGGTAGGAAGATGAGGAGGGTGGAATGACGGTTTTGAAATCGGGAACTTCGATTTTTTTTTTGATTTTTTGATTTTTTTTGATTTTTTAATATTTCAAATGCATGAAAATAAATACAATAGAAACGAATTTACAACTTGGAATTTTTTTGGATATTTTTTTTATTTTTTTCTATTTCTTCACGAACCTATTCCAGCTCTCGTCGTCGTCGAAAACTCCTCGTTTTATAGCTCTGATACTGAAACACCCCACACCCGGCCCACGAGCCTGGACCGGATCTGGTATGTTCTTTAAGTAATCTGGTTACAAAATTCTTTTATTACTAGAGGAAAACTTGTGCGATTTTTAAAAACTATTGTTTTGGGTCGGGCTTGAGTTAAAAACCCATTGATCTTATTTTAAAGTCCAATTAATTAAGATGAAAAAAACAATTAGGGTTTATTTTTAAAGAAATAACTTTTACTTAACTTTAATTGAAAATAATTCGTAACATAGTAATTAAAAATAAAAGTAAAGAAATGTAACTTATGGCCTTATTACATCAAGTAGAATCCCAAAATAAAATTAAAATACTTAAATAAATTTAAATATCCATATTGAATAAAACTTCAAGTGAGCATGGCCATCCCTAAGCTACCGCCAAACCCGGTCCATTATTGATCGTCACCAAAAATAGTCCCACAACGGGGTGAGTCAATGACTCAATGTGTACACAACACTAAAATTCAATAGATCGTGCATACATTTTTCATATCCAATACTTATTCATATAACAGATAAAAATGATGATGCAACCCAAACCCAAACCTAGGTGCCATCCGCTACACATCCCCGCACCAACCTCGCACACCGTGGGGACTACTAAGTCAACCCTCCATCCGCTACACACCATCGAAGCGCGTCGCTGCGATCGACGTGCTCATCGCCCATATAAAATTTGTGGCATAGCCACGGATAATTGTGTCATGAGACACCACATTCGAATAATGTAACCGAAGTTATCGCATTCGGATAATGTGACCGGTTACCACATTCGGATAGTGAGACCGTAGTCATCACATTCACTTCCCTTTTTCATATATCCCGAATGACCCATATTATTCATATCATGCATATCATACTTAAGTTCACATTCTTATCATATTTCACATGTTAAATATAACATATTTCGTAATCCTAATAGGAGTAGGAAACGTGCACAGTACTTTGTACCATATTATGGTACCTTAGCCACATTCTTATAAACATGCATATTTTACATATTACCATCAATCTTATTAAAAGTTAGTGTGGGGTACACACCTGATTCATTTAACGAAGTCCTTGAAATCCCAAGAACCGATCTCTGATTTAGATCCTTAACTCCTATATTCGGCCAATCATTTAAACACATTAATAAACCTTTTTGGCTTTAAAACCAAATCCTAGTAGGATTTGTATACTTTGAAACCTACCTTGTTGCCGATTGACTTAAGAATCAAGTCCCAAAACTTGTTGTATTCCTTCTTTGTGATCTCAAATCCTAAAAGTATCCTTGCTTTCCTAGGGATGTCAAAATTCCTATAATCACATGTTAGGTTTAATCTAACATTAAAACTTAAAACAAGACCTTTGGATCTTATAGTTTCTTACCTTAGATCCCGAAATATTCCTCCTTGTAGTCGACAGTTGTAGAAACCCGAGAGATCCCTTTAATACTTTAGTCGACTGCTTCCTTGCTTTGATTCACAGGGAGATTCGGCTATGGCTTCTAATGGAGAGGAAAATATTCGGCTAGGTTCCAACAACTACTTAATTTCGGCTTGACAAAAGAAAAGAAAGAAAAGAAGAGAAGAGAGCACTAAGAATTCGGCAGAGAAAGGAGGAAGCAAAAATTGATGAGTAGCCCTCCTTCCTTTTATAGCCGAAATTATCATCTAAGGAGTCCCTTACTTGGCCACCACTCCTCTCCGATAACTTTATCCTTTAATTATCATAAATAAAAGAGTTTAAATCCAACATTTATCTCTTCATAATAATCCAATTTAAAAATCCTTTATTTATCACCCTTTTTAATCGAATATTTATGAAAATAAAACACCTCCTTTCTAGAAGCATGTGCCGTCCACCTCAGTCTTCTGGAAGCAAAAATAAAACCTCCTTTATTTGCTTCCCAAGTGACTCAAACTCAGGCCCATTCCTCTTGCATATGGCGCCATTTCCATAGGCCCTAAGTGGCATCTTCAGACCACTTTTCCAAGCCTGTTTGTGTGTCAACTTCAACAAACTTTTTCTTTTAAGGCCACCTTGCCTTAATTTCCCCTTTTAAACCTTAAAACTCGTCATTTCTAGGTCATTTCTAAGTTTCCAAAAAATTTCGTTCGGCTCTGTAAACTTGACATTTTCTTACATTTCCAAGTTTCCAGAAATGTGCACTTTCCTATTTTGAATCATTTCCATACATTTTTAGGTTTCCAAAAATGTTCAAAATTTATTCTTAGTACATAAAACATGTTTCTTCGTACAATTAAACCGAAAATGCATAGGCCCTTTCCTGGATGTTACAGTTCTACCCCCCTTAAAATAATTTCGTCCTCGAAATTTTTCTAACTAAAATAATTGAGGGTATTATTGTCGCATTGCCTCTTCTGGTTCCCACGAAGCTTCTTCCGATCCATGATTGTGCCATAACACTTTGACTAGAGGAACTGACTTCCTACGTAACACTTTCACATCACGTTCCAATATTTGAATTGGCTCTTCCTCATACGATAAGTCTGGCCTTAGCTCTACTTCTTCGACAGGTACCACATGAGACGGATCCGATCGGTAACGACGTAGCATGGATACATGGAATACGTCGTGCATCTGCCGCAACTCGGTGGCAACTCCAATTGGTATGCCACCGCCCAACTCGCTTCAAAGATTCTATAGGGCCCTATAAACCTTGGGCTTCACTTCCCTTTGCGACCAAACCTCATCACCTTCTTCCAAGGCGAGACCTTCAGAAACACTTGGTCTCCCACTTCAAACTCTATTTCCTTCCGCTTAAGGTCTGCGTACGACTTCTGCCTATCAGAGGCTTCCTTTAACCGTGCTCGGATCATCTCAACCTTCTCTTCAGTTTCGGTCACTAACTCTGGACCCAAAACACGACGTTCTCCTAACTCAGTCCAACAAGTAGGAGTTCGACACTTTCGACCATACAATGCTTCATATGGTGCCATCCGAATGCTAGCCTGATAGCTGTTGTTGTAGGCGAACTCAGCTAAAGGCAAGTAGTCTTCCCAACTTCCTCGGAAATCTATCACACAGCCTCTCAACATATCTTCCAACACTTGTATAACTTGTTCAGACTGCCCGTCTGATTGTAGATGAAAAGCCATAGTAAAGTCCAACTTAGTGCCTAAAGCTTGATGAAGTGCCCTCCAGAACCGAGACGTAAACCTTGGGTCTCTGTCGGAGATGATCGATACTGGTACTCCATGTAACCTCACAATTTCCGCAACATATAACTTGGCCAACTTCTGAAGAGAATAGTCAACTCTTACCGGGATGAAGTGCGCGGACTTAGTCAAACGGTCCACTATCACCCATACCGAGTCCTTCTTAGTAGGCGTAAGGGGAAGCCCACTAACGAAATCCATGGTAATTCTCTCCCACTTCCATTGCGGAATCTCGATTGGTTGAAGCAATCCTGATGGAACTTGGTGTTCAGCCTTAACTTGCTGACACGTCAAACATTTCCCCACAAATTCAGTCACTTCTTGCTTAAGATCAGACCACCAAAATTGTTCCCTTAGATCTCTGTACAGTTTAATACCTCCGGGATGCATAGCATAAGGGCTACTATGCGCCTCCCAAAGAATCCTTTGTCTTAACTCCTTGTCCTTCGGCATACAGACTTTTCCTTTGTAACACAATACTCCTTCATCATTAATGCCATAATCCTTTAATTCCCGCTCGCACTTGTCGTAACTTCTAGCACTTAGATCCTTATCAACCGACTGTCCCTCTTTCACCTCCTTCAGCCATGTGGGCTTGACTTGCAACTCTGCCAACAGGCTTCCATCATCGTACAAACTCAAGTGAGCGAACATAGCCCTTAGATCCGACACAACCTTCCGACTTAGGGCATCAGCTACCACATTCGCCTTGCCCGGATGATATTCTATCGAATGAATCGTAGTCCTTCAACAACTCCACCCACCTTCGTTGCCTCAAGTTCAACTCCTTCTCGAGTCAACAGATACTTAAGGCTCTTGTGGTCCGTGGTAGATCACTGACCTTTCTCCATAGAGGTAGTGCCTCCAAACCTTAAGGGCGAAAACCACTGCTGCCAGTTCCAAGTCATGAGTTGGGTAGTTAACCTCATGAGGCCTTAGTTGCCGAGACGCATAAGCGACTACTTTTCCTTCTTGCATTAGCACACATCCTAAGCCCGTATGCGAAGCGTCATAGTACACCACAAAATCCTTCCCAGCCTCTGGCTGAATTAACACTGGAGCCTCCGTCAACACCTTCTTAAGGTTGTCAAAGCTCTTCTGTTGCTTATCAGACCATTCAAAGGGTACTTCCTTCCTTAGCAACTTTGTCAAAGGCGCGGCTATTGACGAGAATCCTTCTACGAACCTTCTGTAATAGCCTGCCAAACCTAAGAAACTTCGAATCTCAGCCACGGACCTAGGTGGTTTCCAATCCAACACTGCTTCGATCTTCCTAGTATCCACTCTTATTCCTTCTGCGGATACCACATGCCCTAAGAATGCCACCTCCTTAAGCCAAAATTCACACTTGCTGAATTTGGCATAGAGCTTCTTTTCCCTTAATACTTGTAGTACCACTCGGAGATGTTCATCATGCTCCTCTTCAGACTTAGAATACACCAAAATATCGTCGATGAACACAACGACGAACCTATCCAAGTAGGGTTAAAAAACTCAGTTCATCATATCCATGAACGCGACTGGAGCGTTCGTCAATCCAAACGGCATCACCACAAACTCAAAATGGCCGTATCTTGTCCTAAAAGCGGTCTTATGGATATCGCCTCCTTCACCTTCAACTGGTGATATCCCGACCTTAAGTCTATCTTTGAGAATATCATGGGGCCCTTCACCGATCGAACAAGTCATCGATCCTTGGCAAAGGATACTTTTTTTTGATGGTCAGCTTATTCAACTGACGGTAATCTATGCACATACGCATAGTTCCGTCCTTCTTGTTTACAAACAGAACTGGTGCTCCCCATGGAGACACACTGGGTCGTATGAACCCACGATCCAACAACTCTTGGATTTGAGCCTTAAGCTCAACTAACTCTTTTGCGCGCCATTCAAGATGGAGCGATTGACACAGAGGCGCTCTCGGCAAAGGCAAGTCTATTCCAAATTCCACCTCCCTATCCGGGGTATTCTGTAATTCCTCCGAAATACATCTTCAAAGTCTTTCACCATTCTAACTCCACTGACACCTTCTTCCTTTCCATCTAACGCACTTACGAAGTCTAAGAACGCCTTGCACCCTTTCTTAACCATTTTCTCACCCTTCAACGCCGAAACTACGTTGGGCGTAGTTTCTTCTCTCTCGATCATTACTACTACTTCATCCTCCGGGGTCCTTAGTTCCATTCGTTTAGCCGCACAATCCAACACGGCTCGGTGCTCTACTAGCCACCCCATTCCAAGTATAAGTTCAAACTCCCGAAAGGTAGTTCCATTAAGTCACCAAAGTTCACTCCACTGAATCTCTAGGGGTACATTTCGAAAGATCTTATCCACCACTACGCTTAGGCCTAATGGGCTTACTACGCTTATCTCCCTATCGGAAAGTTCGAGTCTAGGCCTAGTGTTTCCACTACACTACATGCAACATATGAATGGGTCGAGCCCACATCAATTAAGGCATAATAAGGCTTGCCATAAATAAGGAACGTACCGGTTATAACATCCGGTGCGTCTCCGTCCTCCCTACGGCGAATCGCATAAACCAAACCCAGTTGCCTTGCCTCAGCATTAGCAGCACCTCTGCCCTGTGCTCCACGTCCTCTACCGATACCGTTACCTCGATTACTCGAACCACGACCTCGTTGAGGCTGCTGTCCTCCTTTACCAACCTGACTAACATTCTGAGCGGCTGGTCGACTTTCATCTGGTTTCTTAGGACAATCCTTGAGCATATGGTCCTTGGACCCACACCGAAAACATCCTCCCGTCTTTTTCCCAAAGACTCCCTAAGTGCTTCTTCCCACAATGTTCACAAGGACGATCATCGCCATCCCGCACTGACTTGCGATTTTGTGGCCCATCAACTCTAGTCCTCTTTTGAGCCTTCTCGACGATCCAAAACCTCTTTTGGGCCTATTCCGATCCACGATGCGCTTTGTAGAATCTTTGATTCCTCGGCCACCTTGGCCTTTTCTACCAAAGCGAAAAACTCTCGCTCCCGATGCGGTGCTATCAATGTGATCTCGAGATCATCCCTTAGCCCGTCCTCAAAAGCGGACACGGCGCTCATGCTCGGTTGCCACTACTCCTCGAGCATATCGGCTCAACCTTAGGAATTCACTTCATATTACGCAACGGACTTGTTCTCTTGAACCACCCCTAAAAGCCTTCCTTTGCTCATCTGTATATACCTGGTTCCCACATATTTCTTCTCCAAATGCTTCCTTAACATATTCCTGTGTCGATCCTCACCGTGGCACCATCCCGAAACAGATTAACCACCACCGATACGCTTCATCGCGGCGTAGCGGTGCCACCATCCCTTTCAACTTTTCCTCGGGGTCGATCAAGCTCATCCATGATGCGCTCGGTTGCTTCCAACCAAGATTTCACCAGATCTTGGGTGCCACACCGATACTCCACGAAACATTTCGGCTCCATTAGCCCGGCCGCTCGAGCACGACTTACGGGTTCTCGAATTTCCTCCCCCACTGACCACCAACTCCAAAACTCGCAAAGACACTGCGACACAAATCTTCTCCCGTGCGAGCTTGTCGCTCAACACCCACACCGGGGGTGGTGGTGGCGGTGGTATCTCGTTGTCGGACCCTTGACCCGATCTAACGGGTTCGACACCGCCATCCTTCCTTCCTCTACCTCGTCCACGGCGACCACGTCCTCTAGAGCTCATTTCTAACGTCGTGTCTGATTAAGAAGTTTTATGAATTAGTCTTTCTTTCACTTGTTTACCCGCGAAGAAGTTTTATGAAAAAGAATTTAGGAGGGGTTCTTTCGTATTCATACATGCACACAGTCTTTCCATTCATTCATTCATACATCCATCAAACAATTATGAACTCTCGTTCATTCAGAGAAAGGTTGTAGTTTTCACTGTTATTGTTTTTCCACTACCTAGGGGTATTTTCGTAATTTTGTCCTACAGGGGTATTTTCGTAATTTTTCAAAAGGAAAAAGTTCCTTGGTGATTTTGTCATAAAGTATTTTGGTATTTTTAAATTCCGGGGTATTTTGAAAAATTTTGAAATCCAGGGGTATTTCGGTGATTTTGGACCTCGGGGGTATTTTGGTGATTTTTTTTTCTCCAAGCCAGGGTAAATTTGTAAAATCTTATAAATCAGGGATATTTCAAAGGTTGCAAAACTTTGAGGGTTCTTTTTGAGAATTGTACTTTCCAAAATGGTGATGTTAAAAAAAATTGGAAATCAGGGTCATTTTGGTAATTTTGTAAGTTAGGGGCACTTTTGTAATTTTCCCAAAATCAAGGTATCTTTGTTAGTTTACAAATTAGGGTTTTTGAAAATTTATAAAATAATGAAATTTTGGCAAAACTGTTGAGTAGTTGGTCATTTTATAAACCAAGGGCATTTTTGTAATTTTACCACTAGGGGTACTTTTGTAATTTCATAAATCAGAAAATTTTTCGAGAAGTAAAGATAGTTTTCGCAATTTAAAAGAGTAATTTTAAGAGTTTTAAAACTAGGGTTTTGTTGTTTTAAAAAAAACACGGCTAGTTCCCTTTCGGGTTTTAGTCATTGTGTTTAGCCTATGACCGCGTCCTCTTGGTCAGGGTGAACCAAAGCTACGCACCAGGCAGGATTCGAGTGGAGAGGAGGTGAGTCGCGCAGACTGCTTAAATACCAAGTTCCCACCGAAACCATTCCTAGACATGCGCATAGAGGTTGCCACACCTCATCGAGCCCCTTGGGTTAGGGTGAACCGGAAGCTACGCACTGCAGGATTATTATCGAAGAGGAGGTGAGTCACTAGGATCGCTTAGATACCAGTGCTCTTCCGGATCCAATCCTAGGCATGCGCACAGGGGTTACCACACCCTAACTCAGTGACTTAGCCATGGGTTTGTTTAACGTTCCTTAAGTCTTATGTGTTTGTGTTTGAGTAGACTAGTCCTAGGGTTCAAGTTCCTATCATGCTATTCTACGTTCCATTCCTTTTTCTACCCTTCCATATTTCATAACACATAATCACACAAATGGTTAGGGGTACTTACCTGGTGGACTGCGGGTCGAAGACTTAGGAGCCATGCCAGAAAACCTGTTTATTTCATAAAATCCTTTCAAAAAGATTACTTGGCTCGATTTGAAAACGTTTTGGACCTTAGCCTACAGGCCGAGAGTTTAAAACTGGGCTCTGATACCAAAATGAAACACCCCACACCCGGCCCACGAGCCTGGACCGGATCTGGTATGTTCCTTAAGTAATCTGGTTACAAAATTCTTTTATTACCAGAGGAAAACTTGTGCGATTTTTAAAAACTATTGTTTTGGGTCGGGCTTGAGTTAAAAACCCATTGATCTTATTTTAAAGTCCAATTAATTAAGATGAAAAAAACAATTAGGCTTTATTTTTAAAGAAATAAATTTTACTTAACTTTAATTGAAAATAATTCGTAACATAGTAATTAAAAATAAAAGTAAAGAAATGTAACTTATGGCCTTATTACATCAAGTAGAATCCCAAAATAAAATTAAAATACTTAAATAAATTTAAATATCCATATTGAATAAAACTTCAAGTGAGCATGGCCATCCCTAAGCTACCGCTACCCGGTCCATTATTGATCGTCACCAAAAATAGTCCCACAACAGGGTGAGTCAACAGCACTCAATGTGTACACAACACTAAAATTCAATAGACCGCATACATTTTTCATATCCAATACTTATTCATATAATGAGATAAAAATGATGATGCAACCCAAACCAAAACCTAGGTGCCATCCGCTACACATCCCCGTACTCAACCTCGCACAACACCGTGGGGACTACTAAGTCAACCCTCCATCCGCTTCACACCATCGGCGATCAGCTGCAATGACGTGCTCATCGCCCATATAAAATTTGTGGCATAGCCACCAGATAATTATGTCATGAGACACCACATTCGGATAATGTAACCGGTTACCACATTCGGATAATGTGACCGAAGTCACCACATTCGAGATAGTGAGACCGTAGTCATCACATTCACTTCCCCTTTTCATATATCCCGAATGACCCATATTATTCATATCATGCATATCATACTTAAGTTCACATTCTTATCATATTTCACATGTTAAATATAACATATTTCGTAATCCTAATAGGAGTAGGAAACGTACCTGAGTACTTTGTACCATATTATGGTACCTTAGCCACATTCTTATAAACATGCATATTTTACATATTACCATCAATCTTATTAAAAGTTAGTGTGGGGTACACACTGATTCGCTTAACGAAGTCCTTGAAATCCCAAGAACCGATCTACTCGATTTAGATCCTTAATTCCTATATTCGGCCAATCATTTAAACACATTAATAAACCTTTTTGGCTTTAAAACCAAATCCTAGTAGGATTTGTATACTGAAAACCTACCTTGTTGCCGATTGACTTAAGAATCAAGTCCCAAAACTTGTTGTATTCCTTCTTTGTGATCTCAAATCCCGAAAAGTATCCTTGCTTTCCTATGGATGTCGAAATTCCTATAATCACATGTTAGGTTTAATCTAACATTAAAACTTAAAACAAGACCTTTGGATCTTATAGTTTCTTACCTTAGATCCCGAAATATTCCTCCTTGTAGTCGACAGTTGTAGAAACCCGAGAGATCCCCTTAATACTTGAAATGATCGCTTCCTTGCTTAGATTCACAGGAGATTCGGCTATGGCTTCTAATGGAGAGGAAAATATTCGGCTAGGTTCCAACAACTACTTAATTTCGGCTTGACAAAAGAAAAGAAAGAAAAGAAGAGAAGAGAGCACTAAGAATTCGGCAGAGAAAGGAGGAAGCAAAAATTGATGAGTAGCCCTCCTTCCTTTTATAGCCGAAATTATCATCTAAGGAGTCCCTTACTTGGCCACCACTCCTCTATCTAATAACTTTATCCTTTAATTATCATAAATAAAAGAGTTTAAATCCAACATTTATCTCTTCATAATAATCCAATTTAAAAATACTTTATTTATCACCCTTTTTAATCGAATATTTATGAAAATAAAACACCTCCTTTCTAGAAGCATGTGTCGTCCACCTCAGTCTTCTGGAAGCAAAAATAAAACCTCCTTTATTTGCTTCCCGAGTGACTCGAACTCAGGCCCATTCCTCTTGCATATGGCGCCATTTCCATAGGCCCTAAGTGGCATCTTCAGACCACTTTTCCAAGCTTGTTTGTGTGTCAAATTCCACAAACTTTTTCTTTTAAGGCCACCTTGCCTTAATTTCCCCTTTTAAACCTTAAAACTCGTCATTTCTAGGTCATTTCTAAGTTTCCAAAAATTTTCGTTCGGCTCTGCAAACTTGACATTTTCTTACATTTCCAAGTTTCCAGAAATGTGCACTTTCCTATTTTGAATCATTTCCAAATCATTTCCATCCATTTCCATACATTTTCAGGTTTCCAAAAATGTTCAAAATTTATTCTTAGTACATAAAACATGTTACTTCGTACAATTAAACCGAAAATGCATAGGCCTTTTCCAGGATGTTACAGATACCAGATGATACAGTCTGCCTCGGGAAGAGTCGAAATGTATGCGAGTCACCCAATCGTCTACAAGGATGAATTCTAAGCCTTCAGACAAATGAAAGTAAATACGGTTAACATCGCAGAAACGATAATTTAAATTAAATATGGAAGAATGAGATTTGAAAATATGGAATGATAGGTTCGGTTTTATGATGAAGGAAGAGGGATAAAGGGATATGCGATGTTTGGTGGAAATGGAATAAGGAACTTAAACAAAGAATCTATTCAACACTATGAAAGTGTCACCCCGGTTTCTATAGTGTTTAAGGTGGGAATATGGAAATCGATATGGACCAAAGACCCGTTATCAAGATTCACAAGAACCAATGGTATAGATTAATGAAAGAACAAGTCTAGACGCCACAAGCAATTGATAAGTCTAGGAAACTTGTACGAAATCGAAGAGGAGAATATCTCACTCGGTGAACAAAACTTCATGTAATTTGATTAAGGTTCAAAAGCTAATTACAAATAAAATGTGCAAAGTATTTATAGCCAACTTTAGAAGCTAGCCGAATGGTCACAAAATGCCTTAAAGACTAAGCAAATTTGTACTAGAAAATGCAAGAGAAATCTAGAAGAAAAATCCCTTCATGTGCTTGGCTAGGTTCGACCGAACATGGCCCTTGGAATGCTTGTAAATTCGGCTGAATGACGGTAGATTGATAGCCTTCATGAATCTTGAAATAATGAATGCACCTTCTTGATGTATGGACAAGATTCGGCGGAAGGAGCGTGTGTGTGGATAGGTTGGCCGAACATTGGTATTGGGATGCTTAAAGAATATTAAATTCAGCCCAGGTACTTGAATAAGCTACCTTGAAAATCTGAATATGCATGCAGCCCTTAAAGGTAGCCTTGGGACGTGAATAGCCATCCATGCAAGCTTCTTAATTGTTGTCCACGCATGAAGAAACAATCCCAACAATGCCTTAAATGCTGTTCACGCATGGAGACCACCCATCATTAAATTCGGCACTTTTAAAGCCTGGTCTTCTACACTTCACGAAGCAATCTTCCATTTAGTTCTTTGTCATTCACGAAAAGTCTACAGCAGCCTATTAATTTCTCCCCATGCATGCCAAACATATCCATTAAATCCGGCCAAAATACAAGGCACGCCTAGGAGATAGGAAACGGCACATTTACTTCCTTTGGGAAATGAAACCAGCAACTAAATGTTTTGAACATTGTCCCACGCATGCACCAACACTCCTTTAATTTGTGTTTCATAAAGGCTGCCGCCCAAGCCTTTAATGCCGTCCATGCTTGAGGAAACAAAACCCAACAGCTCCCTTGCATTCATTCCATCCATGCATGCTAGACAAGTCATTAATTCAGCTAACATACATGCATTAAATTCGTCCATTCATGCACCAACATCAAATAAATGATGTTCCAAGCATAAGCAGCTCATAATGGCGTCCCATGTATATTTCCAACATCTCTTTTAATTTTTTAACATCATTGAATGGACGCCCAAGCTTCTCCAGCATTGCATTAATTGATGTTCCAACTTGCTGCTCATTAAAGGTGCCGTCCATGCTTCCAACACTTCAATAAATGTTGCTGCCCATCTTGCTTCATGGCCTTAAATGTCTTCCTTTAAAGCATCTACATGTAATAATTTCGGCACATTAAATCCCAGCCCCCTAAGACATCATTTAAATCATGTTTTGGGCTGATCAAAGTAAATGAAAATTGATTATTGCTTGCATTAAATTTCGGCTGGAGTTTAAGACAAATTAAATGATTAATTCGGCTAGTTAAATTAAATGGCAGCAAACTACTTAATTTGTCCTAATCTAGACATATTAAATATTATCTATTAATTATGCACTAAGTATGACTTACTTAAACTTATTTAAATGCAGCAAAATAATTAAGACCAATTTTAGTTATGTCCACATTTATTTAAAGTACTTAAAATCTAAAGATTCAGCTCAATGAGCTGGAGCGAGCTCGAGTGAGCTCAAATTGAGCCAAAATAGACTAATCCGGTTCAATTTGGAAATGCACCAAAGTGCATGTCAGCTTCACGGCATTTGGAACTTTGAATTTCATGGGTGCCCCGGGCGTGCCCGTATCATCCCTCCCCTCTTCAAGACGATTCGTCCTCGAATCGACCTGTTGATTTTCCGAACAAAATTCCCTTTGATTCGGTTTTTCCTCGATCAAACAGGACGGATGATAATCGTAGTACCTGAAAAGGTAGCCACAAGTTAACAAACATTCGTGCAAGCCAAATATAAGCAAAACAAAACAACTAGTTCGCACGCACACAGGCATAAACACTTTATCATATAAAAGTAACAAAGCCTTATAAAATTTTTGTAACAAAGGTGAACAAGCTTTAAAGCTTGCATACGATTCGAATGGATTCCACAAGTCAAAATCAACATGTGAGTAACACATCAGATGGAGAAAATCGTCATTCCACCCTCCTCATCTTCCTACCTTGTTCGCGTAATACAAACCTTCTCTCCACGGGCAAGTAATGTAGTCGAAGCTTTGCGTTTGAATCAACACCTTTCAAATGGATTGTAAATCTCAAATACAACCACAAAATTTGCTTAAGGAGCAAATAAAAATTGTAGACAAAATGAACAAATTTCGCAACCTTACTCAAAAACCAAGTATAAAAAAGATAGAAGTATTTCAAACTTACAAGATGATACTTGAGTTCTCCATAGAGCAAATCAGAACGTATTCCCAGTTTAAAAACATGCGTTTGATTATTTAAATCAAAATGTATCAATGGTTTCTTTAATTCAAACTTGTCAAACCAATAGGAATTGTGCACGATCAAGATCGAGCGATCAAAACTCTGGACGTGCTTCAAAACAGACTTACAAAAACTCAAAGATTTCATTTTGGACAACGAACAAATCTCGTAATAACCACAATCAAACAAATGAGGATTAAGAGAAAAGTCATCGTCATACCTTGACGAGTCTTGCATTTGTCGGATAGACACTACTATACCGTCACACTTTGCATCACAATGATTATTATGAGATGAACTCGTCTTACCACCAATTAAGTCATCACAATTAATCAAAGAATGGCAATCGACGAAGCTATCCACATAATCACAATTATTTGAAAAATTCGGTCGAGATTGAAACTCTTCAAAAGTTTTACCTTCCTTACCTTTCGGCTCGCGTGATTCAATCTTACCTTTTTCAACCAAAGAAAAACGTCGCTCATCAGGAAGGTATTGAAGCTGAAGATTTTCATTGCTCAGCTTCTTAGAATCCTAAAAAGAAGAAACGGAAGAAGAACAAAGTTCCGATGAGTTAGCTAATTCAACGCTCACTTTTTCTCGCTCATCTTGTTCTTTTGTTTCTTTTTCAACATCTTTTTCTCTTTCAATTTTCTTTTCAATCTTTTCTTCTTTCTCTTTTTCTTTATTTTCTTTTTCTTTCACGATCTCTTTTTCTTTTTAAACTTTTTCATTTTCTTCTTTTTCACATTCTTTTTCAATTTCGTTACAAATCATAGTTGTTACAAAGGAGTCGAAAAGAGAAGGGTTTGACTCAAAGAAAGAAGTCATTTTCTCGTAGAAATCATTTGCTATCCTTTGTGAGAGGTTCTTCGATCGTGACTTCTTTGAATCATACATCGAATAACTTGTACTCTCCCATTCGTCGCCTTGAAAAGCATCGTGCTCTTAACTTTCTTTGCTCCGTCTCGAAGATCTCGTTGGGTAGGAGTCTCGATAATAGTCACTTCTTGAATAGTCATTGGAAGGGGTTCTTCGAGAAGAATACCTCGTGGATGTTTTCTTGGAAGTTTCTAAACGGGTATATCGATCAACTTGCTCGTCATCTTGGAAGGAGTAAGAATCATAATCAACTTCTTGTCTTGGAATCTATGGCGAAAAGGAATCACGTCGGGACTTCTTCAAGTAGTATTCGGCGGTATATCTCCGTGAGGTTCTTGTTTTCGATTTTCGATTTGAAGAATCTTGTTCGTAAAGGGCTCCTCTTTCCGCACGATCAATTCTTTCATGCAACTTGTCAAATTTGGAATTCATGACTTTTCGTATCCCGTTCAACAAGTGTTGATAATCAGATTCTGACATCGCTTGTTGATTCATTTTTTTATGTTCTGCAAAGAAAGATCGTTAAAAGAATAAAACCGAAAAGTAAAACCTCACCACAAAAACTCACAAGTCACTCACAAAGAAAAATTGCTCACACTCGTGTTTTCACTCATATAAGGCTTTTTCTTTAATGTAACACTCGTGCCTTTTACAGCTCTTTCTCGCTCTCGCAAGTTTGTACTTCGTTTCAAAAGGACTTATTGTGGCTTGAGGGTCAGCTTCAAAGTAGGTGACAAGGGAAAACGTTAGGTATTCGGGTAGGCTAATCAAAGAAGAAGGCAAATGGAGTAAAGGTGAAAAGGGTGAAATACCAAATGGTGGTAGAAGGAAAAAAAAAATTGATGGTCGGGGTAGGAAGATGAGAAGGGTGGAACGACGATTTTAAAATCAGGAACAAAATAGAAGAAATGAAGAATACTTGCAAACTTTCAAAAATTTCCACAACTTTTTTTTTCAATATTTTTTTTGTACTTGAATTTTTTTTTAACTTCAATTTTTTTTGAATTTTCGTTTTTTTTAACACTTCAAATGCATGAAAATAAATACAATAGAAACGAAATTACAACTTGGAATTTTTTTTCAATATTTTTTTATTTTTTTCTATTTCTTCACGAACCTATTCCAGCTCTCGTCGTCATCGAAAACTCCTCATTTTATAGCTCTGATACCAGATGATACAGTCTGCCTCGGGAAGAGTCGAAATGTATGCAAGTCACCCAATCGTCTACGAGGATGAATTCTAAGCCTTCGGACAAATGAAAGTAAATACGGTTAAGATCGCGAAAACGATGATTTAAATTAAATATGGAAGAATGAGATTTGAAAAAATGGAATGATAGGTTCAGTTTTATGATGAATGAATAGGGATAAAGGGATATGTGATGTTTGGTGGAAATGGAATAAGGAACTTAAACAAAGAATCGATTCAACACTATGAAAGTGTCACCTCGGTTTCTATAGTGTTTAAGGTGGGAATATGGAAATCGATATGGACCAAAGACCCGTTATCAAGATTCACAAGAACCAATGGTATAGATTAATGAAAGAACAAGTCCAGGCGCCACAAGAAATTGATAAGTCTAGGAAACTTGTACGAAATCGAAGAGGAGAATATCTCACTCGGTGAACAAAAGTTCATGTAATTTGATTAAGGTTCAAAAGCTAATTACAAATAAAATGTGCAAAGTATTTATAGCCAACTTTAGAAGCTAGCCGAATGGTCACAAAATGCCTTAAAGACTAAGCAAATTTGTACTAGAAAATGCAATAGAAATCTAGAAGAAAAATCCCTTCATGTACTTGGCTAGGTTCGGCCGAACATGGCCCCTAGAATGCTTGTAAATTCGGCTGAATGAAGGTAGATTGATAGCCTTCATGAATTTTGAAATAATGAATGCACCTTCTTGATGTATGGATAAGATTCGGCGGAAGGAGCTTGTGTGTGCATAGGTTGGCCGAACATTGGTATTGGGTTGCTTAAAGAATATTAAATTCAGCCTAGGTACTTGAATAAGCTACCTTGAAAATTTGAATATGCATGCAGCCCTTAAAGGTAGCCTTGGGACGTGAATAGCCATCCATGCAAGCTTCTTAATTGTTGTCCACACATGAAGAAACAATCCCAACAATGCCTTAAATGTTGTTCACGCATGTAGACCACCCATCATTAAATTCGGCAATTTTAATGCCTGGTCTTCTACACTTCACGAAGCAATCTTACATTTAGTTCTTTGTCATTCATGAAAAGTCTCCAGTAGCCTATTAATTTCTCCCCCTGCATACCCAACATATCCATTAAATCCGGCCAAAATACAAGGCACGCCTAGGAGATAGGAAACGGTACATTTACTTCGTTTGGGAAATGAAACCAGCAACTAAATGTTTTGAACGTTGTCCCATGGACGCACCAACACTCCTTTAATTTGTGTTTCATAAAGGCTGCCGCCCAAGCCTTTAATGCCGTCCATGCTTGAGGAAACAAAACCCAACAGCTCCCTTGCATTCATTCCGTCCATGCATGCTAGACAAGTCATTAATTCAGCCAACATACATGCATTAAATTCATCCATTCATGCACCAACATCAAATAAATGATGTTCCAAGCATAAGCAGACTCATAATGGCGTCCCATGTATATTTCCAACATCTCCTTTAATTTTTGAACATCATTGAATGGACGCCAAGCTTCTCCAAAGATTGCATTAATTGATGTTCCAACTTGCTGCTCATTAAAGGTGCCGTCCATACTTCCAACACTTTAATAAATGTCCGCCCATCTTGCTTCATGGCCTTAAATGTCTTCCTTTAAAGCACTGCATGTAATAATTTCAAAGCACATTAAATCCCAAATTTCCCTAAGACATCATTTAAATCAAGTTTTGGGCTGATCAAAGTAAATTGAAATTGATTATTGCTTGCATTAAATTTCGGCTGGAGTTTAAGACAAATTAAATGATTAATTCGGCTAGTTAAATTAAATGGCAGCAAACTATTTAATTTGTCCTAATCTAGACATATTAAATATTATCTATTAATTATGCACTAAGTATGACTTACATAAACTTATTTAAATGCAGCAAAATAATGAAGACCAATTTTAGTTATGTCCACATTTATTTAAAGTACTTAAAATCTAAAGATTCAGCTCAATGAACTGGAGCGAGCTCGAGTGAGCTCAAATCGAGCCCAAATAGACTAATTCGGTTCAATTTGGAAATGCACCAAAGTGCATATCATTTTCACGGCACTTGGAACTTTGAATTTCGTGGGTGCCCCGGGCGTGCCCGTATCATCCCTCCCTTCTTCAAGACGATTCGTCCTCGAATCGACCTGTTGAGTTTCTGAACAAAATTCCCTTTGATTCGGTTTTTTCTCGATCAAACAGGACAGATGATAATCATAGTACCTGAAAAGGTAGCCACAAGTTAACAAACATTCGTGCAAGCCAAATATAAGCAAAACAAAACAACTAGTTCGCACGCACACATGCATAAACACTTTATCATATAAAAGTAACAAAGCCTTATCAAATTTTTGCAACAAAGGTGAACAAGCTTTAAAGCTTGCATACGATTCGAATAGATTCCACAAGTCAAAATCAACATGTGAGTAACACATCAGATGGAGAAAATCGTCATTCCACCCTTCTCATCTTCCTACCTCGTCATTCTTACCTTGTTCGCGTAATATAAACCTTCTCTCCACGGGCAAGTAATGTAGTCGAAGCTTTGCGTTTGAATTAACACCTTTCAAATGGATTGTAAATCTCAAATACAACCACAAAATTTGCTTAAGGAGCAAATAAAAATTGTAGACAAAATTAACAAATTTCGCAACCTTACTCAAAAACCAAGTATCAAAAAGATAGAAGTATTTCAAACTTACCAGATGATACTTGAGTTCTCCATAAAGCAAATCAGAACGTATTCCCGGTTTAAAAACATGCGTTTGATTATTTAAATCAAAATGTATCAATGGTTTCTTTAATTAAAACTTGACAGACCAATAGGAATTGTGCACGATCAAGATCGAGCGATCAAAACTCTAGACGTGCTTCAAAACAAACTTACAAAAACTCAAAGATTTCATTTTAGACAACGAAAAAATCTCGTAATAACCACAATCAAACAAATGAGGATTAAGAGAAAAGTCATCGTCATACCTTGACGAGTCTTGCATTTGTCGGATAGACACTACTCTACCGTCACACTTTGCATCACAATGATTATTATGGGATGAACTCGTTTTACCACCAATTAAGTCGTCACAATTAATCAAAGAATGGCAATCGACGAAGCTATCCACATAATCACAATTATTTGAAAAATTCGGTGGAGATTGAAACTCTTCAAAAATTTTATCTTCCTTACCTTTTTGCTCGCGTGATTCAATCTTACCTTTTTCAACCAAAGAAAAACGTCGCTCATCAGGAAGGTATTGAAGCTGAAGATTTTCATTGCTCGGCTTCTCAAAATCCTGAAAAGAAGAAACGGAAGAAGAACAAAGTTCCGATGAGTTAGTTAATTCAAGGCTCACTTTTTCTCGCTCATCTTGTTCTTTTCTTTTTTTTTTCAACATCTTTTTCTCTTTCAATTTTCTTTTCAATCTTTTCTTCTTTCTCTTTTTCTTTATTTTCTTTTTCTTTCATGATCTCTTTTTCTTTTTCAACTTTTTTACTTTCTTCTTTTTCACATTCTTTTTCACATTCTTTTTCAATTTCATTACAACTCGTAGTTGTTACAAAGGAGTCGAAAAGAGAAGGGTTTGACTCAAAGAAAGAAGTCATTTTCTCGTAGAAACTATTTGCTATCCTTTGTGAGAGGTTATTCGATCGTGACTTCTTTGAATCATACGTCGAATAACTTGTACTCTCCCGTTCGTCGCCTTGAAAAGGATCGTACTCGTAACTTTCTTTGCTCCGTCTCGAAGATCTCGTTAAGTAGGAGTCTCGATAATAGTCACTTCTTGAATAGTCATTGGAAGGGGTTCTTCGAGAAGAATACCTCGTGGATGTTTTCTTGGAAGTTTCTGAACGGGTATATCGATCAACTTGCTCGTCATATTAGAAGGAGTAAGAATCATAATCAACTTCTTGTCTCAGAATTGATGGCGAAAAGGAATTACGTCGAGACTTCTTTAAGTAGTATTCGACGGTATATCTCCGTGGGGTTCTTGTTTTCGATTTTCGATTTGAAGAATCTCGTTCGTAAAGGGCTTCTGATCGCTGTGAATCAGAACTTTAAAATTTATAAAAAGAATGATCGAACCTGGAAACTAACTCTGACAACGATTGAGGTAAGTGCACCTATCGAACAGTAGTATAGCTTAGGCAAGACCAGATTATCGAACCCAAAGGAACTAAAAGTACTAATACTAAATTTCTTTTAATTATCTTGCTTAAAAATAAAGAGAGATTGTTTATCTAATCTAAATTAATTAACTACTAAAATAAAGACTCTAAGACAAAGAAGAATGAATTTGGAAAATAACTTGGGAAAAACTCAGTTGATTTAGATGATACCCTAAGAAGAATCCACCTAGACTTCACTTGTTATCTAACACTGAACCATACGATTTATTCACTTAGTTTGATCCGTAAGACTCCCTAACGTATATTAAACCCTCTCTCGAGGCGAATAACGTCTAACCCTAGGTTAATTAGTGGAACTCTCGTTCTCTTATAATAACCCCCTAGAATAGCAGTAAATCGATCTATGGATTCCCATATTATGTTTCACCCTAATCCGACAAAATCTCGTCACCCTATGTCTAGGCGTGCGATCAACTCCGCTTAATTATGTTAGATCTACTCTTAGGCAGGGTCTATTCCTCCTCCACCTAAGCATATTAAATTTGGATTAAGCTCACATAATTAAGAACAAACTAAGTATTTATCATATAATTCAGAAAACAATAACAAGATTCATCATAGGTTTCATCCCCTTCGGGTATCCGAAGGGTTTAGTTCATAACAATAAAGGAAAACATCTCAAGAGAAAAGATAAAATAAAACATAAGAAATCCCTAAAACCCCCTGAAGGAATTGAAGGAGAGATCCTCCGTCTTGAGTATAATTCGGGCTTCTTGAGATGGATCAACTGGCTATCCCTGAGTGAATCCCCACAAATATGCCTTCTCTAACCGAGCACGACGCCCCTAGACGATGGCTTTGGGCTCCCCCTCTTAGGTTATACTTAGGGTGTATTTATAGGCTTTTAAAATACGTTTCTTTCTCCCTAAGTATCCTTTCCCGAATGAAATTTCTCTTCTCCACGGCAGAGGCACGACCATGGCGCACGCCCGTGTGAATCATGGCCAGGCCGTGTTTGGATTTCTTTAATGAGACACGGCCGTGTGAGTCGGGGTTAGACCGTGTTCTAGATGATTGACTTGGCATGGCCGTGTGGGTCTAAGTCCAGGCCGTGTCGATTTCCTCTTTGGTCCATTTTGGTCCGTTTTGAGCCCGTTTCTCGTTCTTTTTATCCTTGGGTGCTTTCCTGAGTATAAGACATGAAAAGAAAGGATTAAGAGCACCTTTTTACATAAATAAAGGGATAATTCATCCAAAAGCATACTAAATGTGGGCCTAAAATATGTTACTATTTCGGTTTATCAAATACCCCCACAATTAAGCTTTTGCTTGTCCTCAAGCAAAATTCTCAACTTACATTTAAAACGAACCTCCTATAATTCATAATAGTAATTGATAGTGTCTCATCATAATTCAGGGATAATTTATACATGGATAATTCAACTCAAAGAGTCCTAAAAATTTAAACATTATAAGTGTAATATCCTAAAAAAAAAATTGAGTATCATCTTGTTACTTGTGTTAGCTCGAGTATGATTATTATTATGTGCTTAGTATAGTTTTATGAAGGCTTGGAATTATTAGCTAAGCTAGAATGATTTTTAGTATTGAAAATATAGTGAAGTGGATTAGATGAACTTGACACTTAAGTTAATTTAAGTGTTAAATTCTAACACAAGAGGAGTTAGTGGCATAGTGGATAAGGCGCATGAAAGGTTGCTTGAGGGAAGTGGTTCGAGTAGCATGGAAGGCATATTAAGGATTTTTTATGCATCCTAGCATTAAGTGTCGGGTCAACTATTCATATGGATACGATGGACAATTTTCTTTTTATGGCAAGAAGACTTAAGGTTATGGTAAGCATGAAATAAGGGATAGAATTGCTAGATTTTGGGGATAAAATTTCTTCAACTTTGGGAATGTAGAGGATTTCAAGGCTTGGCTTAAGGGTGTTGTTTTGGAAACTCTCCTATGGCCATTAGTGCATGAATGTGGACGGCATGTGTGGCTAGGGGGGTGGCCGAATGTTGATAGGAAGTTTGGGGGAATAGTTGGCCAACTTTAGCATTTTGTGCATCATTTGGCATTTTTCTCTTCCTCTCCAAAAACTCTCTCTTTGGCCGAATGTATCTTAGGCATTTTGGTGCAATTTTGCTTTTGATTTAGCTCTCATTTGTGTTTGAACCAAAATCTAATTTCTTCCTCTCATTTCCTTTGAAACCGAAACCATAATTTGCATTTTTGTGCACTTTTCTTTCTCGCAAAACTAGGTGTTTGGCCGAACCTCTTTCTCCCATCTCTCTCTTTTCTTTCTTTTGATACTTGCTCAAAAACCACATTTCCTTTTTCACTTCCTCTTGGCCGAATCTTCCTCCTTCCCAAATCCCATCTCTTTCATTTTTTTTTCAAAGTTAAAAAACATCCATTACCATTCTATTTTCATTTTCTATTTTCTTCTTTCTTCCATTTTCGAATCATCCTTCTCCTATTTCACTTTCACTTTTATTTTTCCTTTCTTTTTACTCCACCATAGTTGAATCTTCTTTCTCTCTTTTGGTGTTATATTGGCCGAATATCATCAAGGGTGGATAATCTCTGGGTTTTCTTCAATCGGTTTTGGAAGATAGGTAAGTGTTCATGGCCGTATTTCCGTTATTTCCTTCTCCTTTCTAAGTCCTTTTCTTGTGGACAAAGGCCGAATCCTTGGGCATTTGTTTGCAAGGTTCTAACCATTATTTAGGAACCGATTTTTTCCTTTAGGCTCTTTGGGACGTTGGAAGCAATCGATCTAAGCCATTCCATTAGCAATCGAAGTTGGTAAGTCAAGTGGTAAGATTCATGTCGATTCATTATTCTTTTTGAGGATAAAGACTAAGGATATTGGGATTAAGATGTGATGTTGGCCGAATGGATTTTTGCTTATAGTTTTGTGGTATGGCCGAATGTAGGACAAGGTGATCTAGTGCGGTAGATCAGATCTTTGGAAGTTAGTATTTGCGTTAGTGAAAGGTGTGTACCTTACACACTTTATAACTCGGTATATATATATATGTGTGTGTTAATAACTATTCATGTTGTTAAAGGTAAAAACTATGAGATCTTGAAATGATACCTTGATGGGTATGAGCAAGGATACGGGTAAGTCCGTTTCGATATGATGTTGATATATGTTGTTAATATCACGATCTACGATATATATTAGTTATATGTTTATATCAAAGTATAATGCCATGATTTGTTATCTATTGCATTGGTATGGGCGATATGAGAGGAGGGGGAAGATTGATATCCGTGTCTTTGGGACACCAGAGGTTTGGCACCTCATAGCGACTCGTCCCAGTGGTTTCACACCACCGTGGGTTGGCCCCACATTTTATGTATTGGGATCGTCGCCAGTGATTTGGTATCACACGTGGGTTGGCCCCACAACTTGATTATTCGTGACTTTGGGTCACCAAAGTGATTTGGCATCACATTATTGGATATCGTGACTTTGGGTCACCAAGTGGTTTGGCACCACCAAAGGGTTTGGTACCACACGGGTAGAAAAGGAGTTTTGGATGGCTAGGTTGGGTGCATTATATATATATATTGCTTGGTTATAATTTGTGTAAGTATGTGGCATTTACCCGGAGAGGGATTATGCACTCGAGTCTTGGTGACTCACCTTCTCCTTATTTTTTCAAGTGATTCGTAAAATCGCGGATGAGGAGCCTGATGAACTCGAGGAGGCCATGCAATAAAAATTGGTTTTACATGAACTTCCATTTGGGTACTTTATTTTAATTCGTTTTCATCTTTTTATTGATTTGTAATAAGGCCTCTTTAATTATATTTTTGGATTATTTATATGCTTTGGATTTGTTTTAAATATGGCTTATAAATTACATGGTTGATATAATAATTTGAGCACCAAGTTTTCTAAACTACTAAACGCGATGGTTTTAAAACGTTACCATCGGGTAACATAAATCAATTGATAGTATTTAACAACTTAAGTATTTTTGATAACTCATACTATTTTCCAAAACTCCAGCCTTCCAAATTTCTATTAGATACGGTTTTCAACCTAATCGCTTTAGTTTCTTTTCAATTTATAAAAGGTTTACAAATCTAAGTCACAACTAAGTTTTAAAGATCTATTTTCGGATTTCAAAGTAAATTATCGCTTTTAATTTATTATACACCGATTTCTACGAACTTACAACAACAAAGAGTTTTTCACTAAAATCTAATCGGTAACTCATTTTTCCTCAAAACGCTTTTCCCTGTGACATACCAAATTCGGTCGTGGCGTATTGACCGGGTTTGGGGTGTTACAAATTGGTATCGTGAGCCAAGTTCAAAAGCTCATACCAGTGGGTCCAAGGCCCAAAATGATTTAAAGTATGATCTTAAAATGTTTTTGTTTAAAATTATATGATCTGAAAGGCATGGCACCGAGTCTCCTGCACCGATCCGCCTGGTAAGTACTTTAAACTCGTTGATCTTGATGATATGATGATGTTAGTATGACTGATTAGTAGTAGAAACTACTCTAGAGACCCAAACTATAGGTTGAATGTACTCATGAAACAACTTCTTATTAAAATTATTCATAAAACGTGTTTTAAAGAAGGTGGAATAATGACTAATGCATAACACTTTTAAATTAGATAAGTCGAGACTTTAGACATCGCACTCGAGGTCGGGTCGTATTACTCATGGACGCCGGCCGGGGTAGGATGGTCGTGTTCGAGCCGGTGAGGTCCGGGTCAAGGATCCAAAAATGAGGTACCATTACCCCACCACCACCGTTGGAGTTGAGCATCGAGGATCAAACGGGGATGATGCGATGTCTCGAGCGATGCGCGAGTTCTTGAGAGGGTAGCCGGAATAGGTGGAGGCGCGGAGCTCAAAAATCTGCACCGAGCGACTCGAGCCAATGGAGCCGAGGTATTTCGAGGTGTTTCGTGTAGCTCCCAGTACGGTAGAGTATTGGTTAGAGGCAACGGAACGAATCATGGATGACTTGTCTTTGAATGCTGAGGAAAAGCTGAAAGGGATAGTGTCGCTTCTTCGGGATGAGTCATATCAGTGGTGGCTCACGCAGTGCGGATAGTCTTTGCAATGGAGGATCTCACTTGGGATTATTTTAAGGCGCCGTATCGTAAGAAATATGTTGGGTCTAGTTACATTGATGCACAGCGTAAGGCATTTCTGAGTTTGGTCCAGGGAAGTAAGTCCGTATTAGAATATGAGGCAAAATTTTTAAGATTCAGCCGGTATGCTGGAGGTATCGTGGCTTCGGAGCACGAGCGATGTGTCCGGTTCGAGGATGGATTGAGGGACGAACTGAGATTACTGATTGCTCCACATCAAAAGCGAGAGTTTGTCGCGCTAGTTGAAAAGACTAAGATAGCGTAGGGATAAAGGAATCGATAAGCGCGGCAGGCACGGCAAGAATAAACATAAGAGAAATTTTGGATCATCCGGCCACCGGTAATTCTCGTAAGAGGGTTAGCGAGTGGGCCGAATCAATCTGGGGGCCATTCATCGCTAATCGTGACCAGCACGATGATGAAACCGATGTGGAAAATTTCATTGGGGCGAATGTTGGACCGGAGGGAAAGGATGTTTTGAGTGTGGTTCGCCGGATCATCGTGTGAGAGACTCGCCCACGTAAGCTAGCCAGAATCGGTCCCGAGGGTCAAGGTCGTGCTCGCCTCGAAAATGAGGGACCGCCACCGCAGAGAGGTCGTGGTAATGGTAGATGAGGTAATGGTTCTGGTCGAGGCCGCGGAGCATCCGGCGCAGAGGTGCCGGCAACACCGAGGCAAGACGATCTGGTTTGGTGTATGCAATGAGACGCCGAGAGGAGGCGCGACGCACCGGACGTCATAATCGACGCGTTCTTAATCTTTGGTGAACCATATACGCTTTGATAGATGTGGGTTCGACACATTCGTATGTTGCTAGTAACATAGTAGAGACTATGAATCTAGACTCGAGACTACTTCTAGGAAGATGACGGTACTTAGCCCTTTGGGTCACTCAGAGAAGTAAATAAGTCAGATAGAGATGTACCCCTAGAACTCCAAGGGGGAATGTTTGTAGCTGATCTGATGGAACTGCCATTTGAGGAGCTCGATCTCATTCTTGGGATGGACTGGTTGGTCAAGTATCAAGCAAGTTTGGATTACGCTGCTAAGCGCATGGTTTTGAAGACAGCTGAGGGCAAAGAGGTGGTTATGATAGGAAATAGAAGAGATTATCTATCCAATGTGGTATCTGCGTTGAAAGCTGTGAAGTTGGTCAGGAAGGGCTGTGAGACGTTTGTGGTTCATGTGTGTGCGTTGGAGGCTAAGGAGTCTACTGTGGGGAATGTCCGAACGGTAAATGAATATGTTGACGTATTTCCAGAAGAACTTTCGGGATAGCCTCCGGATCATGAAGTTGAACTTGGTATAGATCTGTTACCCGGAACTGCGCCAGTGTCTATTGCTCCGTATAGGATGGCACCGAAGGAATTAGGGGAATTGAAGGCTCAAATTCAAGAGTTGTTGGATCGAGGTTTTATCCGACCAAGTGTTTCGCCTTGGGGAGCACCGGTACTTTTTGTCAAGAAGAAGGATGGATCGATGCGGATGTGTATAGACTATCGCCAGTTGAATAAGCTGACTATCAAAAACAAGTATCCTTTGCCGAGGATAGATGACTTGTTTGATCAGCTTAAGGGGGCAACGATTTTCTCCAAGATTGATTTAAGGTCTGGATATCATCAGCTGAAGGTGAAAGAGGCTGATATCCATAAGACGGCATTTCGCACTCGGTATGGGCACTATGAGTTTCTGGTAATGCCGTTTGGGTTGACTAAAGGATGTTGAGTTGAGGCAAAGGATTCTTCGGGACGCACATAGCAGCCCATACGCTATGCATCCTGGAGGTAGCAAGATGTATCGGTATTTAAGAGAGTAGTTTTGGTGGCCAGGTCTGAAGCGTGAGGTAACTGAGTTTGTGGGTAAATGTCTGACGTGTCAACAGGTCAAGGTGGAGCATCAGTTGCCGTCTGGGTTACTTCAGCCGGTGAAGATTCCACAGATGGAAGTGGGAAAGGATCACTATGGACTTTGTCGCGGATTACCCCTTACGCCAAGTAAGAAGGACTCGCTTTGGGTGATTGTGGATCGTCCGACTAAGTCGACTCATTTTATTCCTGTAAGGGTGGATTACTCGCCGTAAGTTAGCTAAGTTGTATGTGGCGGAGATAGTAAGGTTGCACGGTGTACCAAAGTGTCGATCATCTCGCATGCAGATCCTAGATTTACGTCGAGGTTTTGGAGAGCGTTACATCGGGCTTTGGGTACGCGGTTGATTTTAGTACCGCATTTCATCCACACCGACGGCGGTCAATGAAAGAGTTATACTGATTTTAGAGGATATGTTGAGAGGTTGTGTATTGGACTTGAGGCAGGCACTGGGAAGAGTTTTTACCATTAGCGAGTTCGCATACAACAATAGTTATCGAGCAAGCATTAAGATGGCACCATATGAGGCGTTGTATGGTAGGAGGTGTCGTACACCTACATCCTGGACTGAGTTGAGTGAGCGTCAAATGTTAGGACCAGAGTTGGTTGCACAAACCGAAGATAAGGTGAAGTTGATTCAAGCTCGGTTGAAGGAAGCTTGGATAGGCGTGTCATATGCCGATCTCAAAGTGAGGGATATAGAATTTTTCGTGGGTGACAAAGTTTTTCTGAAAGTCTCGCCATGGAAGAAAGTGTTAAGATTTGGGAGAAAAGGCAAGTTAAGTCCAAGGTTTATTGGGCCGTATAAGGTGTTGAGACGAGTGGGACCAGTAGCCTATCAGCTCGAGTTGCCATCAGAGCTGAGTCAGATTCACGATGTGTTCCATGTCTCCATGCTTAGACGCTATCGTTCTGATCCATCGCATGTTGTGGCAGTAGAGGAAATAGAGGTGAGTCCAGATCTGACGGTAGAAGAAGAACCTGTGCAGATTCTAGACCGAGATGTGAAAGTTTTGCGTAGGAAGTCAGTTCCTTTAGTGAAGGTTTTATGGCGGAACCATGGCGTAGAAGAAGCTACGTGGGAACCGGAGGATGTGATGAGGCAGCAGTTTCCTCAACTCTTTTGAGCAGGTAATTTCGAGGACGAAATTTTCTTAAGGGGGTAGAATTGTAATATCCTAAAAAAATTGAGTATCATCTTGTTACTTGTGTTAGCTCGAGTATGATTATTATTATGTGCTTAGTATAGTTTTATGAAGGCTTGGAATTATTAGCTAAGCTAGAATGATTTTTAGTATTGAAAATATAGTGAAGTGGATTAGATGAACTTGACACTTAAGTTAATTTAAGTGTTAAATTCTAACACAAGAGGAGTTAGTGGCATAGTGGATAAGGCGCATGAAAGGTTGCTTGAGGAAGTGGTTCGAGTAGCATGGAAGGCATATTAAGGATTTTTATACATCCTAGCATTAAGTGTCGGTCAACTATTCATATGGATAAGATGGACAATTTTCTTTTTATGGCAAGAAGACTTAAGGTTATGGTAAGCATGAAATAAGGGATAGAATTGCTAGATTTTGGGGATAAAATTTCTTCAACTTTGGGAATGTAGAGGATTTCAAGGCTTGGCTTAAGGGTGTTGTTTTGGAAACTCTCTTATGGCCATTAGTACATGAATGTGGACGGCATGTGTGGCTAGGGGTGGTCGAATGTTGATAGGAAGTTTGGGAATAGTTGGCCAACTTTAGCATTTTGTGCATCATTTGGCATTTTTCTCTTCCTCTCCAAAAACTCCCTCTTTGGCCGAATTTATCTTAGGCATTTTGGTGCAATTTTGCTTTTGATTTAGCTCTCATTTTTGTTTGAACCAAAATCTAATTTCTTCCTCTCATTTCCCTTTTGAAATCGAAACCACAATTTGCATTTTGTGCACTTTTCTTTTCGGCAAACTAGGTGTTTGGCCGAACCTCTTTCTCCCATCTCTCTCTTTTCTTTCTTTTGATACTTGCTCAAAAACCACATTTCCTTTTTCACTTCCTCTTGGCCGAATCTTCCTCCTTCCCAAATCCCATCTCTTTCATTTTTTTTTCAAAGTTAAAAAACATCCATTACCATTCTATTTTCATTTTCTATTTTCTTCTTTCTTCCATTTTCGAATCATCCTTCTCCTATTTCACTTTCACTTTTATTTTTCCTTTCTTTTCACTCCACCATAGCCGAATCTTCTTTCTCTCTTTTGGTGTTATATTGGCCGAATATCATCAAGGGTAGATAATCTTTGGGTTTTCTTCAATCGGTTTTGGAAGATAGGTAAGTGTTCATGGCCGTATTTCCATTATTTCGTTCTCCTTTCTAAGTCGTTTTCTTGTGGACAAAGGCCGAATCCTTGGGCATTTGTTTGCAAGGTTCTAACCATTATTTAGGAACCGATTTTTTCCTTTAGGCTCTTTGGGACGTTGGAAGCAATCGATCTAAGCCATTCCATTAGCAATCGAAGTTGGTAAGTCAAGTGGTAAGATTCATTATTCTTTTTGAGGATAAAGATTAAGGCTATTGTGATTAAGATGTGATGTTGGCCGAATGGATTTTTGCTTATAGTTTTGTGGTATGGCCGAATGTAGGACAAGGTGATCTAGTGCGGTAGATCGGATCTTCGGAAGTTAGTATTTGCGTTAGTGAAAGGTGTGTACCTTACACACTTTATAACTCGGTATATATATATATGTGTGTGTTAATAACTATTCATGTTGTTAAAGCCAAAACTATGAGATCTTGAAATGATACCTTGATGGGTATGAGCAAGGATACGGGTAAGTCCGTTTCGATATGATGTTGATATATGTTGTTAATATCACGATCTACGATATATATTGGTTATATGTTTATATCAAAGTATAATGATATGATTTGTTATCTATTGCATTGGTATGGGCGATATGAGAGAGAGGGGGAAGATTGATATCCGTGTCTTTGGGACACCAGAGGTTTGGCACCTCCAAAGGGTTTGGTACCACATATTTCGTGTCTTTGGGACACCAGAGGCTTGGCACCTCATAGCGACTCGTCCCAGTGGTTTCACACCACCGTGGGTTGGCCCCACATTTGATGTATTGGGATCGTGCCAAGTGATTTGGTATCACATGTGGGTTGGCCCCACAACTTGATTATTCGTGACTTTGGGTCACCAAAGTGATTTGGCATCACATTATTGGATATCGTGACTTTGGGTCACTAGTGGTTTGGCACCACCAGTGGGTTTGGTACCACACGGGGTAGAAAAGGAGTTTTGGATGGCTAGGTTGGGTGCATTATATATATATATTGCTTGGTTATAATTTGTGTAAGTATGTGGCATTTACCCGAGAGGGATTATGCACTCGAGTCTTGGTGACTCACGTTCTCCTTATTTTTTTTTCAGTGATTCGTAAAATCGCGGATGAGGAGCCGGATGAACTCGAGGAGGCCATGCAATACAATTTGGTTTTAGATGAACTTCCATTTGGGTACTTTATTTTAATTGTTTTCATCTTTTATGGATTTGTAATAACGCCTCTTTAATTATATTTTTGGATTATTTATATGCTTTGGATTTGTTTTAAATATGGCTTATAAATTACATGGTTGATATAATAATTTGAGCACCAAGTTTTCTAAACTACTAAACGCGATGGTTTTAAAAACGTTACCATCGGGTAACATAAATCAATTGATAGTATTTAACAACTTAAGTATTTTTGATAACTCATACTATTTTCCAAAACTCCAGTTTCCAAATTTCTATTAGATACGGTTTTCAACCTAATTGCTTTAGTTTCTTTTCAATTTATAAAAGGTTTACAAATCTAAGTTTAACTAAGTTTTAAAGATTTATTTTCGGATTTCAAAGTAAACTATCGCTTTTAATTTATTTTACACCGATTTCTACGAACTTAGAACAACAAAGAGTTTTTCACTAAAATTTAATCGGTAACTCGTTTTTCCTCAAAACGCTTTCCCCTCGTGACATACCAAATTCGGTCGTGGCGTATTGACCGGGTTTGGGGTGTTACAAATTGCATATCGAGCCAAGTTCAAAAGCTCATACTGTGGGTCCAAGGCCCAAAATGATTTAAAGTATGATCTTAAAATGTTTTTGTTTAAAATTATATGATCTAAAAGGCATGGCACCGAGTCTCCGGCACCGATCCGCCCGGGTAAGTACTTTAAACTGTTGATCTTGATGATATGATGATGTTAGTATGACTAATTAGTAGTAGAAACTACTCTAGAGACCCAAACTATAGGTTGAATGTACTCATGAAACAACTTCTTATTAAAATTATTCATAAAACTGTGTTTTAAAGAAAGTGGAATAATGACTAATGCATAACACTTTTAAATCAGATAAGTCGAGACTTTAGACATGAGTACTCGAGGTCGGGGTCATATTACTCGTGGACGCGGTCGGGGTAGGATGGTCGTGTGCGAGCCAGTGAGGTCCGGTCAAGGATCCAAAAATGAGGTACCATTACCCCACCACCACCGTTGGAGTTGAGCATCGAGGATCAAACGGGGATGACGCAGTTGTCTCGAGGCGATCTTGTGAGTTCTTGAGAGGGTAGTTGGAATAGGTGGAGGCGCGGAGCTCGTAATCTGCACTGCGACTCAGAGCCAATGGAGTGAGGTATTTCGAGGTGTTTCGGTGTTGCTCCCGATGCGGCAGAGTATTGGTTAGAGGCAACGAAACGAATCATGGATGACTTGGATCCGAATGCCGAGGAAAAGCCGAAAGGGATAGTGTCGCTTCTTCGGGATGAGTCATATCGGTGGTGGCTCACGATGCGGAATAGTGCCGCGCAATGGAGGATCTCACTTGGGATTATTTTAAGGCGCCAGATCGTAAGAAATATGTTGGGTCTAGTTACATTGATGCACAATAAGGCATTTCTGAGTTTGGTCTAGGGAAGTAAGTCCGTATTAGAATATGAGGCGAATTTTTAAGATTGAGTCGGTATGCTGGAGGTATCGTGGCTTCGGAGCACGAGTGATGTGTCCGGTTCGAGGATGGATGGAGGGACGAACTGAGATTGCTGATTGCTCCACATCGGAAGCGAGAGTTTGCTGCGCTAGTTGAAAAGACTAAGATAGCGAAGGGATAAAGGAATCGCGAAGGCGGCAGGCACGACAAGAATAAACATAAGAGAAGTTTTGGATCATCCGGCCACCCGGTAATTCTCGTAAGAGGTTAGGCGAGTCGGCCGAATCAACTGGGAGGCCTGTTATCGCTAATCGTGGGACCAAAGACAGTGAAACTGATGTGGAAAATTTCATTGGGCCGAATGTTAGACCGGAGGGAAAGGATGTTTTGAGTGTGGTTCGCTGGATCATCGTGTGAGAGACTGTCCACGTAAGCTAGCCGGGAATCAGTCTGAGGGTCAAGGTCGTGCTCGGGTTCGAAATGAGGGACCGCCACCGCAGAGTCGTGGTAATGGTAGAGGAGGTAATGGTTCTGGTCGAGGCCGCGGAGCATCTGGCAGAGGTGCTGGCAACACTGAGGCAAGACAGCCTGGTTTGGTGTATGCAGCGAGACGTCGAGAGGAGGGCGACGCACCGGACGTCATAACCGGTACGTTCTTAATCTTTGGTGAACCATATACTGCTTTGATAGATGTGGGTTCGACACATTCGTATGTTGCTAGTAACATAGTAGAGACTATGAATCTAGACTCTGAGACTACTTCTAGGAAGATGACAGTACTTAGCCCTCTGGGTCACTCTGTAGAAGTAAATAAGCTGTATAGAGATGTACCCCTAGAACTCCAAGGGGTAATGTTTGTAGCTGATCTGATGGAACTGTCGTTTGAGGAGTTCGATCTCATTCTTGGGATGGACTGGTTGGTCAAGTATCAAGCAAGTTTGGATTGCGCTGCTAAGCGCATGGTTTTAAAGACAGCTGAGGGCAAAGAGGTGGTTATGATAGGTAATAGAAGAGATTATCTATCCAACGTGGTATCTGCGTTGAAAGCCGTGAAGTTGGTCGGGAAGAGTGTGTGAGGCATTTGTGGTTCATGTGTGTGCGTTGGAGGCTAAGGAGTCTCATCGTGGGGAATGTCCGAACGGTAAAGGAATATGTTGACGTATTTCCGTAAGAACTTCCGGATTGCCTCCCGATCGTGAAGTTGAATTTGGTATAGATCATTACCTTAATCGCGCGGTGTCTATTGCTCCGTATAGGATGGCTCGAAGGAATTAGGGAATTGAAGGCTCAAATTCAAGAGTTGTTGGATCGAGGTTTTATCCGACCAAGTGTTTCGCCTTGGGAGCACCGGTACTTTTTGTCAAGAAGAAGGATGGATCGATGCGGATGTGTATAGACTATCGCCATTGAATAAGTGACGATCAAAAACAAGTATCCTTTGCCGAGGATAGATGACTTGTTTGATCACCTTAAGGGGGCAACGATTTTCTCCATGATTGATTTAAGGTCCGGATATCATCACCAAGGTGAAAGAGGTCGATATCCATAAGACGGCATTTCGCACTCGGTATGGGCACTACGAGTTTACGGTAATGCCGCTTTGGGTTGACTAACACGCCGACAAAGATTCATGGACATGATGAATCGTATTCCAGCGCTTTTGGACCAGCTTGTTGTGGTATTTATAGACGATATTTTGGTATACTCCAAGTCGAGAGAGGGGCATGATGCGCATTTGCGAGTAGTGTTGCGATTTTGAGGAAAAGCGACTTTATGCAAAATTTAGTAAGTGCGAGTTTTGGCTTAGGAGGTGACTTTCTTGGGTCACGTAGTATCACCGAGGGGATTAGAGTGGATCCTCGAAAGATTGAGGCGTTGTTGGATTGGAAGCCGCCTAAGTCGTTGGTTGAGATTCGAGTTTCCTAGGTCCGCGGGGTATTACCAAGATTTGTGGAAGGATTTTCTTTGATAGCAGCACCTATGACTAAGTTATTGAGGAAAGGAATTCCATTTGTGTGGACCAAAGCAAAGCAAGGAAGTTTTGACAAGTTGAAGAAGATTCTCGATCAAGCTCCGGTTTTGATTCAACTTTGGCGGGCGCAAGGAATTCACTTGCATGTGATGCATCACATACTTGGTTTGGGATGTGTCTTTGATGCAGAAGGGAAGGTAGTGGCTTAAGCATCTCGACAGCTGAGACCACATGAAGTTAACTATCCGACGCATGACTTGGAATTAGCCAGCAGTGGGTTTTGCTTTGAAGATATGGAGACACTATTTGTATGGAGAGAAGTCGATAGTCTACACGAATCACGTGAGTCTTAAGTATCTTTTGACTCGTAAGGATTTGAACTTGAGGCGCGTAGATGGATAGAGTTGTTGAAGGACTATGACTGCTCGATTGAGTATCATCCGGGAAGGCTAACGTGGTGGCGTACGCGCTGAGCCGAAGGGTTGTATCGACTTAAGATCGATGTTTGCTCATCTTAGCTTATATGACGATGGGAGTCTTTTGGCTGAATTGCAAGTCAAGCCAACTTGGTTAGAGCGAGATCAAGGAGAAACAGGTTAGAGGATGATGGTTTGAATGATCGGAGGTCACAGTTTCGAATGGTGGTTTAGAGGATTATAGTTTGTCCAAGGATGGAGTATTGTGTTTTAAAGGAAGAGCTTGTATGCCAAAGGATGTTGAGTTGAGGCAAAGGATTCTTCGGGACGCACATAGTAGCCCATACGCTATGCATCTTGGAGATAGCGAGATGTATCGGGATTTAAGAGAGCAGTTTTGGTGGCCAGGTCTAAAGCGTGAGGTAACTGAGTTTGTGGGTAAATGTCTGACGTGTCAATAGGTCAAGGCGGAGCATCAGTTGCCGTCTGGGTTACTTCAGCCGGTGAAGATTCTACAGTGGAAGTGGGAAAGGATCACTATGGACTTTGTCGATGGATTACCCTTTACGCCAAGTAAGAAGGACTCGATTTGGGTGATTGTGGATCATCTCGACTAAGTCGACTCATTTTATTCCGATAAGGGTGGATTACTCGCCTGGTTAGCTAAGTTGTATGTGGCGAGAGATAGTAAGGTTGCACGGTGTACCAAAGTCGATCATCTCGCATGAGATCCTAGATTTACGCCGAGGTTTTGGAGAGCGTTACATCGGGCTTTGGGTACGCGGTTGGATTTTAGTACCGCATTTCATCCACACCTCGACGGGCGATCGAACGAGTTATACAAATTTTAGAGGATATGTTGAGAGGATGTGTATTAGACTTCAGAGGCAAATTGGGAAGAGTTTTTACCATTAGCGAGTTCGCATACAACAAAGAGTTATCGAGCAAGCATTAAGATGGCACCATATGAGGCGTTGTATGGTAGGAGGTGTCGCACACCTACATGCTGGACCGAGTTGAGTGAGCGTCAAATGTTAGGACCAGAGTTGGTTATAGAAACCGAAGATAAGGTGAAGTTGATTTAAGCTCGGTTGAAGGAAGCTTCGGATAAGCAGAAGTCGTATGCCAATATCAAGCGGAGGGATATAGAATTTTCCGTGGGTGACAAAGTTTTTCTGAAAGTCTCACCATGGAAGAAAGTGTTAAGATTAGGGAGAAAAGGCAAGTTAAGTCTAAGGTTTATTGGGCCGTATAAGGTGTTGAGACGAGTGGGACCAGTAGCCTATTAGCTCGAGTTGCCATCAGAGCTGAGTCAGATTCACGATGTGTTCCATGTCTCCATGCTTAGACGCTATCGCTTACGATCCATCGCATGTTGTGGCGATAGAGGTAATAGAGGTGAGTCCAGATCGGCGGTAGAAGAAGAACTCATGCGATTCTAGACCGAGATGTGAAAGTTTTGCGTAGGAAGTCAGTTCTTTTAGTGAAAGTTTTATGGCGGAACCATGGCGTAGAAGAAGCTACGTGGGAATCGGAGGATGTGATGAGGCAGCAGTTTCCTCAACTCTTTTGAGCAGGTAATTTCGAGGACGAAATTTTCTTAAGGGGGTAGAATTGTAATATCCTAAAAAAAAATTGAGTATCATCTTGTTACTTGTGTTAGCTCGAGTATGATTATTATTATGTGCTTAGTATAGTTTTATGAAGGCTTGGAATTATTAGCTGATCTAGAATGATTTTTAGTATTGAAAATATAGTGAAGTGGATTAGATGAACTTGACACTTAAGTTAATTTAAGTGTTAAATTCTAACACAAGAGGAGTTAGTGGCATAGTGGATAAGGCGCATGAAAGGTTGCTTGAGGGAAGTGGTTCGAGTAGCATGGAAGGCATATTAAGGATTTTTTATGCATCCTAGCATTAAGTGTCGGTCAACTATTCATATGGATAAGATGGACAATTTTCTTTTTATGGCAAGAAGACTGAAGGTTATGGTAAGCATGAAATAAGGGATAGAATTGCTAGATTTTGGGGATAAAATTTCTTCAACTTTGGGAATGTAGAGGATTTCAAGGCTTGGCTTAAGGGTGTTGTTTTGGAAACTCTCCTATGGCCATTAGTGCATGAATGTGGACGGCATGTGTGGCTAGGGGGGTGGCCGAATGTTGATAGGAAGTTTGGGGGATAGTTGGCCAACTTTAGCATTTTGTGCATCATTTGGCATTTTTCTCTTCCTCTCCAAAACTCCTCTTTGGCCGAATGTATCTTAGGCATTTTGGTGCAATTTTGCTTTTGATTTAGCTCTCATTTGTGTTTGAACCAAAATCTAATTTCTTCCTCTCATTTCCCTTTTGAAACCGAAACCACAATTTGCATTTTTGTGCACTTTTCTTTTCGGCAAACTAGGTGTTTGGCCGAACCTCTTTCTCCCATCTCTCTTTTTCTTTCTTTTGATACTTGCTCAAAAACCACATTTCCTTTTTCACTTCCTCTTGGCCGAATCTTCCTCCTTCCCAAATCCCATCTCTTTCATTTTTTTTCAAAGTTAAAAACATCCATTACCATTCTATTTTCATTTTCTATTTTCTTCTTTCTTCCATTTTCGGATCATCCTTCTCCTATTTCACTTTCACTTTGATTTTTCCTTTCTTTTTACTCCACCATAGCCGAATCTTCTTTCTCTCTTTTGGTGTTATATTGGCCGAATATCATCAAGGGTAGATAATCTTTGGGTTTTCTTCAATCGGTTTTGGAAGATAGGTAAGTGTTCATGGCCGTATTTCCGTTATTTCCTTCTCCTTTCTAAGTCGTTTTCTTGTGGACAAAGGCCGAATCCTTGGGTATTTGTTTGCAAGGTTCTAACCATTATTTAGGAACCGATTTATTCATTATTTAGGTGCAATCGATCTAAGCCATTCCATTAGCAATCGAAGTTGGTAAGTCAAGTGGTAAGAATCACGTCGATTCATTATTCTTTTTGAGGATAAAGACTAAGGCTATTGGGATTAAGATGTGATGTTGGCCGAATGGATTTTTGCTTATAGTTTTGTGGTATGGCCGAATGTAGGACAAGGTGATCTAGTGCGGTAGATCGGATCTTCTAAGTTAGTATTTGCGTTAGTGAAAGGTGTGTACCTTACACACTTTATAACTCGGTATATATATATGTGTGTGTTAATAACTATTCATGTTGTTAAAGCCGAAAACTATGAGATCTTGAAATGATACCTTGATGGGTATGAGCAAGGATACTGGGTAAGTCCGTTTCGATATGATGTTGATATATGTTGTTAATATCACGATCTACGATATATATTGGTTATATGTTTATATCAAAGTATAATGACATGATTTGTTATCTATTGCATTGGTATGGGCGATATGAGAGGAGGGGGAAGATTGATATCCGTGTCTTTGGGACACCGTGAGGTTTGGCACCTCCAGGTGGTTTGGTACCACATATTTCGTGGCTTTCGGACACCAGAGGTTTGGCACCTCATAGCGACTCGTCCCACTGGTTTCACACCACCGTGGGTTGGCCCCACATTTGATGTATTGGGATCGTCGCCAAAGATTTGGTATCACACGTGTTGGCCCCACAACTTGACTATTCGTGACTTTGGGTCACCAAAGATTTGGCATCACATTATTGGATATCGTGACTTTGGGTCACCAGGTGGTTTGGCACCACCAAAGTGGTTTGGTACCACACGGGTAGAAAAGGAGTTTTGGATGGCTAGGTTGGGTGCATTATATATATATATTGCTTGGTTATAATTTGTGTAAGTATGTGGCATTTACCCAGAGAGGGATTATGCACTCGAGTCTTGGTGACTCACCTTCTCCTTATTTTTTTCGGGGATTCGTAAAATCGCGGATGAGGAGCCGGATGAACTCGAGGAGGCCATGCAATAAAATTTGGTTTTACATGAACTTCCATTTGGGTACTTTATTTTAATTGTTTTCATTTTTTTATGGATTTGTAATAAGGCCTCTTTAATTATATTTTTGGATTATTTATATGCTTTGGATTTGTTTTAAATATGGCTTATAAATTACATGGTTGATATAATAATTTGAGCACCAAGTTTTCTAAACTACTAAACGCGATGGTTTTAAAACGTTACCATCGGGTAACATAAATCAATTGATAGTATTTAACAACTTAAGTATTTTTGATAACTCATACTATTTTCCAAAACTCCAGTTTCAAAATTTCTATTAGATACGGTTTTCAACCTAATCGCTTTAGTTTCTTTTCAATTTATAAAAGGTTTACAAATCTAAGTCGCAACTAAGTTTTAAAGATTTATTTTCGTGGATTTCAAAGTAAATTATCAGTTTTAATTTATTATACACCTGATTTCTACGAACTTAGAACAACAAAGAGTTTTTCACTAAAATTTAATCGGTAACTCGCTTTCCTCAAAACGTTTTCCCCTCGTGACATACCAAATTCGGTCGTGGCGTATTGACCGGGTTTGGGGTGTTACAATAAGCCTTATATTTTGTAGCACAAAACATAGGTGTTTCCCTTCATCTAAATAATTACCTCTGATTCGAAATTGTCAAGGATTGACACCCTCACTAAAGATTCACTCAAATCACTCAAAGTGTTTAAGGTTCAAAATTTAGGCACTCAAAAGTCAAACATGAAGAGTTAATCCCATAGGCTTACATGAAAATCAAATCTCCACCACTGAAATATGAGATGAAACACAAATCAAAAGGTCTTTGTTAGGGTTGTAATGAGGCTAGGGTTAAGGTGTGGAATAAGGTTGAATTAGAGGGTTAGAATCGAGATTGAAGTGACAAATTACCTAACTAAGAACTAATGAACTAATAATAATAATTACATCAATTGAAAATTAATAATACTAATAATACGAGCTTCTTCTTGGATATTTGGAATTTAAATAAATGTATAAGCTCGTTTAATAACATAACTAATAATGAATATACTTCGTTTTTTTTCATAAGAACATAATAAAGGATAAATTACTAAAATTCATAATTAGGCAACTAATCAGATCAAATCTCGATATAGGGGTGGTTAGAAAGAATGGTGATAACAATTACAAAGGGTTTTGGGTTAATAATAGTGGGTGAGTCAATAAATAGGGTTGTTAGGATTAAAAGGGGTTCACTAGGGGTTAATTGTGAAGGTAGGCTTTTTAATGGAGTAAGTGGGTTAGATCCTAGGTGCCTTTATCATCTCTGTGTATCAAATCAAAAAAATGTGGTCTCGACATGTATAATCGATGCAAGTTCTAGAATAACAAATCAGTGTTGACATACTCATAATCAATAAAGTGAGCAAGAAAAAGAAATTATGCTCTATAAGGCTCAAAATCTCACAAAAATTGTGGGTATTTTTGGCATCAACCTTGTAAATATCAAATTTCAAGGTAATATTTAAATTCAGGTAGAAGACCTAGAAAATTTTTAATTTCTGAAAAATAGACTTATCATGCTTGATTCTCTAGTATTCTTCAAATTTAATCATCAATGCACATTTATCAATGACTTATTCTAAACATATCAATAAAAATCATAAATCATTGAAATTTCATCCTAATTAGTAACATGAGAAATTTACTTAAGAACAAGACTAAATTCAGGATTTTGATAACAATGCAAAAATTTTGGAACCTAATTTCAGAAATTTGAGAATAATGGAAAAAGTTAGGCCATTTTTTTAGGTTGTTCACCCCCACACTTAAGATGTACATTGCCCTCAATGTACAAAGTTAGATAATATAAATGTAATGTTCAGATCAGAAGATATGGGGATAAGTAAAACTTCCTGAATTATGGATGAGCTCCTTGAGTTGGCAGTGGTCGTGGTGAAAGAGAAGTTGGAGGGGCGGTCTGGGTGACGATCCTGCGCTAGATGAAGAAATTGGAAAGCTCATGCAGGATTAGCCAGGATATACTAATAATTATTAAAACTATACTAATTAACTACTTAAGGAAAAGCAAGCTAAAGTGTAGAAAAATAAAGATGAAACTAAAATTAAAAGAAAAGATGGATGGACCGTAGAGTCCTTATTGTTGGATGTGATTTCTAAGGCTGAGGATATGGTGGTGGTCGTGGCGTGATTCCCTAGTAGCCTTTAAAACCTAAAATTAAGAAACTAAGATAAAATAAACTATATTAAGCATAAGATTGTTAAAGGGAAGGAAATTGAAGCAAAAGAGAAAAATGAAATAAAAACTAGATAGCCTCAAATATCCTTGGCTTGTCGTGAGAATGAAGCGGCCGGTATGAACTTATGTAGATCGGTTTCCTTTGAGGAGATTGTGCTTGATTCCTTCCGCTTCTTTGGCATGGTTCTAGCGTAGCTCAAGAGTGATAGAGGCTTTGTTTCTAAGGAAAGGGGAGAGTTTTTTTTGAAAGAAAAAAAAGATGGAAGAAGGTGGGGTGAGGGGGAGGGTTGTGGGGTTTAAATAAGATTTTGTATTTGAGGCTCTCCCACACCCGTGGACGGAGGGTGTGTCGATTCACACGGCCGACTCACACGGTCGTGTTCCTAGGTTTGTTGGTTACCCCACGCTCGTGTCTAGCCTCTGTTCGATAAGTTAGTATGTTGGCACGGTTACGATCACGGGCGTGTTCAGCCCGTGCTTGGAAAGTCAGTAGCTTCACACAGTCACGGGGCACGGCCGTGCCCCTTTGTCGATGCCCATGGTGTAGTGGTTGGATCCGTGACGTCGAAAAGTGGTTGGAACTGATTCGCATGGCCTCTGCTATGTCAGTACGGGGATTCTTATGGTCCACACGGCCACGGCCACGACCGTGTGACTTAGAAATCTTCACTTCTGGTTAGTTTATAACTAGGTGTAAAGAAAAGAAGAAAAATAAATTTAAAGCAAAATGTAAAAATAAATTGTGTTAGTGCTCGGGTTGCCTCCCGGGAAGCGCTAGTTTATAGTCTTAAGCTAGACTCTCCTCTCATTTGCATCTTCAGGGTGGTTTTAGGAGTTGGAAGTTCTTCCTCATGCCATCATTTGTATCCTCGTGAAAAGATTTAAGTCGAGATGTGTTTATAGTAAAAGTACCAAAAATAGGATTACTTACCTCGACTGTTCCATTTGGGAAAACACTGGTTACCCTAAAAGATATTTCTTTGTTTGTGCTAGGGTCCAGAGGAGATATTCGAGGATCTGCCTGATCTAACAGTACCTGGTCCCTTATTTTGAAGTGGTTTGTTGTTCCTATTAGCTCTTTTGGGGGCTCCTTCGGTTTTATCTTGTGTTGTTTCGGTTCTTCGTCGTGTATCCCTAATTTCTCCTTGAAGTGTGTCTTCCACTCGTCTTGATCATCTATCTGAATCCCTCATTCCTCATGAGTTATTTCTTTGCTGGCATGGGGTTTAGGATCGGGTTCAGTTGTATTCTTTGGTGGTGCTTCTCTGAAAATAAGGGTTAACCAAATGGTTATCGTGAGAGTTTACGTTCTCACCTTGATTACTCGATGTTCTATCCGAGTCGAGAGCCTTGAGGGTGACCGTCTCATTACCTACACAAAGTATGAGTTCTCCCGCATCAACATCAATTTTAGTCCCGGCAATCAATGCTAAAAAGGGTCTTCCTAAAATTAGGGGATCGAATTATCCTCATCCATGTCTAAGACAACAAAGTCTCATCGGGAAAATGAATCATGCGATTTTTACAAGAACATCTTCGATAATACCCCTAGGAATTCTAACAGATTTTATCACTAATTGAATGCTCATCCTAGTTTGTTTGGGTTTCCTAGACCTAATTGTTTAAACAATTTATAAGGCATGACATTTATGCTTGCCCCTAAATCACTAACGCATTATCAATAGTTAGTCTACCAATTAAACATGGAATTGTAAAACTCCCCGGATCTTTTAGCTTTTGTGGTAGTCTATTCTATAACATTGCCGAGCACATCTGCGCTTAATTCCACATGTGGATCTTCGTCTAATTTGCGCTTATTCGTCAAGAGATGTTTTAAAAATTTCCTCGAATCGCATCTCAGTAAAAAGAGCTTCAAGTAGCGGTAAGTTAATATGTAATTTCTTTAAAAGTTTAAGAAACTTACCGAACTGTTCCTCTGTATCGTCTCTCGTTAATGCTTCGGGATATGGTATGCGAGGTTGGTATTCCTTGATTACCGATTTTAGCTTGTCTTGTGTTACCTCAACTTTACTTTTTTCTACCTCGTTTCCTTGTGTTGGACTGGGTTCGTCTACTTCTTCGCTTTCTTGAGCTGTTATGGCTTGGATTTGCTCATTTGGATTAATTTTAGTATTACTCGGTAGACGCCCTTGCGGTCGTTCGGATAATAGTTTCGCAATTTGTCCGACTGACTGGGTAATTTCCCCGATTGCCTCTGTAAGTCCTCCAACTTGGTTCTCGATCGTTTTGATCGATGTTTGTTGGGTGTCGAGTGTTACCTCGTTTTTTTAGAGATGGGCTTCTGTGGATGCTATGAATTTGTTCAAAATCTCTTCAAGATTCGGCTTCTTTTCCTGTGGATAGGGCTGATTTTTGAAATTTTGTGGAGGTTGTTGTCTTTGATTTCCTTGATTTCCTTGTCCTCCCCACGAAAAATTTGGGTGGTTCCTCCAACCTGGATTATAATTATTACTATATGGGTTATTATTAGATCTGAAATTGTTACCTATATAGTTCATCTGTTCTCTTTCTGTGCCCGGTTGGTAGGGTGGGTACTCAGGATTCGCCACAGTTCCACTTGCGTCGCACTTCATGATTGGATGTACCTGTGAAGAACACAAACTATCAAGCTTTTTATTCATCAACTCTACCTAATTTGATAGCATGGTTACTGTGTTGATGTTGTAAACTCCGGCTGTTTTTGTTGGCCTTGTTCTCGTAACTTGCCACTGATAGTTATTCAGCGATATCTCCTCTATAAATTCGTAGGCTGCTTCAGAAGTTTTATTATTCAAGGTTCCACCGGCGGCTGAATCAATTAGTTGTCTCGTTGAGGGGTTTACACCGTTATAGAAAGTCTGGACTTGGAGCCACAAGGGTAAACCATGGTGCAGACACCTTCTCAAGAGATCCTTATATCTCTCCCATGCATCGTATAATGTCTCTAAATCCATCTGCAGAAAAGAAGAGATATCATTACGTAATTTGGCCGTTTTGGCCGGTGGGAAATATTTTAATAAAAAATTTTCGGTCATTTGATCCCATGTAGTGATTGACCCTCGTGGTAGCGAGTTTAACCACTGTTTAGCTTTATTCCTTAATGAAAAGGGAAATAACCGAAGTCGTATGGCATCATCAGAAACACCATTTATTTTGAAGGTATCACAGAACTCTAAAAAGTTAGCTATATGAGTGTTTAGATCTTCGTCCTGCAAACCATCAAATTGAACAAACTGTTGAATCATTTGTATAGTGTTAGGCTTTAATTCAAAATTATTAGCAGCTATAGCAGGCCTAATAATACTAGATTCAGCTCCCGTTAAATGAGGTTTAGCATAATCAAACATAGTACGAGGAGCATTATTTTCTGCCACATCTTGTGGTGGAAGATTATTTTCGTCCATCCCTTCAGTAGGATTGGATCTGTCTTCTCGCTCTCCTTCTTGGTGATTTAGGGCTCGCCTAATTTCTTTGCGATTTCACTGTCATATTCTAAAGGTCCTCTCGGGTTCCTTCTAGTCATAAACTAGAGGTACCTGCTAGGCAAAGAAAGAAAGAAAGAAAATTTAGCAAAATAAAAATAAAAACTAAAAATAAAAATAAATTGCGGAAAATAAATAAAGAATAATGGCTAAAGTAATAAAAATAGAACTTTCTTAATATTTTAGTTCCCCGGCAACGGCGCCAAAAACTTGATCATTTGTGAATCGTAGCTTTAAAATTTATAAAAGAATGATCGAACCTGAAACTAACTCGGACAACTATTGAGACAAGTGCACCATCGAACAAAGAGTATAGCTTAGGCAAGACCGGATTATCGAACCCAAAGGAACTAAAAGTACTAATACTAACTTTCTTTTTATTATCTAGCCTAAAAATAAAGAGAGATTGTTTATCTAATCAAAATTAATTAACTACTAAACTAAAGACTCTAAGACAAAGAAGAATGAATTTGGAAAATAACTTGAAAAAACTCAGGTTGATTTAGATGATACCCTATGAAGAATCCACCTAGACTTCACTCGTTATCTAACACTGAACCATACGATTTATTCACTTAGTTTGATCCGTAAGACTCCCTAATGTATATTAAACCCTCTCTCGAGGCGAATAACGTCTAACCCTAGGTTAATTAGTGGAACTCTCGCTCTCTTATAATAACCCCTAGAATAGCAAAGAAATTGATCTATGGATTCCCGTATTAGGTTTCACCCTAATCCGGCAAAATCTCGTCACCCTATCTCTAGGCGTGCGATCAACTCCGCTTAATTATGTTGGATCTACTCTTAGGCAGGGTCTATTCCTCCTCCACCTAAGCACATTAAATTTGGATTAAGCTCACATAATTAAGAACAAACTAAGTATTTATCATATAATTCAGAAAACAATAACAAGATTCATCATAGGTTTCATCCCCTTTGGGTATCCGAAGGGTTTAGTTCATAACAATAAAGGAAAATATCTCAAGAGAAAAGATAAAACAAAACATAAGAAATCCCTAAAACCCCTGAAGGAATTGAAGGAGAGATCCTCCATCTTGAGTATAATTCGGGCTTCTTGAGATGGATCAACTGGCTATCCCTGAGTGAATCCCCACAAATCTGCCTTCTCTGGCCTAGCACGATGCCCCTAGACGATGGCTTTGGGCTCCACCTCTTAGGTCATATTTAGGGTGTATTTATAGGCTTTAGAAATACGTTTCTTTCTCCCTAAATATCCTTTCCCGAATGAAATTGCTCTTCTCCACAGCAGAGGCACGGCCATGGCGCACGCCCGTGTGAATCGTAGCCAGGCCGTGTTCGGATTTCTTTAATGAGACACGGCCGTGTGAGTCGAGGTTAGACCGTGTTCTAGATGATTGACTTGGCACGGCCGTGTGGGTCCAAGTCCAGGCCGTGTCGATTTCCTCTTTGGTCTATTTTGGTCTGTTTTGAGCCCGTTTCTCGTTCTTTTTATCCTTGGGTGGTTTCCTGAGTATAAGACATGAAAAGAAAGGATTAAGAGCACCTTTTTACATAAATCAAGGGATAATTCATCCAAAAGCATACTAAATGTGGGCCTAAAATATGTTACTATTTCGGTTTATCATCTCCTCTTTTCGTACGATCAATTCTTTCGTGCAACTTGTCGAATTTGGAATTCATGACTTTTCGCATTCCGTTCAACAAGTATTGATAATCATATTCTGACATCGCTTCTTGATTCATTTTTTTATGTTCTGCAAAGAAAGATCGTTAAAAGAATAAAACCGAAAAGTAAAACCTCACCACAAAAACTCACAAGTCACTCACAAAGAAAAATCGCTCACACTCGTGTTTTCACTCATATAAGGCTTTTTCTTTAATGTAACACTCGTGCCTATTACCGCTCTTTCTCGCTCTCGCAAGTTCTACTTCGTTTCTCGCTCTCGCAAGTTCTACTTCGTTTCGAATGGACTTATCGCTTCAAAGTAGGTGACAAGGGAAAATGTTAGGTATTCGGGTAGGCTAATTAAAGAAGAAGGCAAATGGAGTAAAGGTGAAAAGGGTGAAATACCAAATGGTGGTAGAAGGAAAAAAAAATTGATGGTCTGGGTAGGAAGATAAGGAGGGTGGAATGACGATTTTGAAACCGGGAACAAAATAGAAGAAATGAAGAATACTTGTAAACTTTCAAAAATTTCCACAACCTTTTTTTCAAAATTTTTTTTTACTTGATTTTTTTTTTAACTTCGATTTTTTTTTTATTTTCATTTTTTTCTTTTTTTTAACACTTCAAATGCATGAAAATAAATACAATAGAAACGAAATTACAACTTGGAAATTTTTTTTTCATTTTTTTCTATTTCTTCACGAACCTATTCCGGCTCTCCTCGTCGTCAAAAAGTCCTCGTTTTATAGCTCTGATACCAGATGATACAGTCCGCCTCGGGAAGAGTCGAAATGTATGCGAGTCGCCCAATCGTCTACGAGGATGAATTCTAAGCCTTCGGACAAATGAAAGTAAATACGGTTAAGATCGCGGAAACGATGATTTAAATTAAATATGGAAGAATGAGATTTGAAAATATGGAATGATAGGTTCGGTTTTATGATGAAGGAAGAGGGATAAAGGGATAGGTGATGTTTGGTGGAAATGGAATAAGGAACTTAAACAAAGAATCGATTCAACACTATGAAAGTGTCACCCCGGTTTCTACAGTGTTTAATGTGGGAATATGGAAATCGATATGGACCAAAGACCCGTTATCAAGATTGACAAGAACCAATGGTATAGATTAATGAAAGAACAAGTCTAGATGCCACAAGCAATTGATAAGTCTAGGAAACTTGTACGAAATCGAAGAGGAGAATATCTCACTCGGTGAACAAAAGTTCATATAATTTGATTAAGGTTCAAAACCTAATTACAAATAAAATGTGCAAAGTATTTATAGCCAACTTTAGAAGCTACCCGAATGGTCACAAAATGCCTTAAAGACTAAGCAAATTTGTACTAGAAAATGCTAAAGAAATCTAGAAGAAACATCCCTTCATGTGCTTGGCTAGGTTCGGCCGAACATGGCCCTTGGAATGCTTTTAAATTCGGCTGAATGAAGGTAGATTGATAGCCTTCATGAATCTTGAAATAATGAATGCACCTTCTTGATGTATGGACAAGATTCGGCGGAAGGAGCTTGTGTGTGCATAGGTTGGCCGAACATTGGTATTGGGATGCTTAAAGAATATTAAATTCACCTTAGTACTTGAATAAGCTACCTTGAAAATCAAATATGCATGCAGCCCTTAAAGGTAGCCTTGGGACGTGAATAGCCATCCATGCAAGCTTCTTAATTGTTGTCCACGCATGAAGAAACAATCCCAACAACGCCTTAAATGCTGTTCACGCATGGAGACCACCCATCATTAAATTCGGCACTTTTAATGCCTGGTCTTCTACACTTCACGAAGCAATCTTTTATTTAGTTCTTTGTCATTCACGAAAAGTCTCCAGCAGCCTATTAATTTCTCCCCATGCATGCCGAACATATCCATTAAATCCGGCCAAAATACAAGGCACGCCTAGGAGATAGGAAACGGCACATTTACTTCGTTTGGGAAATGAAACCAGCAACTAAATGTTTTGAACGTTGTCCCACACATGCACCAATACTCCTTTAATTTGTGTTTCATAAAGGCTGCCGGCCAAGCCTTTAATGCCGTCCATGCTTGAGGAAACAAAGCCCAACAGCTCCCTTACATTCATTCCGTCCATGCATGCTAGACAAGTCATTAATTCAGCTAACATACATGCATTAAATTCGTCCATTCATGCACCAACATCAAAGAAATGATGTTCCAAGCATAAGCAGCTCATAATGGCGTCCCATGTATATTTCCAACATCTCCTTTAATTTTTGAACATCATTGAATGGATGCCCAAGCTTCTCCAGCATTGCATTAATTGATGTTCCAACTTCCTGCTCATTAAAGGTGTCGTCCATGCTTCCAACACTTCAATAAATACTGCCGCCCATCTTGCTTCATGGCCTTAAATGTCTTCCTTTAAAGCACCTGCATGTAATAATTTCGGCACATTAAATCCCAACCCCCTAAGACATCATTTAAATCATGTTTTGGGATGATCAAAGTAAATGAAAATTGATTACTGCTTGCATTAAATTTCGGCTGGAGTTTAAGACAAATTAAATGATTAATTCGGCTAGTTAAATTAAATGGCAGCAAACTATTTAATTTGTCCTAATCTAGACTTATTAAATATTATCTATTAATTATGCACTAAGTATGACTTACTTAAACTTATTTAAATTCAGCAAAATAATTAAGACCAATTTTAGTTATGTCCACATTTATTTAAAGTACTTAAAATCTAAAGATTCAGCTCAATGAGCTGGAGCGAGCTCGAGTGAGCTCAAATCGAGCCCAAATAGACTAATCCGGTTCAATTTGGAAATGCACCAAAGTGCATATCAGCTTCACAACACTTGGAACTTTGAATTTCGTGGGTGCCTCGGGCGTGCCCGTTTCACCCATTTGATAAAAGGTTGTATTTTTTTATAAATACGGCCTGTGTGTCGTGCCTTACTACTATTCTCTTGTATTTCTCTTCTCATCTTACTCCCTCGTATGTAAAATGAGTTTTTGCATATTGTAATTTGCAAGAGTTACTGTGGGCTAGACGAGAAGGAAGATGGGACAACTAGTGTGGACCGATAGCTTGTGAAACGGCTTACATCTTTAGGTTCCCTTTTGGTTCTCCCATTGGCTTGGGATTGAACCACCTTAGTTTATGGGCTATAACTATTGCATTTATTTATTGCTTTATTTATTCATGTATGAGATGCTATGGATGTCTAAAGCATGCCATTTTTAAATATATTAAAATTTGATAATAATAAACCCAATTAATTGATGAGATCAATTAAAAGACTAAATGGGCTAAAGTAGACCATAATTGGTGAGATGCAACAACCTTAATAAAATCCCTCTATTAAAATATTAAGTCAACATGGCCTTCCAATTTTTCCCTCGTTAAGGCCTCGATCAATACTATGTAGGTTCTGCCAAAGCGAAGTACTAGTATTTATCTTGGTTAAACACGAAGAATAAACAAGTGATATTCGCTGGTTAAAAATTGGTTAATGACTTAACTAGGTTACTCTAATAGGATTAGAAACCTAGAGGCAAGTAAATTGGATAAATCATAAGATGATTAGAACAAGAGTTGTTCACCAAATATTAGGAGTTACATATGATGTAATTAGAAAATGTTTCTTACCTAAATAACCATAGTCTTGGGAGTAAAGCCAAAGCTGACTTAAGAGGAGGTGAAATATTGATCCTTAACCCACTAGAAATACTTTTGAGAAAGCCTTTCCGAAATTAATATATGAGGGTTACTAATTTTGAAATAAAATAGTGGGAACATCATTTAATAAAGTCTTTTTAATGATTGATATAAACTTGGTAAATTTACTCACACGCATATTTAATTGTTGTAGATATATTATGGCTGCAAACACTAATACACTCTCATTGTGATCGGTCCTTGAGAAGGACAAATTGAATGGTTTGATTTTCTTGACTGGTTCCGTAACTCGAGGATTGTCCTCAAACAAGAACGAAAATTATATGTCATTGAACAACCACTTCCTAATGAACCACCCACTAATGCCTCGAGGACTGATAGAGATGCTTACAAGAAGCATCTCGATGACATGGTAGATGTTGGATGTCTTATGCTTGCCACTATGAATCCTGAGCTTCAAAAGCAACATGAGGACATGGTTGCTTATGATATGATCGAGCACCTGAAAGAACTTTATTAAGGGCAAGCACGGCAAGAGAGGTTCGATATCTCTAAGGCCCTATTCCAATGTAAGCTGGCTGAAGGAAGCCTAGTAGGACCTCATGTCCTTAAGATGATTGGCTATATTGAAAGCCTGTCTAAGTTTAGTTTTCCATTGAGCCAAGAGTTGGCCACTAATGTTATTCTGCAATCTTTGCCGGATAGCTACAGCCAGTTTGTCCTCAATTTCAATATGAATGAATTTTACAAGACTCTGCCACAGTTGCTCAGTATGTTACGAACTGCTGAAGGCAACATGAAAAAGGTATGACCCAAGTCCATACTGATGGTCCGTAACAACAAGGGCAAGGGAAAGGCCAAAGTTCAGACAAAGCCCAAGGGCAAACGTAGGCCCAAGCCTGGAAAAGGAAAGGCTGCACTGAAACCTAAAGGTGGGGTGTCTAAGGAAGGAAACTACTTTCATTGTGGTATGACTGGACATTGGAAGCGGAACTGCCCTATCTATCTTGAGAAAGTCAAGAAGGCAAAAACAAGCGGAACGTCTGCTTCAGGTATTTATGTCATTGATATTAATTTATCAACTACTACTTCTTGGGTATTAGATACTGGTTGTGGTTCTCATATTTGTACTTTTGTACAGGGACTACAAAGGAGTAGGACTTTGGCTAGAGGAGATGTGGACCTGCGAGTAGGAAATGGAGCAAAAGCTGCTGCATTAGCTGTGGGAACATATACTTTATCTTTGCCTAGTGGACTTGATTTATGTTTAGAGGATTGTTATTTTGTGCCCAGTTTGACTAAAAACATTATTTCAATTTCTTGTTTAGACAAAATTGGTTTTGAGATAATTATTAAGAATAATTATTGTTCATTTTATCTCAATAATGTTTTCTATGGTTCGGCACAATTGATTAATGGCCTCTATATTTTAGATCAAATGAATCCCATTTACAACATAAATGCTAAAAGATCTAAAATAAATGACTCAAATCAAACTTATCTTTGGCATTGTCGTTTGGGCCACATAAGTGAGAAACACATATCCAAACTCCATAAAGATGGTTTCTTAGATTCATTTGTTTTTGAACAATTTGAAGTATGTGAATCTTGCTTATTGAGAAAAATGACTAAATCTCCTTTTACTGGTAAAAGTGAACGAGCTAGTGATTTATTGGGCCTAATACATTCTGATGTATGTGGACCAAAAAAATACACAGGCTAGAGGTGCATTTCACTACTTCATTACTTTCACTGATGATTTCAGTAGATATGGGTATGTTTATCTCATGCGCCATAAGTCTGAATGTAACACCCCTAACCCAAGACCGTCGTCGAAATAGGGTTAAGAGGCGTTACCGATCAATCGGAGCATTTCACAATCAATTCTCAACACAAAGTCAATCATCATTAAAGAATGTCATAACATAATCGTAAATCCCCTTATTAAGTTCCTCAATACCTCAAACACATGCTAGAAAGGGGTCGGGACTAAACCGAACACTTACAGAAATTCTCGAAAATTAAAAACTTTTTGATCACTGTAGAGGTCACACGCCCGTGCAGTCAGGCCGTGTGCCTCCCACGGCTACAAGACATACCCATGTGTCTTGGCCGTGCCAAAATAGGGCATGTATACTGACTTATCCCCACGGCCACTAGGCACGCCTGTGTACCATGGCAGTGTACTCTTAGGCTATATACTGACTAAATCCCACGGTCACTAGGCACGCCCGTGTGCCACGATCGTGTATGCATAACAGGCCCTTTGCAAGGCCAATATGCCACCCACACTAGGGTCAATCAACAAGCTTTAAAGCAACACAAATTCATGCTTCTAAATGCATTCAAACATACCATTTCATACACCAATTAGTCATCCACAATATCATCTACTTCTATACCTAATGACCTCACAAATGAGTCCATCCAAGTATCAATTATACATCTCAAAACATTTATAACTCAAACATCATATAATTGATACGACCGTGGCTCGGACGCCGTCCACTGTGGTTGAAGATTCCTTGGAGCTTCCCAAGGGGCCGATTACTCGTGCTCGAGCTAAGAGGTTCAAAGAGGTTGTTTCGGCCTTTGTAGACAAGATTTGGAGCAATGTTATAGCTGGACAACTTGAGAGTGTTGGATTTAACCGATCATGCAACATCCTTCAAGCTCGGCTAGCCCAAGATTCAGATCACGAAACTCATCTCTAGCTCATATAGCTTGCGTTTATTTCTAGGATGCCAAATTAGTTAAATTGTTGAACTTAATTAAATAATTATTAGTTAATTTAGTTACAGCCATTAAATTCTAATTTAATTAGTGTCATATTAAATATGTTGGATTTAATTCAAGTGTTTAATATGTCCTAAACATTACTAGGAGTTATTGTGTCCTAGTTGAACATGAATTTAATATGTCTAGAGGCATAGCCGAATTTTAATGTGTCCAATCAGTGTCTAAATAAATTATTTAAGTATTAATTAAAGTGTTAATATTATGCATTAATGTTAATTAGCTGAATCTAAAGTGAATTAATTGAGTTCATTCTCTTTTGCTAGGTTCGACCGAATGTGGGGCATTTACTCAAGGTACATGCACCTTAGGTGCAATGTATGGAGACGGTACATGCATGGCCTCATTCCTTGAATGGTGGCTGATCCAATCCACTCTCCTTGGTGACCATTCGTCCAAGGAGATGCACATCCATTCATTTGCTTAGCCATGAAGCTGCCTATTGGGATCCCTATTCAACCGAATATAGTCAAGAGATCAAGAGCCACATTCTAGATCATTCAAGGCCATTCTAGAAGATTTTTGCTTAGCCATTAAGGATTGTCAAGTGGCCATTCGGTTGGCATAAGCCTAGCCTATAAATACTAGTTAAATTGCTATGTAAAAGGACTTTTGGAACCTTATTGAATTGCTGCCGAATTTTTGTGAGATTTTCTCTCTCAAATTTCATCCAAAGACTCGTTAACTTATCTATCTAACTTAGTGGCGTCAATCGTTTCTTTGTTTTCCCGAACTTATCACGTTTCTCGTGTGGCGTTCGAAAATCCTTATACTGTAACACCCCTTACCCGGGTTCTACGCCGGGAACCGGGCCCGAGGTGTTACCGAACTCAAACCGCTTAATCGCCACTTAGGCTCAACGTCATTACTCGCTATAACTGTAACACCCCAAACCCGGCCTAGAAGTTAGGCCCGAATCTAGAGTGTCGCATGGAAAAACTTGTTTGAGAATTACAGCCTCTTTGTTAAAACGCAAAACACTTCAGCAATTGTTAACTACTTGAAAACGTAATTATCTTTAAAAAACCTTTTTTGTGGCGAAAGCATATTTGAAATAAACATTTTACAAAAATGTGATGTTTAGAAATAGAGTTGCAGAAGCATTTTAAAATCGTTGCGAAAACGTAGATAAAATACAAGTATTTTTGAGAGATTGATTGATGAGTCAACAATCAAGGTAGTGAACTTTGAAACCGTGACTTTTGAAAATATCGTTGATAATATGTAGGAAAAATTCAAGTTAAATTATTTGTACAAGTTTGTTTAAAAATTCACTTGTTGATCAATTTTTTGAAAACCATATTTATGATTTTAGAAAATCCCCGTTAAAACAATTCAAGCAATATAATGAGTACGACTAAACATAAAGCAATTTAAAACATATCCCAGAGGCCTTATTACAACTTAAACCAAAATAGAAAAATAATAAAATAAACGAAAATAGAAATTTAAAATTCAATAACACCATTTTTTCTGAATTATGGCCTCCACCGAGTCATCCATGGGCCCAAGTCCTCATTAGGAGCATTACCTACAGAGATTAAAAAGGAGGGGTGAGTTACTAGAACTTAGTGTGAAATCCCTTACTGTCATCCATTGGGCCTGAACCCATATAGCAACATCTTGGGCCGGAGCCCACTTTCATTACAGAACATATACATATGAAGCAAATGTATGCAACCCAACCCATCCAACCAGTCTCTCCCCCGTACCAACCAGTCTCTCCTGTGGGGATCAAGTCAACCCACCCTGCCAGTCTCTCCAATTTGCAGACAAGCTGCCATTTATAATAATTTTGTGGCTTAGCCACCAGAGTATCATATACGGTAACATAATTGGCACATAGCCTTAATCACGATGGCACAAAGCCATATTTAAATTGGCACATAGCCTTAATCACGATGGCACAAAGCCATATTTAAATTGGCACATAGCCCATATCAGAATTTGTGGCAATGCCACCGGTCTATACTTCTCTTTATTCAAGTTTCCCATCCCATGCAATATGTGATGATGCAATACACATAATAACATAAAATACCCACATGTATAACAACCATTAGTCTAGTAATTTATATGATGAATCGGCCCATTATTGAGCTTTGTAATTCAGCCCACTAAGGCATTCTATCAATTCGGCCCATAGGGGCATTTTCGTAATTTCGACCCATAGGGGCATTTTCGTAATTTTGACCGATAAGGGAATTTTCGTAATTTGGCCCATAAGGGCATTTTCGTAATTCGGCCCATAAGGGTATTTTCGGTAAATCAGTAATTTTACCCACTAAGGGTAATTCGGTAATCTCGCAACCCAGGGGTATTTCGGTAATTTACCCTCCAAGGGTATTTTGGTAATTCGGCAACCTAGACTTAACTACTAATGTAAGGCTTAAAAAAATTGAAACTGTCCATCTGCGTCATACTGACAAAATTGACTATAACTCGAGTTAGGAAACTCGAAATTTAAATCCATAAATTTTCCTTGAAACTAGACTCATATATCTTCTTACTAAAAGTTTTCCAAAATTTTTGGCTTAACCATTTAGTACAGTTTATTCCTTAAATTTTCCCTTGTTTCACTGACCAACGGTTCTCACCCTCTTACCCGAAATTCAAATATTTAACTGTACAGTTTTCATATGTTGCTCCCACTTGTTTTTATTGAAAATAGGCTCACTAAGAAATCTATACATATAAATTATAACTCATAATTCACTTTGTACAATTTTAAATGATTTTTCTAAGACAGATTAGGGAACCACGAAGTCAATCAGAGCCAGTCCCACTAAATTTAAAATATCACAGAATATAAAATTCCTCTTCCAACCTGTTTCTTTCATATAAAAATAGACACAGTAATCTTTAATCCGATATCTTTTTCACTTTCTAATTCCCTTTATCCTATTTTTTTCGTGATTTTTCAAAATCACGCCACTTCTATCTTGACCAAACTGTTTCATTGCAAAATATGGTTACCACTACTAAAATACGTGCGCTGAGTGGTCACGGATGCGCTTTCGATTTCCTTCGTATTTCGACCAAATCACAGAACATTTCATGCAAACTTTCAGAGAGATATGAGATTACCACCATTTCAAACATGTATTCGGTAGGGTATGGAATTGCACACCTTATTCGGAATTCGTAACACAATACTCTCCGCGGCACCTAAAGGTACAATTAGTCAACAATTAGTCCAAAGCTCAAAATACAACTTCAACCAAGTATTGCAATTGATTAACAATCTATATCACTTACCAACAATCCGAGTCTCTTATTACGAGGGATAGGTGATCGAACGATTTGGTCCCTAAAAATAAACGATTAGTCATCACCTCTATACCGTTTAGAAAACTAACCGATCAACGAAAAAGATCTAAAAATAACCATGATAAATCCCTTACCTTAGAGATTATAAAACCAATTATCAACGATTGTACAATGGCTACGGATGAGTCAAAGTTTAAGTCTTCCACAATTACTCGATTGATCAAAGGAGTGAGTGTCAACACGAATGAGAAGGAATGTTAAAGAAGAGATGGAGGGTTCGGCTATAGAGGAAAAATGGACAAGAAAATTCGGCTATCAAGGGAAGGTGATGCAAGAGATGAATGTTTCGACCAACAAAAGAGAAAGAAAATTGCAAAAATGTGCTAGGAGGTTTCGGCCAAGAGAAAAGGAATTGGAAAAAATAAAAATCACCAAAAGGCTAAGAAGAAAAGTAACCTCTAAAGCACTAAAACTTACCAAATGCCTAAAGGATTTTCGGCACTCCCCTTTACCCCCCTCAGAACCGTGTACACCAAACCAAAAAGGTCAAACATTTTGGCCATCAAAAACATTCCAAAACATTTTCCTCTCTTTGGGCCAACATGTTCCCTATACTTGCGTTTTCTTTTGATTTCTTTCCCTACCTTCATCCGTTCCTAATATCCTTAGCCACCTTGCCAAAATTAAAAAGTCCAACTTGCCTTATTTACTAGTGTAACATCCTTGATTTTGGGGTTCTGCATTTATTGTGTGTTGTGTGTGTGTACACTATGCTCTGTGTGTTAATTTGGTGTGTTTGGGGGTCCAGGGAAGGCTCGGGGTTAAGTCGAGGCCTTGGCAAAATTTTTGTTTTTAAGCCCTGCTAGGGGGAAGCCAGCTGAGGCAGGACTTAATGGTATTTTCTTGTGTTTTGTTGACACAAGGAGTGATGTGGTAAGGTGGCTAGTGACGCCACTTAGGGAGCAAGGAGGGTGGCGTCAACAAGGGGCAGCTGAGGGAAGGAGTTCTAGTCGCGCTGGCAGCTTTTGGAAGCTCTCTTTTTACGTCAGGAAGCTAAAGAGGTGGCTTCCAGTGGGAATCTTCAAGGTGGTTGGTGGAATGAGTCAAAGAATTTGAAATGAGTGGCTAGGAGGTTATCGGGGGATTTGAGTTGGTCAACTATTTCAAATGGGTGAGTGGGAGTAAAAGTAGGAGCAGAACAAGGGAGGAGTAGCTTGTTGGGTTGTTGGCCAAATTTTGAATGTTGGAAGGAGGGTGAATTTTGGTTTTGAGCTAAGAGGGTGGTGTGCTGAAAGGCATTAGAGGTCTTAGGTTTCTCTTTGGTTTCCTTTGGAACCAATTCGGTCATTAGAAGGGTGTGATTGCCGATTGGTGCTAAAACTCTTTTGAGCTCTTTTTCTTTTCTCTTTGACTTGTATGCCGGAAGTGTTAGCAAGCTTTTACCTCTTTTCTTTTTAAATCTTTGGCCGAATTTGAGAAAAACCATTTGTGCATTTCTTTGCTTCAATATCTTTTAGCCGAACCTTAGTTCATTCTTCCCATTCTCTTTCTTTTTCCTCTAAGCCGAAAACCATCTAAGCCTTGCCAAAACTTCTCTTTCTCTTTTCCCATTTCCATTATCTTCACAACCGAAAACACTATATCACTTCCTAGTATTCCATTTTCTATCTTTATTCTTTTCTTAAGCCGAAACTGTAGTTCTTCTTCTTCAAAGTTTTGTTTTCTTTCTCTCATAGCTGAATAGCCTTTTCGGCCTATTGGATCGATTCCACCCTGCTGCGAGATCATTGAAGGTAAGGTTCTTTTCTCTTGTACCACAAAAGCCGAATCTCTCTTTCTTCATTTTCTTGCGGCATCTACTTCTTTTCGTCTCTAAACCCCTCAATCACTATTTTCCTTTTCACTAATCGGGTATTTGTTTCATCTGCTCTGGCCAAATCAATGGCGCTGTATAGCCTAGGGTGTGAGGGATTACGCTTCTTCATCTATTCCAACTCAAGGTAAGTCTGTCCAATACCCCTTTGTTTTTGTCTTCAAATCTCTTCTTGATTAGCCGAATATTCAAGGGCTACTTATGATTGTTAGGTCGAGCCTCTCTCTTTCGCAAATCATCTCAGTTGAGGGTGAATTATTTGTGGTGTGAACCATCTAGTAGACAAGGTAAGGGATTCCTCCCTAGTTATTCTATTAGCCTTTCTGTTCGTCGTTCGTTGCCTTAACCCAGTAGTATTGTTAAACAATCATTGCTTTCGTATAGCAATTTTCTGATCAAGGCTATTCATGGATGCAAGAAACGATCAAGCCGGGAAGAGGAGTGCGTCCGTAACCCCTATTCCAAAGTTTAAGAAGTGAGCTGTATCGACAATACGAGACTGGCCACCGGGTTGTGGACCAGCTTCAGAGCAGGATAGACAAATAGCCGTCGTCCCTCCTAATGAGAGTGTCAACATAGAAAGCATAGTATTGCGTATTATCAAGTGTGTAGAATATTCACACTCTATTATTAATGTGTGTTATTAACTGTATGGGCTGAAAAGCCGAAGTGACTGAATAAAAAGTCGTTATACCCTTGTGGGTAAAGCTCGGGATACCAGGTAAGTGACTATAATGTTCTATTAATGGGTATGAAAATGTATGCTGTAATCTATCACTATGATGAGAGCATGTGCATTCATTTGATTTGTATGTTCTGCATGGGTTTGGGTTATGATGCGAAAGGGGAAGTATTAGAGACTGTCATAGTGGTTTGGTACCACAAGTGGGTTGGCCCTACATATATCTGATTCATTGACCATGTCTCGGTGGCTTGGTGCCACGGTGGTTTAATACCACGTATATATATATCTATGATTTAGTGACTTGTCCCAGTGGTTTGGTACCACAGTGGGTTGGCCCCACATATATTCATCAGGGATTGTCACGGTGGCTTGGTACCACGGTGGGTTGGCCCCACGTATGTTAATAGTGACTCGGTCACCAGTGGCTTAGTGCCACATATGAGGCGTGTAGCGGATGGATGGTTGATTGTAGAAATCCCCACGGTGTGTTGGGCTGGTACGGGTGGCGTGTAGAGGATGGAAAAAAAACTAGGTTGGGTTTGGGATACATTTCTTTCATATTTGTGTATGCTACTTTGAGTGGGCTAGGGCCCAATGTGCGGTTGTGGGCTTGATGCCATTTATGTGACATAAGGGGATTTACACACTGAGTCTTGGTGACTCACCCCTCTGCTTAATTTTGCAGGTAATCAGTAGCTCGTGGATCTGGGAGCCGAGGCGGACTCGTGAAGGCCATAAAATGTTTCTTTTCGTAAACTCGTTTCTTTTTACAAATTATTTTAATTGGGGATTTTGTTATGTAATAAGGCCTTCTTAAGTTAATATGCAGTTATTCTTAGTTATTACTTATTTAAGATATGACATTATTATATTTTAACACGAATGTTAAGATGAAGTTTTCAAAACATAAGTATTATAAAACAACCGTTTTCTTTCAAGTGCCAACAAAGATAACAAATTTTCGATTAACCTAACTCGAAAATCTTTCTTAAAACTACAAATCACTGTTTTTATTATATCACCTAAAACGAAAAGTTTCAAACCTTCGGTTTTTCTTTAAAATTTCCAAAGTCCTTTTTACAACCTTTCCCTGTGACATTCCAGATCTGGTCGTAACGTCTAGACCGGGTTTGAGGTGTTACAATTGTGGTATCAGAGCCTAGGTTGCAAAACTTGGCTATGGAATGGGTTCAACAATGTTTTATAAAGTCGATTTAAAATGTTATTTAAGGAAATGTTTTAGTTGGAGTATGGCACCCGAGTCTACCGGCACCCGATCCACGCGGTAAGTGTTCTAATTGTTGGTTTTTTTGCATGAAATTATTATGTTGTGTTATGATTACTAGAGTTAAGAGATCCAAACTTTAGAGACTGAAACCTCTAGGTATAGCAAATTCAATCCATTCAATTACCAAATCATTCATTTTAGTCCAAATACACATATTTAGGGCATTTTACATAATGGCCCTCACATTTTCACATTTCGACACTTTAGTCCCTAATTCACAAAATCATCAAATTCACATAATTTCTTTCCACATAAGCCTAGTCGAATTTTCCTTGTATTCATACAAGCCCACACATTTAATTTATTTCACATTTTAATCCTTCAATTTCTCATTTTCTCAATTAAGCCTAAAAATGCTCAATTTCACTAAAAATCCCAATGCAAACTATGTTATCTCAACACCAAGTTTTCATATTTCGCTATCAACTAGCACATAGCTCAACATTCATCAATGGCTCATCACAAAAACATCACCAATTCACAAAATTACAACATGGGTTAGCTAGAGCACAAAGCAACCATCACGAAAACATAGAAATTAACAAAAATCGAAACCAAATCATACCTTAATTTGCTTGTGCAAGTGCCAAATATTTAACAAGCTTTCTCTTTTCTTTTCTTTCTAATTTTGGTGGAACCAAGATGAACATTCCACTATCTATTTTCTTTTGTTTTTATTATAACCTTATAATATAATATATAAATTTTAACTTATAATTTTAACATATAAAAACATATATGTTATCATTTAATGCCGTCCACTATACTCAATTATGGCCAAATTGCATCATAAGTCCTCTTCCTTGTAAAGACAACAACAATTAAGCACTTAACAATCAGCACACATCATTTTACACTTTATGCGATTAAGTCCTTATTACTAACTAAGCACACAATCAATAAAATCTTCACACAAAAATTTCACACAGGCCATAACACATATCGTAAACACATAGAAAAACATTAAAATATTATTTTGACCTTGGATTTGTGGTCTCGAAACCACTATTCCGACTAAGGTCTAAACCAGGCTGTTACAACTCTCCCCCCTTAGGGATTTTCGTCCCCGAAAATCGTACCCGTGAATAAATGTGGATATTGCTTTCTCACAATGTTCTCAGGCTCCCACGTAGCCCCTTCAACTCCGTGTTTGTGCCACAACACTTTCACTAGGAAAAATTCTTTTGTTTCTCAACTCTTTAGTCTCTCGTGCCAATATTCGAATCAGTTCCTCACTATATGACAAGTCTGATTGAATCTCAACCTCAGTAGGAGCAATAACATGAGACGAATCAGATCTGTACCGTCGAAGCATCGACACATGAAACACATTATGAATCTTTTCTAACTTAGATGGTAACATCAATCTATAAACAACCAACCCTATTCATTCAATGATCTCACACAGCCCGATAAACCTCAGATTCAGCTTACGTTTTTCCGACCAAATCGAAGTATATTTTTCACGTAGACAAAGACAATCCGGACACAAAGTCCATTGCGATTCCCTCCCACTTCCACTTTGGAATCATAATCAGTTGTAATAAACCAGACGGAACCTGATGTTCAGCTTTAATTTGCTGACATTTTAAACGTTTCGACACAAAGTTAGAGATATCCCATTTCATACCATGTCACCAGTAAAACTATTTCAAATCATTATACATTTTTATAATCCTTGGATGAACAATCAAACGACTATTGTGAGCTGCATTCCAAAATCATCTGAATCAACTCTGAATTATTTGAAACACAAATCCGATTCCTGAATCTCAAACAATATCACTATCAATTCAAAGTTCTGAATCAGAATTCAAATCACATTGAGCTCGTTTTTCAATCATCACATCATCCATTTTCTGGCATCACTGGTCTGATGTATGAACATCAATCTCACTTCCAAATCAGCCAAAACTGAACCATCATTACACAGATCTATCAGAGAATTCATAGCTCGCAAAGCACATAAAGACGACAACGTTAATTTTGCTCGGATGAAAATCAATCACAAATTCGTAATATAATACATTCAACTCAATAAATCAAATCAATAAACCAAGTAAACCATCACATAGATAGTTTCACGAAAAATATTCAAACACAACTATATCTGATACTCACATAACCATCCATTCATCTATTTTCAAGTTCATCAACTACATAAGTTCCATATATACCTTTGTCAACACTTAGTTAACGATCGTACATGCTATTCCATGCTCGATATCACACATCAACTGCTCTTTGTTATTTATTCGAATTGATCGCACACTTAGTGCCTTTACTTTAAAGCGAATTTAGTTGGGTATCGCACACACAATGCCGATTGATAAATCTGAGACTTCCATTGCTTCGCACACACAGTGCTATTCACCTTCGTCTCGATTTTTAATTTCGTACACTTAGTGTCACATTTCTTAATGCCACATATAGCATTTCTAGTCATTAATCACATATTCATTCATTTCATAACATTTAGATATAAATTTAACAACTCGTATTCCCGTAGCTGATACAATATGCCCAGAAATCCAACCTCACACAACCAAAACTCACATTTTCTAAACTTAGCATACAATTATTTCTCGCGCAAAGTCTGTAACACAACTCTCAAATGCTCAGCATTTGTCTCTCATCACATAAATGAATTAGAATGTCATCAATAAACACTACAACAAAACGATCCAAGTACAGTCTGAATATACAGTTCATCAAATCCATAAACACTGCAGGAGCATTCGCTAGTCCGAAAGGCATAACTAAGAATTCATAAATCACAGGCACCGATTCAACTTTCTTATCAATCATTTTTATATGAATCACATATGTCAAATAAGCTTCGCAACCCTTTCTCACATAGTTCAAAGTTTTCATCGTAGATACAACAAACCCTTTCATATCACTAGATTCAATTCAAACTATCTCACCGTTCTGACTTCTCAAATCTATACTCTTTCGTTTACAATTCACAATGGCATTATGCAAAGTGAGCCAATTCATACTCAAAATTATATCAAATTTATCGAATGGTAGCATCATCAAATTAGCCGAAAAGCATATATCCCGAAACATCAAGGAGCAATTTTTGCACACTTTATCCATCAAGACACACTTATCTAAGGGTTCGATACTCTAATTACCAATTCAGTAGACTCAACAGGTAGAGTCTTGCTTGATACTAAATGCACACACACATACGAATGAGTAGATCCTGAATCTATCAATGCAATCACATCGATATCAAATAAAGTGAAAGTACCAGTGATGACGTCTGGAGATAATGCTTCCTCTCGTGCTCGTATAGCATAGGCTCGGGCAGGTGCTCTCGCCTCCGATCTCACAGCTGTATCGATAGTCCCTCTCTGGCTTCCGTTCACATTTCTGGTATTTTTGGGTGGTCTACCCCTAACCATCACATTGCTCGATCTCACGTTCTGAACATTTTCTTCCTCAACTAACTTTGGGCAATCTCTAATGAAATGTTCTCGTGATCCACATTTATAGCAAACTCTATTGTTGTATTTGCCCCAACATTCTCCCACATGTCGTCTTCCACACTGTCTACACTCAGGTTTGTTGCTTTTAGCACTTTCAATATTTGATTCAATTGGAGCTTGAGTTCTCGGACCAACACTTAGTCTTGCGTGGTCTTTATACGAATGTTCAAATGAAGTATTTGATCGGTTGCTTGCATCTCTAAATCTCTTTGTCGAAGGTCGAGACAACTTACTCATTGATCTTTTTCTTTCATCTCGAGCTTGAGATCGCTTTCTTCTTTTCTTTCTTGAGCTCCTCGACTTTGCAAGTTCTTTCAACTAACACAACAAATTCGTTGATATCAAGTATCCCAACCAACAGCTAATGTCCTCATTCAAATTTCTTCTATAAAGCGTTTACACATAGTAGCTTCGGTCGAAACACATTCTCGCATACTAGCTCAATCTTACAAATTCTTGCTCGTGCAAGAATCAAAAACGGCCCTGTTTCAGCTCTAGAAACTCTTTACGTTTCTGATCAATGAATCGTTGACTGATATACTTCTTTCTGAACTCAACTTGAAAGAAATCCCAGTGATTCTCTCTTTCGGAACCACAGACGTCAACATCTTCCACCAGTTATAAGCCGTATCTCTCAACAAAGAAACTGCACACTTAATACACTCATCAGAGGTCAACGACATCTCATCGAATACCCGAAATGTATTCTCGAGCCAAAACTCGGCTCGCTCAGCATCATCATCAGTTGTGGCCCTAAATTCTTCAGCCTCGTACTTACAAATCTTATCCACAGGAGGTTTATTTAATCTGATCGGATCTACAACTTGAGGCGCAATAGGTACTTGTGGGGGTGGAGGTTGTGGAGCAGCCGGATTCGTTCGAACGAACTCCGAAAACCACTCACTCATCATACGAAAGAAGGCTTGCTTAGCCTCTCCTCCCTCACTACTTTCATTTGGCCTAGATGAGGCCGGCGTTGCCCTTTGAGCGTGAGCAGGCGCGTTACTCTCTACATCGTCAGCAACTGCTCGATCGAGATCCATTACTATATGAAAACACATTTATAACTGTCAGGATTCATCACACTATCGCAATTTAGTATATGGCATATATAGCTAGACTCACACACGCTACGTTACTCCGAGAATCGACTAAACCGTAACTCTGATACCAATAAAATGTAACACCCCTAACCCTAGACCGTCGTCAGAATAGGCTTAAGAGGCATTACCGATCAATCGGAGCATTTCACAATCAATTCTAAACACAAAGTCAATCATCATTAAAGCATATCATAACATAATTGTAAAGTCCCTTATTGAGTTCCTCGAGACCTCAAACACATGCTACAAAGGGGTCGGGACTAAACCGAACACTTACGAAAATTCTCAAAAATTTAAAACTTTTTGATCACTGTAGAGGTCACATGCCCGTGTAGTCAGGCCGTGTGCCTCTCATGGCTACTAGACACACCCATGTGTCTTGGCCATGCCAAAATAGGGAATGTATACTGACTTATCCCCACGGCCACTAGGCACGCCCGTGTGCCACGACCGTGTATGCATAATAGGCCCTTTGCAAGGCCAATATGCCACCCACACTAGGGTCAATCAACAAGCTTTAAAGCAACACCAAATCATGCTTCTAAATGCATTCAAACATACCATTTCATACACCAATTAGTCATCCACAATATCATCTACTTCTATACCTAATGACCTCACAAATGAGTCCATCCAAGTATCAATTATACATCTCAAAACATTTATAACTCAAACATCATATAATCCATGCCAAAACTCATCTTCTAATCACCTCTTTCATCAAGCATAAAGTCATGAAACATACCACATTCATAGCTCATCCACAAACTCAATATTATCTCACTTCTAAGCCAACTCACATGGCAAGGATTAAACATCACAAATCATACCATAACTTCTAGCCTATACATGCCATATTTAATCTATATACATCTTTCCAAAAGTACCAAAATAGATTGCCGATAGTGTGATTGATATGCTGACGATCCCCGAATCTGAGCTAGCTTAACTGATACTGCAAAACAGAGAAACAAATCACACAGTAAGCTTTCCAAAGCTTAGTAAGTTCATAACATAATACATGTAATTCATAATTCAAGTCAGTATACAAAAATAAGCCATCACTTAGATTAATTTATCAATAATACACCAACTCAACTATGCTCAATGCTCACATAGCACTTCATCCATCTACTTTCAAAACCACCAACACATAGATATCATACATACCTTAGCCAATACATAGTTATCGTACATACCTTTCCAACACATAGTTATCATACATACCTTGCCAACACATAGTTATCGTACATACCTTGCCAACACATTATTATCGTACATACCTTTTCAACACATAGTTATCATGCATACCTTGCCAACACATAGTTACTCACCAACCAAGCTACTCAATTGCTCGACTTTACATTTCGATTGAACTTTACTATACTTTTGATTTATTCGCACACTTAGTGCCAATTCGTAATCGAAACATATTTATCATCGCACACTTAGTGCCAATTCGTTAAACCATACTTGTATTGGTATCGCACACACAGTGCCAATTCGGTAAGCCGAAGTTTAATTAACATCGCACACACAGTGTATCTATATCAAACCATTCTTCAATCGGTGTCTTACATACAGTGTCAATCACAAAGTCGAAGATTATATTATTTCGCACACGCAGTGCTAATCATCTCAATCACGTTTTCGAATACGCACACTTAGTGCCACATAACTCAACTCTCACATAGCATCCACATTTCAATATCATTATAACATTCATTTCATATCATTAACATAACTAAATATTCATATTATGTCTGAACTTACCTTGGACGTCGAACTATCGAAATGGTCGATCAATCGAGCACTTTATCTTTGCCTCGATCTCGATCCGAACCTCTCCTCTCTTGGTCTATACACATTCAAATTCAATCCATTCAATTACCAAATCATTAATTTTTTTTCCAAATACACATATTTAGGACATTTTACATAATGGCCCTCATATTTTCACATTTCGACACTTTAGTCCCTAATTCACAAAATCATCAAATTCACATAATTTCTTTCCACACAAGCCTAGCCGAATTTTCCTTGTATTCATACAAGCCCACACATTTAATTTATTTCACATTTTAATCATTCAATTACTCATTTTCTCAATTAAGCCTAAAAATGCTCAATTTCACTAAAAATCCCAATGCAAACTATGTTATCTCAACACCAAGTTTTCATATTTCACTATCAACTAGCACATAGCTCAACATTCATCAATGTCTCATCACAAAAACATCATCAATTCACAAAATTACAACATGGTTTAGCTACAGCACGAAGCAACGATCACAAAAACATAGAAATTAACAAAAATTGAAACCAAATCATACCTTAATTTGCTTGTGCAAGTGCCGAATATTTAACAAGCTTTCTCTTTTCTTTTCTTTCTAATTTCGGTGGAACCAAGATGAACATTCCACTATATATTTTCTTTTGTTTTTATTATAACCTTATAATATAATATATAAATTTTAACTTATAATTTTAACATATAAAAACATATATGTTATCGTTTAATGTCGTCCACTATACTCAATTTTGGTCAAATTGCATCATAAGTCCTCCTTATTATAAAGACAACAACAATTAAGCACTTAACAATAATCACACAACATTTTACACTTTATGCGATTAAGTCCTTATTATTAACTAAGCACACAATCAATAAAATCTTCACACAGAAATTTCACACAGGCCATAACACATACCGTAAACACATAGAATAATATTAAAATATTATTCTGACCTCAGATTTGTGGTCTCGAAACCACTGTTCCGACTAGGGTCTAAATCGAGATGTTACACTGAGTCCCTTAAAAAGTTCAAGGAATTCAAAAAATGAAGTACAAAATCAACTAGGCAAAACTATCAAGTCAGTTTGATCTGATCGAGGTGAAGAGTGTTTGAGCCTAGAGTTTGATGATCTTTTGAAGGAATGTAGGATTGTCTCACAACTTACTCCTCCTGGTACTCCTCAATGGAATGGAGTTTTTGAGAGAAGAAATCGAACTCTGGTAGACATGGTTCGATCCATGATGAGTCATGCTGATCTACTGACTTCCTTTTGGGGACATGCACTTGAGACAGTTGCTTTCACACTAAATCGTGTTCCATCTAAATCGGTTCAAAAGACGCCATATGAGATGTGGACTGGGAAACGTCCCAGTATTTCTTTTATGAAAATTTAGGGTTACAAAGCTTATGTTAAACGTCAGACGTCTACTAAGCTTGAACCCAAATCTGAAAGGTGTATTTTTGTGGGGTATCCGAAAGAAACCAAAGGATATTATTTCTTTAATCCCACTGAGAACAAAATGTTTGTTGCTCAGACTGGTGTCTTCCTGGAGAGAGAATTTATTTCTAGAAAAGGAAGTGGGAGAAAGATTGAACTTGAAGAAATTCGAGAATCACAAGATACCACTGAACCAGAGATAGAACAACAGCAAATTCCACAAGAAATTGAGGAACAAGTAACTGCTGTAGAAATACAACCACCGCGCAGATCTTTAAGAGAACGCCATGAACCTAAGAGATATGGATTTCTCATTACAATGCATGGTGACGTTCTTCTTATAGATCAAGATGAGCCTAAGACATATCAAGAAGCGGTGATGAGCCCAGACTCTGAGAAATGGCTTGATGCCATGAGATCTGAGATGGATTCCGTGTATGAAAACCAAGTATGGTGATAAACCGTAATAGTAACATATTTTATCTCCACATTTAGCATGCTTTTAGATGATTTATCCCTTGAATTATGGAATTTGGTGCTCTTAATCCTTTAATTTCATGTTTTATACTCAGGAGAGCATAGGAGGATGAAAAGAACGGAAAACAAGCATAAAATGGGCCAAATGGGCTAAAGTAGGAAATCAACACGGCTTGGGGTTTCACCACACGGTCGTGCCTCTTGAGCAGACCCAACCACGGCCTACAACTTGATTTACACGGGCGTGTTGCACGGGCGTGTCCCTGCCGTGGCAAAGAGAAATTTCACTCGGATTAGGATACTTAGAGGCGAAGAAACATATTCCGAAGCCTATATAACCACACTAAGTAAAACCTAAAAGGGGGCTTTTGATCAGGGGCATCCAGCTAGGCCAAGGAGCCGAGCCAGAGAGGTCAAAATTGTGGGATTTACTCGAAGAAAGCCAGTTGATTCATCTCAAGAAACTGAAAGCATACTCAAGACGGCGGATCTCTCCTTCAATTCCTTCAGGGGGTTTTAGGGTTTTCTTATGTTTTGTTTTATCTTTTCTTCTGAGATGTATTCTTTTATTATTATGAACTAAACCCCTCAGATACCTGAGGGGGATGAAACCAAAGGCGGATCTTGTTATTGTTTGCTGAACTATATGATAAAAACTTGATTTGTTCTTAATTATGTGTTCCTAATTCTTGTTTTGATATTTCAGGGTATCGATTCAAGTAGTGATGTGCTTAGGAAGTGGAGCAAAAGTCTCTGGCTAAGAGTAGATTTAGCATAATTAAGCGGAGTTGATCGCAACCCTAGACATAGGATGACGAAAATCTACCAGATTAGGGTCAAACCTAATATGGGAGTCCATCGATCGAGTTAATGCAAATATAGGGGTTTTAATTAGAAAGAGATTTCAATTAATCAACCTAGGGTTAGATGTTAGTAGCCTCGACGGAGGTATTAATATACATTAGGGAATCCTACGGATCAAGTCAAGTGAATAAATTGTCTAGTTCAGAGTTAGATAACAAGTGAAGTCTAGGTGGATTCTTCCTTGGGTATTGTCTTAATCAATTGGTTTTTCCCACAAGTATTTCCCCAATTCATTCTCTTTGTCTTAGTGTCTTTAGCTTAGTAATTAGTTAATTTTAGATTAAACAATAATTCACTTCAATTCTTAGGCTAAATAATAGAAAGAAAGTTAGTAGTAGTACTTTTGGTTCCTTTGGGTTCGATATTCCGGTCTTGCCACTAAATTATACTACTGTACGATAGGTGCGCTTGCCTCAATCGTTGTCACAGTTAGTTTCTAGGCTAGATCATTCATTATATAAATTTTAAGACTCTGACATAACGATCAAGTTTTTGGCACTGTTGCCAGGGATCCAAAATATTAAGAACGCTCAATTTTTATTACTTTAGCCATTTTTTTATTTTCCAATTTATTTTTATTTTGTTTTTAACTTTGCTAACTTTTCTTCTTTTATTTTGTTCCTAGCAGGTACCTCTAGTTTATGACTAGAAGGAACCCGACAAGACCCTTAATTTATGACAGCGATATTGAAGGAACCGTTCGCAGAAATCGTAGAGAAATAAGGCGACGCCTAAACTACATAGAAGAAGAGCAAGACGACAATACTAATAACACAGAAGAGATGGCTGATCACCAGAATAATCCACTCCCTCCTGTGGTTGCCAAAAATCCTCCTCCTCGAACTATGTATGATTATGCTAAACCTAGTTTAACAGGAACTGAGTCAAGTATTGTTAGACCTACTATTGCTGCAAATAATTTCAAATTGAAACCTAACACTATACAGATGATACAACAGTTTGTTCAGTTTGATGGTTTGCAGGATGAGGATCCTAACACACACTTAGCGAACTTTCTTGAATTCTGTGATACCTTCAAAATAAATGGCGTTTCTGATGATTCCATTCCTCTTCGGTTATTTCCCTTTTCTTTGAGGAATAAAGCCAAACAGTGGTTGAATTCTCTTCCACGAGGATCAATCACTACATGGGAGCAAATGACTAAAAATTTTTTATTAAAACATTTTTCGCCGGCTAAAACGGCTAAGTTAAAGAATGATATCTCTTCTTTTGTGCAGATGGATTTAAGGACACTTTATGATGCATGGGAGAGATACAAAGATCTATTGAGAAGGTGCCCACACCATGGGTTACCCTTGTGGCTACAAGTCCAAACCTTTTATAATGGTGTGAACCCTTCAACCAGGCAATTGATCGATTCAGCCGCCGGCGGAACCTTGAATAACAAAACACCTGAGGCTGCCTACGAGTTTATAGAAGAGATGTCACTGAATAACTATCAGTGGCAAGTCATAAGGACAAGGCAAACAAAAACAGCTGGAGTTTTCAACCTCGACGCAGTAACCATGCTATCCAATCAGGTAGAACTCTTAAATAAAAAGATTGATGGTTTGTATAGTTCTTCGCAGGTACATCCAGTGATGCAGTGTGATACGAATGGAGGGTCAAACAATACGGAACATCCACCCTACAACCCGGGTGTAGAAAGCGAGCAAATGAATTATATGGGTAATAATTTTAGATCTCAAAATAACCCCTATAGTAACAATTATAATCCAGGTTGGAGGAACCACCCCAATTTTTCATGGGGAGGTCAAGGAAATCGGAGACAACAACCCCATCCAAACTTCCAACAACAGCCCTACCCACAGGAAAATAAGCCGAACCTTGAAGAGATGCTGACGAAATTCATAGCGGTGTCAGAAACACGTTTCCAAAATACCGAAACAACACTTAAAAATCAAAAAGCATCGATTCAAGACATCAAGAATCAGGTAGGTCAACTTACCAAGATCATGTCAGAACGACCACAAGGTAGAATGCCAAGCAACACTGAAACTAACCCAAAGGAGCAACTTCAAGCCATAACCGCTCATGATAGTAAAGGGTTAGATGAGCCCAAATTAAGGCAAGAGGATGTGGTAGAGGAAGGTAAGGTCGAGGTAAGTCATGATAAATCAAAACCGGTAATCAAAGGGTACCAACCACGCATACCATATCCCGAAGCAATGAAGAAAGATAACACAGAGGAACAGTTTGGTAAGTTTCTTAAACTTTTAAAGAAATTACATATTAACTTACCGTTTCTCGAAGCTCTTTCGCAGATGCCAGATTCAAAGAAATTTTTAAAAGAGCTTTTGACAAACAAACGGAGGTTAGACGAGGCATCGCATGTGGAGCTGAACGCAGTGTGCTCAGCAATGTTACAAAATTGACTACCACGGAAATTAAAAGATCCAGGGAGTTTTACAATTTCGTGCTTAATTGGTAGTTTATCGGTTGATAATGCTTTACCTGATCTAGGGGCAAGTATAAATGTCATGCCTTATAAAATGTTTAAACAACTAGGTCTAGGGAAACCCAAACAAACTAGGATGAGCATTTAATTAGCTGATAAAACTATTAGAATTTCTAGGGGTATAGTTGAAGATGTACTCGTAAAAATTGATAAATTTGTATTCCCAGTAGACTTTGTCGTTTTAGACATGGATGAGGACAATACGATCCCTTTAATTTTGGGAAGACCCTTTTTAGCAACTGCTAGAACAAAAATTGACATTGATACAGGTCAACTCATACTTCGTGTAGGTGACGAGACAGTCACTCTTCAAGCTCTTGACTCGGCTAGGACATCAAGTAATCAAGGTGAGAAAATTAATTTTATTAATGATCATTCGATTAAACCTTCTTTTCAGGAAGTACCACGGAACAACACAACTGAGCCAGATCCGATACCACATGCCAACAAAGAAATAACCCATGAGGAACGAAGGCTCCATATTGATGAACTAGATGAGTGGAAGACACACTTCAAGGAGAAAGCAAAATCGCATGAAGCAAAACCAAGGGAACCCCCAGACGCGCTATTAGAAACAACAAATCATTTCAAGATAGGTGTAACACCCCAAACCCGGTCAGTACACCACGACCAAATCTGGTATGTTACGGGGAAAATTTTGAAGACCCGGGAATTTGAAAGCCTAGTTGAAAAGTAAGTTTTCTTTTTTATCTTTTAGAAGGCCGAGAAATTCCTTTTAGTTAATTAAAAACATTTTGAACTTAGTGTGGAAGATCACAGGTTTAGAAAATATTTGAGTTGCGTTCATTTAAAGATTTTAATGTGATACCCGTTGGTAAAGTTTAAAACATATCGCTTTGTAGTCTTGAAAACCGTTTCATTCCAATTTTAATCCATTATTAACCCAGATATTTTATTAAGGCTCAATTGAAATCAAATTTTAAGCATATAAATAATCAAAGCATAATTTTAAAAGGCCATTTACAATCCCAACAAAACCAAACGAAAATAAATGAAATAAGGTACCAAGTGCTTAAATCAGTGCAAAATCGACTTTATTCATGGCATGGTCACCTCGAGTCCACCCGGCTCCATGTCCGCGATCTAAGTGTCACCTGAAATGATAAGGGAGAAGGTGAGTCGCAAGACTCAGTGCATAAATCCTCCCGATTAATACAACATTCTAACACACACAATACAGAGCAATGTCATTAATGCACCCAATCCTAGCCATCCACAACACCTTTTCTACCCGTGTGGTACCAAACCACCGGTGGTGCCAAACCACCGTGACCCAAAGTCACGATATCCATAAGTGTGGTGCCAAACCACCGGTGACCCAAAGTCACGAAGAATCCAATGATGGGGCCAACCCATCGTGTGATACCAAATCACCGGCGACGATCCCATATCTCAAAAGTGGGGCCAACCCACGGTGGTGTTAACCACGGGGACGAGTCGCTATGAGGTGCCAAACCTCTGGTGTCCCAAAGACACGAATGTGATACCAAATCACCGTGACCGGTCACGAATCAAGTGATGGGGCAAACCCATCGTGTGATACCAAATCATCGGGCGTCAATCCCAGTATTATCAATCGTGGGGCCAACCTTTGTGGTGCTAAGCCACCGACGAGACGCCATGAGGTGCCAAACCTCCGTGACCCAAAGTCACAAAATAATCCGTGGTACCAAACCACCGGAGGTGCCAAACCTCACGTGTCCCAAAGACACGGATATCATATTCCCCCTCCTCTCATATCACCCATTATCATACCGACTCATGTAAAGTATGCAAATCATGCAAATCATGCTACATGTTTAATGTTGCATCTCATAACACATACAACATAGGTCATGATCTCAAGTATATCAACAATAGAACTTGTAATGGAACGGACTTACCCGAATCCGTGCACATACCCAATCGGGTATCATATCAATCAACCATACTGTTTCGGCTTTATTAAACAATCAGATTATTAAGCATATCACCAAGCAAAGAGTGTGTTAGTTTACACACCTGTTAAAACGCAAGCCTTAATCCCAAGGAACCGATCTAAGACCCTCGATTATCTTGCTCCTACAATCGGCCACATATGAGATTAGCACCTAGGCCATTCGTCCAAAACCATTAAACCAAAGGGGTTAACGTTTGAACCCTTACCCTACACTTGATTTGGTTTCCCACCAAATCCCGAACCAAACGATGGTTCTTCTTTATGCACACGGCACACCCTATTAAGATGAAAGATTAACCCTTTGAAACTTTGACTTAACGAAACTAAAAGAGTGGACTAAAAGAACCAACCCTTACCACCACTCACCAATCGATTAACAGAGGAAGACGGCTCCTCTTGCTTGCTTCAAAAATCCTGGATGCCCTATGATAAAATCGATTCCAACACAAAAGATTAACTCCTATCAACAAAGGCCAAAATCGGCTCTTAACCAAACTAAAATCGACAAAGAACAAAGGAGAAGAGAAATGAACATTCGGCCAACCACTTACCTTGCTCTAAACCCGATTGGACACCACACACAAGAGAGATCACACCACACCAATATTCGGCCAAGGTGAAACTAATAGGAGAGGGAAGTTTCAACAACAAGGGAGAAGGTACGGCTAGAGTCTTGAAGGTAGAAACAAAAGAAATGTGATTCAAGGAGAAAAGAGAAATCGACAATGGGAGATTAGAAGTGGAAGAGGGATGGTTCTGCTAAGAACAAAAGAAAAGAAGTAAACAAAATAAGGTTTAGGGATTCAAGAGAACATTCGGCTACTAGCAAAATTTAGGAGAAACAAGTGCTAATTTTCTACCAAGATAGGTTGCTTGGGGTTTTGGTTTCAAGGAAGAAAAATGAGAGAACTTAGTTTGCAAAATTCGGTTAGGTGCACTAGACTAAAGTTGACCGAAAAACACCAAAGTGCATTCGGCACTCCCCACTTATTCACCTACCAAACCGGCCACTCCCCATGAAGACTCCAACATTCGGCCACTACCTCCAAACACTCCCAACCACTAATTCAAACTAGTTTGAACTAGTCAACCTCCATAATTTACTCTCCACCCACCATTTGAACAATTTGACTTGGTTTATGGCGAGTTTGAACGCCCACAACTTCTTCTTCTCCTCCCGCCACAAAATGGAAGCAAAATATGAGACTTCTGCAGCTTGAACACAGGACCTCCTTCCTCGCAAGTGACGCCAAACCCAAGCTCTAAGTGGCGCCTAACTTGCCACTCTACTAGCTCAATTCTTGTGCTAACATTCTCCTAAAAATATTTATAAACCCCACTCATTCAAATTTCTCACCTAAAGCTTAAAACTAAAGTTTCCCCAACCACTCAGTTTACACCAAGCTTACAACTAAGCCCCCAAAACAATTGAAACACAACATTGCAGTGCCAAAAACATGCAAACAATGCAATAATCAAAATTGCCCCTAACCCGGATATTACAGCTTCTACCCCTTAAAAATAATTTCGGCCTCGAAATTACCTGGTCAAAAGAGTTGAGGGTATTGCTGCCTCATCATGTCCTCTGGTTCCCACGTAGCTTCTTCTACGCCATGATTCCGCCATAGCACCTTTACCAAAGGAACTGACTTTCTACGCAGAACCTTGACATCTCGGTCTAGAATCTGCACTGGTTCTTCTTCCATGGTCAAATCTGGATTTACCTCGATCTCCTCCACCGCTACGACATGCGATGGATCCGAACGATAGCGCCTAAGCATCGAAATGTGAAATACGTCATGAATCGACTTAGCTCATTTGTAACTCAAGCCGATAAGCTATCGGTCCCACTCGTCTCGGTACCTTATACGCCCAATAAACCTCGGATTTAACTTGCCCTTCTTTCCGAACCTCAACACTTTCTTCCATGGCGAGACCTTTAGAAAAACTTGATCTCCCACAAAGAAATTCTATATCTCTCCGCTCGAGATCGGCATAAGACTTCGCCGTCCAAGCTTCCTTCAATCGAGCCTGAATCAACTTAACCTTGTCTTCGGGCCTCTCAACCAACCAACTCGTCCCAACAACCGACGCGTTCACCCAACTCCATCCAACATGTAGGTGAGCGACACTTCCTACCATACAACGCCTCATATGGTGCCATCTTGATACTTGCTTGATAACTATTGTTGTAGGCGAACTCACTAATGGCGTAAACTTCTCCCAACTACCTCAAGTCCAAAACACACCTCTCAAAGATATCCTCTAAGATCTCAGATAACCCTCTCCGATCGCCTCGCGGATCAGGGTGAAATGCCGTCTTTGAAATCCAACCGCACTGCCCGAGCTGATGCAACGCTTTCCGAACCTTGATGTAAATCACGGGATCCCTATCCGAGATGATCGATCATCGCACACCGTGCAGCCTCACTATCTCGACACATACAACTTTCGCCAACCTCTAAAGGGAGTAATCGACCCTCACCGGAATAAAATGAGCTGATTTAGTCGACGATCCACAATTACCCAAACCGAGTCCTTCTTGCTCGGCGTAAGAGGTAATCCACCGACAAAATCCATAGTTATCCTTTCCCACTTCCATCGGGAATCTTCACCGGCCGAAGCAACCACCGACGACAAATCGATGTTCACCTTGACCTGTGACATGTCGACACTTTCCAACAAACTCACTCACCTCTCTCTCTGCACTGCCACCAAAATCGTTCTCTTAGATCCCTATACATCTTGCTACCTCCGGGATGCATAGCGTCATCAGAGCCGCTATGGGCGTCTGAAGAATCCTCTTCCTTAACTCGATATCTTTCTACATACAAGCTCTCCCTTGAAAACACAAAGACCCCATCACTAGACATATTGTAACCTTCCAAACCACCATCCTCGCACTTGCAACCTCCGCGCATTCGTAACCTCATCCACTAATCGTTTCTCCCCGATCTGCGCAACCCAAGTAGGCTTAACTCGCACTCTGCTAAAATACTTCCATCGTCATACAAACTCAAATGGGCAAACATCACTCTTAAGTCCGATACAACCTTACGGCTCAACGCTGCGTCGCCACCACGTTAGCCTTGCCCGATGATATTCAATCGAATAGTCGTAGTCCTTGAGCAACTCAATCCATCTGCATACGCCTCAAATTCAATTCTTTCGAGTCAAAAGGTACTTGGACTCTTATGATCCGTGTAGACTATCGATCTCTCTCCGTACAAGTAGTACCTCCAAATTTTCAAGGCGAAGACTACTGCTGCTAACTCCAAGTCGTGCGTCGGATAATTGACCTTATGTGGCCTCACCGCCTAGATGCATACGCCACAACCTTCCTTCCTGCATCAAAGACACAACCCAATCCCGTATGTGATGCATCGCAATACACTCGCGAATTCCTTTCTGCCTCAAAGTTGAATCGAATCAGAGCCTCGGTCAAAATCTTCTTTAACTTGTCGAAACTCTCCTGCTGTGTTTCTCGGTCAAATAAACGGAACTCCTTTCCTTAACAGCTTAGTCATCGGTGCTGCAATCAACGAAAATCCTTCTACAAATCTTCGATAGTATCCTGCCAAACCTAGAAAACTCTGAATCTCAACCACTGACTTAGGCGGCTTCCAATCCAAAACTGCCTCAATCTTCCGAGGATCCACCCTAATCCCCTCGGCCGACACTACATGACCCAAGAAAGTCACCTCCCTAAGCCAGAACTCGCACTTACTAAACTTAGCATAAAGCTGCTTCTCCCTCAAAATCTGCAGCACCACTCGCAAATGCGCATCATGCTCCTCTTCTGACCTTGAGTACACCAAGATGTCATCGATAAAAACCACAAGGAACTGATCCAAATCTCACTGAACACCCTATTCATCATATCCATGAATGCTTTGCCGTGCGTTAGTCAACCCAAACGGCATTACCAAAAATTTGTAGTGCCCATACCGAGTACGAAAACGCCATGTCTTGTGGATATCCGCCTCCTTTACCTTTAATTGGTGATACCTGACCTTAAATCGATCTTCGAGAATACCGAAGCACCCTTCACCGATCAAACAAATCATCTATTCGCGACAACGGATACTTGTTTTTGATCGTCGACTTATTCAATTGGCGGTAATCTATGCACATTCGCATCGCATCGCCCTTCTTCTTGACAAAGAGTACTGGCGCTCCCAAGATGAAACACTTGGCACGATAAAGCCTCGATCCAACAACTCTGGATCTCGAGCCTTTAATTCCACTAATTCCTTTGGCGCCATCCTATACGGAGCAATAGACATCGGCGCATTCTCGGTAGCAAATCTATCCCGAACTCCACCTCGCGATCCGGTGGCAAACCCTAAGCTCCTCTGAAACACATCAACAAATTCCTTAACCGTTCGGACCTCCTCTACAAAGCAGACTCCTTAGCCTCCAAGGCATACACATGAACCACATATGCTTCACGACCCTTCCCGACCATCTTCTCACCTTTCCAGAGCGGATACCACGTTGGATAAGTAATCTCTTCTATTACCTATCATGACCACCTCATCACCCTCACCGTCTTTAGAACCATGCGCTTAGCCGCGCAGTCCAACCTCGCCTGGTGCTTAACCAACCAGTCCATCCCCAGAATCAGATCGAACTCCCCAAACGGCAGTTCCATCAGATCAGCTACAAACACTACCCCTTGGAGTTCTAGGGGTACATCTCTATATAGCTTATCTACAACTACAGAGTGACCTAGAGGGCTAATTCATCACACTGCCTAGAAGTAGTCTCAGAGTCTAAGTCCATGGTCTCTACTATGCTCACGGCAACGTATGAATGCGTTGAACCCACATCAATCAAAGCAGTATAAGGAGAACCAAAGATCAAAACGTCACGGTTATGACGTCCGGTGCGTCGCCCTCTCTCTCGGCGCCTCACGCATACACCAACCCAGTGTCTTGCCTCGTAACTACCGCACCTCTGCCCGGTGCTCCGCGCCCCGACTGCAACCATTGCCTCCTCTGCCATTACCACGACCCCTTTGCGGTGGCGGTCCATTATTCTCGAATCGAGTACGGCCACGACCTCGGATCAATCCTAGCCAACTTACGCGGACGGTCCCTCACACGGTGATCCAATGAGCCACACTCAAAACATCCTTTCCATCGGTCCAAAGATCCTCCCCAATGAGATTTCCCACAACGGTTGCAATCGTGCGGGTCCTCGATTAGCGACAATGACCTACCAGGTCGATTTGGCCCACTCTGCTCTAGCCCTTTTACGAGGATTACCCGATGACCCGTAAGATCCAAAACTCCTCTTATGTCCTGCTCCTATCCACGCTTTGCCTCACGCACTCCTTCACTCCTTCGGCTACCTTAGCCTTCTCAACTAGGACGGCAAACTCACGCTCCTGCCGTGGAGCAATCAGCGATCTTAATTCATCTCTCGCACCATCCTCAAATCGAACACACCTCTCGTGTTCAGTAGCCACAATGCCCCTAGCATACCTACTCAGTCTCAAGAATTCTGCCTCGTACTCGATACGGACTTGCTCCCCGAACCAACCTTAGAAATGCTTTTCGTTGCTCATCAATGTAGCTAGATCCAATGTACTTTTTCGATATGCGACCTTAAAATAATCCCAAGTAAGATCCTCTATCTGCGATCGTGTCCGAACCGTGAGCCACCACTGGTATGACTCATCCCGAAGAAGCGATACTACCCTTTCACTTTCTCCTCGGCGATCAAGTCGGATCATCCATGATCCGCTCCGTTGCCTCGGCTAATACTCACCGTGGCTTTGAGCAACACCGAAACACCTCGAAATACTTCCACCCCATTTGCTCGAGTCGCTCGGCCACAGATTTCCAAACACTGCGCCTCCACCTACTCCACTACCCTTTCCAAGACTCGCAAAGATCGCTCATGACATCAAGGCCATCCCCGGTCGATCTCGAAACTCACCACCTCCAGCTGGTGGTGGTACCGGTATCTCATTCTCTGACCCCTGATCAGACCCTACATGTTCAGAAACCGTCATCCTACCCCGACCGCATCCACGTGTATTACGACCCCAACCTCGAGTGCTCATGACTAAAATCTCGACTTATCTGATTTAGAAGTTTCATGCATCAGTACCTTTTCCACTGTCTTTTAAAGCAAAGTCTTATGAATATTTCTTATTAAAGAAGTTTTGTTTTCGCAAGTCCACAGAGTCCTATCAATTTCAGTTTCTAAAGTAATCCACTATTGCTAGTCTTTCAATCATATCACACCCATTAATCACAAGAAATAGTAAGAGGTACCTACCTGGGCAGATTGGTGCCGGAGACTCGGTGCCATGCCTTTCAAACCATATACTTTAAAGCAAAACACTTAAAAACCAATATTTAACACATTTTGGGCCTCGAGCCCACATGAGCTTTTGAACTTGGCTCGATACCACAAATGTAACACCCCAAACCCGGTCAAGACACCACGACCGACTGCATATGTTACGGGAAAATTTTGAAGACCCGGAATTTGAAAGCTTAGTTGAAAAGTAAGTCTTCTTTTTATCTTTTAGAAGGCCGAAAATTCCTTTTAGTTACTTAAAAACATTTTGAACTTAGTGTGGAAGATCACAGTTTTAGAAAATATTTGAGTTATGCTTCATTTAAAGATTTTAATGTGATACCCGTTGGTAAAGTTTAAAACATATCGCTTTGTAGTCTTGAAAACCGTTTCATTCCAATTTTAATCCATTATTAACCTGAAATTTTATTAAGGCTAAATTGAAATCAAATTTTAAGCATATAAATAATCAAAGCATAATTTTAAAAGGCCATTTACAATCCCAACAAAACCAAACGAAAATAAATGAAATAAGGTACCAAGTGCTTAAATTAGTGCAAAACTGACTTTGTTCATGGCATGGTCACCTCGAGTCCACCCGGCTCCATGTCCGCGATCTAAGTGTCACCTAAAATGATAAGGGAGAAGGTGAGTCGCAAGACTCAGTGCATAAATCCCCCCCGATTAATACAACATTCTAACACACACAATACAGAGCAATGTCATTAATGCACCCAATCCTAGCCATCCACAACACCTTTTCTACCCGTGTGGTACCAAACCACCGGTGGTGCCAAACCACCGGTGACCCAAAGTCACGATATCCATAAGTGTGGTGCCAAACCACCGGTGACCTAAAGTCACGAAGAATCCAATGATGGGGCCAACCCATCGTGTGATACCAAATCACCGGCGACGATCCCATATCTCAAAAGTGGGGCCAACCCACGGTGGTGTTAACCACGGGACGAGTCGCTATGAGGTTCCAAACCTCTGGTGTCCCAAAGACACGAATGTGATACCAAATCACCGTGACCAAAGTCACGAATCAAGTGATGGGGCCAACCCATCGTGTGATACCAAATCATTGGCGCTAATCCCAGTATTATCAATCGTGGGGCAACCCAATCGTGGTGCTAAGCCACCGGGACGAGACGCTATGAGGTGCCAAACCTCTGGGGACCCAAAGTCACAAAATAATCTGTGGTACCAAACCACTGGAGGTGCCAAACCTCTGGTGTCCCAAAGACACGGATATCATATTCCCCCTCCTCTCATATCACCCATTATCATACCGACTCATGTAAAGTATGCAAATCATGCAAATCATGCTACATGTTTAATGTTGCATCTCATAACACATACAACAAAGGCATGATCTCAAGTATATCAACAATAGAACTTGTAATGGAACGGACTTACCCGAACCCGTGCACATACCCAATCGGGTATCATATCAATCAACCATACTGTTTCGGCTTTATTAAACAATCAGATTATTAAGCATATCACCAAGCAAAGAGTGTGTTAGTTTACACACCTGTTAAAACGCAAGCCTTAATCCCAAGGAACCGATCTAAGACCCTCGATTATATTGCTCCTACAATCGGCCACATATGAGATTAGCACCTAGGCCATTCGGCCAAAACCATTAAACCAAAGGGGTTAACGTTTGAACCCTTACCCTACACTTGATTTGGTTTCCCACCAAATCCCGAACCAAACGATGGTTCTTCTTTATGCACACGGCACACCCTATTAAGAGGAAAGATTAATCCTTTGAAACTTTGACTTAACGAAACTAAAAGAGTGGACTAAAAGAACCAACCCTTACCACCACTCACCAATCGACAATAAGGAGGAAGACGGCTCCTCTTGCTTGCTTCCAAAATCCTGGATGCCCTATGATAAAATTGATTCCAACACAAAAGATTAACTCCTATCAACAAAGGCCAAAATCGGCTCTTAACCAAACTAAAATCGACAAAGAACAAAGGAGAAGAGAAATGAACATTCGGCCAACCACTTACCTTGCTCTAAACCCGATTGGACACCACACAGAAGAGAGATCACACCACACCAATATTCAGCCAAGGTGAAACTAATAGGAGAGGGGAAGTTTCGGCAACAAGGGGAGAAGGTACGGCTAGAGTCTTGAAGGTAGAAACAAAAGAAATGTGATTCAAGGAGAAAAGAGAAATCGACAATGGGAGATTAGAAGTGGAAGAGGGATGGTTCGGCTAAGAACAAAAGAAAAAGAAGTAAACAAAATAAGGTTTAGGGATTCAAGAGAACATTCGGCTACTAGCAAAATTTAGGAGAAACAAGTGCTAATTTTCGCTACAAGATAGGTTGCTTGGGGTTTTTGGTTTCAAGGAAGAAAAATGAGAGAACTTAGTTTGCAAAATTCGGTTAGGTGCACTAGACTAAAGTTGACCGAAAAAACACCAAAGTGCATTCGGCACTCCCCACTTATTCACCTACCAAAACCGGCCACTCCCCCATGAAGACTCCAACATTCGGCCACTACCTCCAAACACTCCCAACCACTAATTCAAACTAGTTTGAACTAGTCAACCTCCACAATTTACTCTCCACCCACCATTTAAACAATTTGACTTGGTCTATGGCAGAGTTTGAACTGCCCACAACTTCTTCTTCTCCCTGCCGTCAAAATGGAAGCAAAATATGAGACATCTGCAAGCTTGAACACAGGACCTCCTTCCTGCAAGTGACGCCAAACCCAAGCTCCAAGTGGCGCCTAACTTGCCACTCTACTAGCTCAATTCTTGTGCTAACATTCTCCTAAAAATATTTATAAACCCCAGCTCATTCAGCTCCCCTCACCTAAAGCTTAAAACTAAAGTTTCCCCAACCACTCAGGTTTACAACAAGCTTACAACTAAGCCCCCAAAACAATTGAAACACAACATTGCAGGCCAAAAAACATGCAAACAATGCAATAATAAAAATAGCCCCTAACCCGGGATATTACAATAGGAGATCAGGTATTGTTGAATAAGGAAGACCCTCGAATCAACACATCAGACATGAATACAAACGAAGAAGTCCCTCTCGAGGTACGCAATTTCTTCCCATATGGAACAGTCGATGTAACTCACTTTGAATTCGGCACTTTTAAGGTAAATGCCACTCGACTCAAATTATATCATGATAGTAGAACTGATAGCATGAGAGAGGATGTTCAACTCTTCAAACTGCCATGAATGTTCGAATCAGAGGTAAGTCTAGCTTAAGACTTTAAACAAGCACTTCTCAGGAGGCAACCCAAGCTCTAACTCCATTTATTTTTACATTTATTTCTACTTTTATTTCTCTTTTTTTAGCATCTAACTATAAACTAACAAAAAGTGCAGATTTCCATACCACACGGCCTTGCACACGGCCGTGGCCGTGGCCGTGTGAATACTACGGACATCCGTACTGACATGGCAGAGGTAGTATGAGCCAATGACGAAAGATTCCCAAGATCACGGATGATTATAAATGGGCACGGCCGTGCGATACAGCCGTGGTCGACACTGTTTTATCAAACATGGGCGTGGTGACCACGAAATAGGCGTGGGAAAAACGAATAAATCACAATACGGCCGTGCGATACGGCCATGTGACCCAACACGCCCGTGGAACACGGGCGTGGGGATGTACCAGACTTGAAATCTCTATTTAAAAACACTCATCTCCCTTTCCCACCTACTCCTCATTCCTTTTCTTCCATTCCCTTTCACCCTTCTCTTTTCCATTCCCTCTCATTCTCCTGTCCCAAACTCTTTATTTTCACCTTACCTATGTCGAAGAAGAGGAAGGACCCTAGCACAGTATCCCTATGGGAAACCGATCTACATAAGTTCATGTCATCCGCTTCATTCACTAGACAAGCCGAGAACATTTGAGGCCATTTAGTTTTTATTTTTCTTTTCTCTTCTCCTTTATTTTCCTTCTCTTTATCTCTCTTATGCTCAATTTAATTTATCTTATTTTAGTTTCTTGGTTTTAGGTTCTTCAGGCTTCTTGGGAATCACACACCACGGCCTTAGAAATCACACCCACCTCGCCAACCATCTAACGATAAGGACTTTTCAGTCCATTAATCTTCTCTTTTAATTTTATTTTACTTTTTATTTTTCTTCCTCTTATCTTTATTTTCTTTAAATATATAATTAGTATATTTTGAATTGTTCTTATTATTTCCTTACTTTTTCTTCACGAGCTGGCCAATTTCTTCATCTAGCGCAGCAATTGTGGGCGGCCACCATACCACCAGAAATGCCTCCTCCAACGCGGCCCGAACTTCCCAGATTTTTTTTCTCTGACTCCATCCAAAATTTAGGAAGTTTCACCTCTTTCCCTATCTTGTGCTTTTCTTATTATAATTGTTATATTTGTACATTGAGGGCAATGTACATTTTAAGTGTGGGGGGTGAAATTTATTCAGGAAAGTGCCTAACTTTTTGCATTATTCTCAAATTCCTGAATTATATATTGTTCTTAAATAATTTTCACATATTATGATTAAAATGAAATTTCCTTTGATTTATGATTTTCATTGATATGTTTTGGATTAAGTCATAGTTAATTGTCCGGTGATGATTTAAACTTTAGGAGACTAGAGAATCAAGCATGATAAGTCCATTTTTCATGAAATTAAAAATTTGTTAGGTTGTCTACCTGAATTTAAGTATTACCTTGAAGTTTGAAATTTACAAAGTTGACATCAAAAGCCCATAATTTTTTGTGAGATTTTGAGCCTTTTAGATCATATTCTTTTTTCTTGCTCACTTTATTGATTATGAGTGTGTCAACATTGATCTGTTATTCTAGAACTTGCTTCGATTATACATGTCGAGACCACACCTTTGATTTGATATAAAGAGATGATAAAGGCACCTAGGTCTTACCCCACTTACTCCACTAAAAGCCTACCCTCACAATTAACCCCTAGTGAACCCCTTTGATCCTAACAACCTTTTTTTTTTTACTCACCCTCAACATTAACCAAAAAACCATTATTGTTGAAATCCCTTTAATTAATTTGACCCACATTAAGTCGAGGTCTGATTTGAACAGATTACTTAGCTAAACTATGCTTTCCATTTCAGTTGTTAATTTCTTTATTATTGTATGATTTTTTCTTAAAAAAATAAAAATAACAAAAAAACGAAGTATATTCATTATTAGTTCTATGTTATTTGAGCTCAAACTGTTAATTTCATTATCTTTAGAAGAAGCTCATGTTATTAGTATTAAGTTTCCGTGATGTAATTATTTAGTATTAGTACAACTTTTTAGTTAGGTAATTTGTCAATTCAGTCTCGATACTAACCCTCTAATTCAAGCCTTTATCCACACCTTTAACCCAAGCCCCATTACAACCCATAAAAGACCATTTGATTTGTGTATCATATCATTTTACAGTGGTGGAGATTTGATTTTCATGCAAGCCTATGGGATTAACTTTTCATGTTCGACTTTTGAGTGCTTATTTTTGAACCTTAAACACTTCGAGTGATTTGAGTGAATCTTTAGTAAGGAAGTCATTTTTTGTCGATTTTGAATCAGAGGTAATTATTTAAGTAAGGGGAAACACCTATTTTTCGTACTATAAAAACTATGACTTTGATTGTTTGAATCTTTAGGAACTTTCTGGTTAAATTATCTATGAATTGTGATGAGACATTATTGATGAAGGTTAGGAATTGAGGAAGTTTGTTTTAATTGCAAGTAGAGAATTTTGCTTGAGGACAAGCAAAAGCTTAAGTGTGGGGGTATTTGATAAACCGTATTAGTAACATATTTTATCTCCACATTTAGCATGCTTTTGGATGTTTTATCCCTTAGATTATGAAATTTGGTGCTCTTAATCCTTTAATTTCATGTTTTACACTCAAAAGAGCATAGGAGGATGAAAAGAACGGAAAACAGGCTTAAAACGGACCAAATGTGTAACACCCCAAACCCGGACAGGACACCACGTCCGAATCTGGTATGTTACGGGGAAAATGTTTTTGAGAATCCAAAGTATATAGTTAAAAACGAGTTGATTTCCTTCAGCATTTCCAATAGTTTCTTAGTACTATTTTGAAACATTTTTGACTTAGTAGAATATCGAGTTTGGTTTGAAAATCATTTGAGTCTACTTTACAGCAAAGCATAGTGAGATACCCGATGGTATAGTTTAAAACACATTGCGTTATAGTTTTGAAAACATTATCTTACCAAATTTTTAGTAAAATTCCATACCAAGTTATTTGTTAAGAAGGTTGAGAATCTAATTAAAACATAACCATCATAAAACATAATTTAAAGGCCTTTTACAAATCCAAATTAAATCTCAAATAAAAATAAATAAGCTAAAGTACCCAAAGTGAATAGTCCGAGCAAAACTTTTATTAAAGCATGGCATGTGCACCCCGAGTCCACCCCGGCTCCATGTCCGCGTCTACGGTCACTGAAATGTCAAAGGAGAGGGTGAGTCGAATGACTCGATGCATAAATCCCGCTCCCGATGAAACAACATGCTAACACACATCATACATAGCAACATAATTAATGCAACCCAATCCTAACCATCCGTATCTCCTTTTTCTACCCCGTGTGGTACCAAACCACCGGTGGTGCCAAACCACTTGGTGACATATAGTCACAATGTGTTACCAAAACACTGGTGTCCCAAAGACACAATATCCATCAATGTGGTGCCAAACCACTTTGTGTCCCAAAGACACGTTTGTGCTACCAAAGCACCGGTGACCGAAGTCACGAATCCAATGATGGGGCCAACCCATCGTGTGATACCCAATCACTAGCGACGCGATCCCATATCTCATGTGGGGCCAACCCACGGTGGTGTTAACCACGTGGACGAGTCGCAATGAGGTGCCCAACCTCTGTGTCCCAAAGACACAAATGTGCTACCAAAGCACCGGTGACCGTAGTCACAATAATCGAATGATGGGGCCAACCCATCGTGTGATACCCAATCACTAGCAGCATTTATCCCATATCTCAAAGTGGGGCCAACCCACGGTGGTGTAAACCACGGGGACAAGTCGCAATGAGGTGCCCAACCTCCGTGACCCAAAGTCACAAAGTGTGTTACCAAAACACTGGTGCTCACAAACACAAAATATCACCGCTCCCTCCACTCATATCACCCATCAACATACCATACTCATGTGATCATGCATATCATACAAGTCATGCCTATCATGCTAATATGTTTGACTCATACCCCATATCACATACATACATAGTCATGATACCATATAGATCATCAAGAAACTTGTAACAATACCGACTTACCCGAGTCCAAGATCATACCCATTAGGTATCATATCAATCATCACCGTTTCATTAATTATCACACAAAGTTATCAATCATATTACTAAACGGAAGTGTGTTAGTTTACACACACAGTAAAGCGCAACCTCTAATACTAAAGAAACGATCTAAAGCTCCTTGTATACTTGATCCTACAATCGGCCAAATAGGAGTTAGACATCTATAACATTCGCCAACATTAATTAACCAAAGGGGTTAATATCGAACCCTTACCTCTATACTCGATTTGGTTTCCTACCAAATCCCGAATCAACCACCGATTTTCTCGACAATCGCCAATCCCCACCACTTATCAATCGGTCGAGTCTTTGTAAAAGGTTTTGTCAACCGCTTGAATCCTGAATGCCCTATAAAGCCTTGAATCCAAAATAAGAGGTTAACTCCTTTCACCAATCCAAAATCGACATCGCACTAGAGAGAAAAGAGAAATGGCCATTCGGCCAAGAACTTACCAATACCACCCAATATTCGGCCACAAGAGGACTTCCAAGAGAGAAAAGATAAACTATTGCCAAACCCCAATATTCGGAATCGTTCTTGTGTTCGATGTGGAAGACCTCACACAGGAGAGTGTTGGGGAAATAGTAAAGAATGTTTTCGGTGTGGATCTAAGGCACATCTGGTTAAGAATTGTCCTCGAGCGACGAGGGGTCGTGGTTCAAGTCATGGAAGGAATGGTTCTAGTCGGAGTCAACCAAGGATGTGATGCTAGGTAAGCTCCTTTGCTTTGGTACATGCTTTAATTACTTTGTTTGCTTATGAGTTAGCCTTTCCGTGTTGCTAAGAGAGGCGTTTGAATTTTGGCGCGAATTTGGAGATTGTGTAGGTACGATAGCCTTAGTAAGATCAGAGTGCGCAGCATAAGCGTAAGGTGGTAAGATAGGTTGTATGGACGTTGTTAGTAAAGTAATTTCGAGGACGAAATTATTTCAAGGAGGGTAGAATTGTAACACCCTGGTTTTAGGGGTTAGATTTTTGGTGCTTAGCTCAGGTATTGGCACACTTCAAGGTGTGTTTGGGTAAGTTTTAGGGTCCCGAGAACCCTAGGTGGTGGTAGATTGCTTTGGTAAATTTTTAGTTTTAGGGGCTAAAAGGGGAGTTTGGATGGAGAGGGCTTTAAGAGAATTTTTGGTGGGGTTTTGGCATAAGAATTGGGCTGGTGGAGTGGCAAGGGAGACGCCACTAAGAGCTTGGGGAGGTGATGTCTCAGGTGCAAGGGAGGGGGCCCAGTGTTCGAGCTGCGAAGGCAGCACTTTGGCCTTTATTTTTGGCGTCAGAGAGGTAAGAAGTTGGGTGGCTTTTGGATGCTTAAAAGATGGAGAAAGACTTGGTCTTTGTTTTTAAATTTTGGCTAGTTAGGTTTGACTTTTTCAAAGCATTTTGAATGGATGGAAGGGAGGTGTTTTAGGAGAGTTTTGAGGGATTTTTGTGGGAGGTTGGAGCTAGGCCGTGTGGTATAAATAGGGGGAGGGGAGGTGCTTATTTCATTCACCATCTGCTCATCTTTTCTTTGTAGCCGAAAGTTCATTCTCTCATCTCCCTCTTGTGCCGAATTTTATTTGTTCTTCTCTAGTTGTTGTGACCGAATTTGTAAGCAAGAGAGAACCTCTTCTTTCCCCATTTATTTTGCATAGGCCGAAACTTCTTTTGAGCACCATTGCCGAAACCTCTTAACCTTTTCCTTGTAGCCTAAGCCGAATATCCACACCTCTTCTCCTTTTCTCTTCTTTATGTTTTAGCCGAATCTCCTCTCACCCTTGTCGAAATATCCTCTTAGTAGCCTAGGCTGGTTGGCCGAATATCAGCAAGGGCGACCTCTCCTAGTTCTGCTCCATTCGGTTTAAGGGAAGGTAATGTGTTCGACCCTAGCAGTTGATGTGAGTTCTTTGTTTTAATGGCCAAACCGAATGGTTGGCCTTAGTTTTTGGCATGGCCGAATGTCATAGTGCCATTAAGTATGTTCTCTTGTGTGTAGCCGAAAGAAGGAAGCATTGAGGAAGTCTCTTGGATTCGATCATCTAAGGGGCATATCGACAAGAGCAAGGAAGCCTTCGGGATCTCGATTGTTTCGTAAGGATATTAGTAAGTGACTTAGAATTAGTTGTTTATGACTTCGTTGATTAATCGTGTGGTTCTGATTAAGTGACTTTCGATGGACGTGGATGTGAGTACCAGTCAAGAAGGGAAAGGGAAGGTCCCTGTCCCAAAGTTTAAGAAAAGATCCGTTTCTACTGTACGAGATTGGCCACCAGGGTGTGGGCCATCAACAGAAAACGTTAAGCAAATAGCCGTAGTTTTGCTAAACGATAGCGTCGAGGATCGAGAGTCTAGAACCCCTAGTAATAAGGTGTGTAACTAACCCACTGTTTCCGGGTTTTATGTGTTATATGTTTTACTAACAAGTGCAGTGATGGGTGTGCCATATATACCCCTAAAGGGTATAGCGATGACCAGGTTAGTATCGGATCTATTGCAGTGTGATTATTTGTTTATGAGTATGTTTATGGACATTAATAAGCATGTGCATGCATGATCACGATTATATTTTTATGTGGCATGTGCATGGGTGGGTTATGAAAAGAAGGTACGGGTGTACTTCGAGTACGTGGTTGATGTCAGCTTTGTGCTACATCGTGGATTGGCGCTGACTGAGGTCGCGTTGTGGATCTTTGCGATTTAGTTCACGTGGTTACCTTTATTGATATGGGCTTTATGCCATATCGTGACTTGATGGATTGCTGTGTGCTCCATCGTGGTTTGATGTCAGCTATACGCTACATCGTGGATGGCATTGGTTGCCTTTTTGGAGGGAAAAGGAGAGGGTGACTCGATAGTCCCCGGTGTGTGGTAGGTCGGATAAGGGGGTGTGTAGCGATGGACCCTAGGTTGGGTTGGGAATCATGTTGCATTATTTTTTTGTAATAATATGGAAATGGGCCAAGCCCAATATGACATGAGGGTAGGTATGTTTTGGAAACATACGTGGAAATGGGCCAAGCCCAGTTGATATGTGGTTTAACTTACACACTGAGTCTGTATGACTCACCCAATTATTTTCAAACATTTCGGGTGATTCGTGATTAATGGACTGGGTTGGAGTGGATACAAGGTGGCCCATGCGTATGAGATTTTCATACGTAAGATGTTTTACTTTATTTAAGTATTTTATATTATCAGTATTTTGGTCTTTTATTTGATGTAATAAGGGCCTCTTTGATTTAAAGTACTCTATTTATTAATGTTGAAGTTTACACTACACTTAGGAATATTTTCGCAATAGATTCATATTATAGCAACTTATAAAAATGTCTTAATTTGGAAGTTTTCAACAAGCTTACATTATTTAGTAATTTTAAATGGACACGATTTTTAGCGATAACAAATTTTCAAGTTTAATTCTAAGGTCAAAGATTTCCAACCGTCTTTCCCAGTGACATAACCAGATTCGGTCGTAGTGAATGGGCCGGGCTTGGGGGTGTTACAGTTTAAAACCTCTCTTATACTGATTGGGGGTGTCATAACCGGTACGTTTTTGATTTTTGGTTCCCCTTATACTGCTTTGATTGATGTGGGTTCAACGCACTCTTATGTTGCCAGTAGTATAGTAGAGACCTTGGATTTAGACTCTGAGATATCTTCTAGGCGGATGACCGTGATTAGCCCTCTAGGTCACTCTGTAGTAGTAGATAAAGCTGTTTAGAGAGGTACCCTTAGAACTCCAAGGGGTAGTGTTTGTTGCCGATCCGATGGAACCGCCGCTTGGGGAGTTCGATCCGATTCTTGGGATGGATTGGTTGGTCAAGTACCAGCGAGGTTGGATTGCGCGCCAAGCGCATGGTTCTTAAGACGGTTGATGGTGATGAAGTGGCTATGATAGGTAATAGGAGAGATTACTTATCAAATGTGGTATCCGCTCAAAGCGCAGAAGATGGTCGAGAAGGGTCGTGAAGCATATGTAGTTCATGTGTATGCCTTGGAGGCTAAAGAGTCTGCTGTAGAGAAGGTTCGCATCTTAAGGAATTTGCTTGATGTGTTTCACGAGGAGCTTCCGTTTGCCGCCGATCGCGAGGTAGAGTTCGTGATAGATCTATTACCCGAATCGCGCTGTCTATATTGCTCCGTATAGGATGGCGCCAAAGGAATTGGTGGAGCTTAAGGCTCGAGATCCGGGAGTTATTGGATCGAGGTTTTATTAGGCCAAGTGTTTCGCCGTAAGTGCGCCGGTACTCTTTGTCAAGAAGAAAGATGGTACGATGCGGATGTGCATAGACTCTCGCCCGATTGAACAAGGCGACGATTAAAAACAAGTATCCGCTGCCACGGATAGATGACTTGTTCGATCACCGAAGGGTGCTGCGGTATTCTCGAAGATCGACTCGAGGTCCGGTATCATCGCTTAAGAGTTAAGGAGGTCGATATCCATAAAACAGCGTTTCGGACTCGGTATGGGCACTACGATTCCTCGTAACGCTGTTGGGTTGACTAACGCACCGGCGGCGTTTATGGATATGATGAATAGGGTGTTTCAAAGAAGATCTGGATCGGTTCGTCGTGGTTTTCATAGACGACATCTTGGTGTACTCACGGACGAGAGGAAGAGCATGATAAGCATTTGCGAGTGGTGTTGCGATTTTGAGGAAGAGCGACTCTATGCTAAGTTCGATGAAGTGCGAGTTCGGCTTAGAGAAGTGACTTTCTTGGGTCATGTAGTGTCGGTGAGGGGGGATTCGAGTAGATCCTCGTAAGATTGAGGCGCTTTTGGATTGGAAGCCGCCTAAGTCGATGGTCGAGATTCGAGTTTTCTGGTTTGGCCGGATACTACCAAGGTTTGTTGAGGTTTTTCGTTGATAGCAGCGTGTGATGACCAAGTTGTTGAGGAAAGAAGTTCCGTTTGTATGGATGAGAAACAAAGCAGAAAGCTTCGATAAGTTAAAGAAGATTTTGACCGAGGCTCGGTTTTGATACAACCCGAGGCCGGTAAGGAATTCACGCCTATTGCGATGCATCACATACGGGCTTGGGTTGTGTCTTGATGCAAGAAGGTAAGGTTGTGGCTTACGCTTCTCGGCAATGAGGCCACATGAGGTCAACTATCCGACGCATGATTTGGAGCTAGCGGGCGTGTGGTCTTCGCCTTAAAAATTTGGAGGCACTACTTGTATGGAGAAAGATCGATAGTCTACACAGATCACAAGAGTCTCAAGTATCTACCGACTCGTAAGGATTTGAATTTGAGGCAACATGAGATGGGTTGAGTTAACGAAAGATTACGATCGTTCGATTGAATATCATCCGGGCAAGGCTAACGTGGTGGTCGCGCGCGTTGAGCCGCAAGGTTGTTTCGGACTTAAGAGCATTGTTTGCCCACTTGAGCTTGTATGACGATGGGAGTATTCTCGCGAGCCGCGAGTTAAGCCTACTTGGGTTGAGCGGATCAGAGAGAAACAGTTATTGGATGAGGTTCTGAGTGCGCGAAGGTTGCAAGTGCAGGATGGTGGTATGGAGGGTTACAGCTTGTCTAGTGATGAGGTGTTGTGTTTTCGAGGTAAAGCTTGTATGCCTAAAGATGTTGAGCTAAGGCAAAAGATTCTTCAGGACGCACATAGCAGTCCTTATGCTATGCATCCTGGAGGTAGCAAGATGTATAGGGATCCTAGATTTACGTCAAGGTTCTGGAAAGCGTTGCATCAAGCTCTGGGTACTCGTTTGGATTTCAGCACGGCTTTTCACCCGCAGTCTGACGGTTAATCAGAAAGGGTTATTCAGATCTTAGAGGATATGCTAAGAGGTTGTGTCTTGGATTTCAGAGGTAGTTGGGAGGAGTTTCTACCATTAGCTGAGTTTGCCTACAACAACAGTTACCAAGCGAGCATCAAGATGGCACCGTATGAGGCGTTGTATGGTAGGAAATGTCGCTCACCTACGTGTTGGACGGAGTTAGGTGAACGCCGATTCTTTGGGACCCGAGTTTGTTGGGTCTTTGAGACCAAAGACAAGGTTAAGTTGATTCATCCGATTAAAGGAAGCTTGGACCGGCAGAAGTCTTATGCCGATCTTAAGCGAAGAGATATAGAGTTCACTGTGGGGATCGAGTTTTTTCTGAAGGTCTCACCTTGGAAAAAGGTGTTGAGATTCGGAAGAAAGGCAAGCTAAGTCCGAGGTTTATTGGGCGTATAAGGATTTGAGGCGAGTTGGACCATGGCGTATCGGCTTGAGTTGCCAGCAGAGCTTAGTCGATTCACGACGTATTCCACGCTTCGATGCTTCTGAGGTATCGTTCGCATCCGTCGCATGTGGTAGCAATGGAAGAGATCGAGGTAAATCCGGACTTGACCATGGAGGAGGAACACATGCGATTCTTGATCGAGATGTGAAGGTTCTCGCGTAAGAAGTCTGTGCCTTTGGTTAAGGTTCTTTGGCGGAATCATGGCGTAGAAGAAGCTACGTGGGAACCCGAGGATATGATGAGACAGCAATACCCGCAACTCTTTTGATCAGGTAATTTCGAGGCCGAAATTATTGTTAAGGGGGGTAGAACTGTAATATCCCGGGTTAGGGGCTATTTTGTTGTTGCATGATATTGCATGTGTTAAGTGTGCTGTGTTGCTGTTTGTGTAGTTTCGGGGCTTAATTGTAGGTTAGGAGTGTGCCTGGGTAGGTAGGAGAATTTTTGGATTCAAGGCTTTATAGGGCATTCGGGATTCAAGCAGTTGACAAAACCTTTTACAGCACTCGACCGATTGATAAGTGGTGGGGATTGGCCGATTGTCAGAAAATCAGTGGTTGATTCGGGATTTGGTAGGAAACCAAATCGAGTATAGAGGTAAGGGTTCGATATTAACCCCTTTGGTTAATTAATGTTGGCCAAATGTTATAGATGTCTAACTCCTATTTGGCCGATTGTAGGATCAAGTATACAAGGAGCTTTAGATTGTTTCTTTAGTATTAGAGGTTGCGCTTTACTGTGTGTGTAACTAACACACTTCCGCTTAGTAATATGATTGATAACTGTGTGATAATTAATGAAACAGTTGATGATTGATATGATACCCTAATGGGTATGATCTTGGACTCGGGTAAGTCAAGATTGTTACAAGTTTCTCGATGATCTATATGGTATCATGACTATGTATGTATGTGATATGGGGTATGAGTCAAACATATTAGCATGATAGGCATGACTTGTATGATATGCATGATCACATGAGTATGGTATGTTGATGGGTGATATGAGTGGAGAGGAGCAGCGGTGATATTTTGTGTCTTGGCGAGCACCGTGTGTTTTGGTAACACACTTTGTGACTTTGGGTCACCAGAGGTTGGGCACCTCATTGCGACTTGTCCACGTGGTTTACACCACCGTGGGTTGGCCCCACTTTGAGATATGGGATCGTCTGCTAGTGATTGGGTATCACACGATGGGTTGGCCCCATCATTCGATTATTGTGACTACGGTCACCAATGCTTTGGTAGCACATTTGTGTCTTTGGGACACCGCAGGTTGGGCACCTCATTGCGACTCGTCCCGTGGTTAACACCACCGTGGGTTGGCCCCACATGAGATATGGGATCGTCTGCGCTAGTGATTGGGTATCACACGATGGGTTGGCCCCATCATTGGATTCGTGACTTCGGTCACCGGTGCTTTGGTAGCACAAACGTGTCTTTGGGACACCAAAGGTTTTGGCACCACATTGATGGATATTGTGTCTTTGGGACACCAGTGTTTTGGTAACACATTGTGACTATATGTCACCAAAGGTTTGGCACCACCAAAGTGGTTTGGTACCACACGGGGTAGAAAAAGGAGATACGGATGGTTAGGATTGGGTTGCATTAATTATGTTGCTATGTATGATGTGTGTTAGCATGTTGTTTCATCGGGAGCGGGATTTATGCATCGAGTCATTCGACTCACCCTCTCCTTTGACATTTCAGTGACCCGTGAGACGCGGACATGGAGCCGGGTGGACTCGGGGTGCACATGCCATGCTTTAATAAAAGTTTTGCTCAGACTATTCACTTTGGGTACTTTAGCTTATTTATTTTTATTTGAGATTTAATTTGGATTTGTAAAAGGCCTTTAAATTATGTTTTATGATGGTTATGTTTTAATTAGATTCTCAACCTGCTTAACAAATAACTTGGTATGGAATTTTACTAAAAATTTGGTAAGATAATGTTTTCAAAACTATAACGCAATGTGTTTTAAACTATACCATCGGGTATCTCACTATGCTTTCTTTGTAAAGTAGACTCAAATGATTTTCAAACCAAACTCGATATTCTACTAAGTCAAAAATGTTTCAAAATAGTACTAAGAAACTATTGGAAATGCTGAAGGAAATCAACTCGTTTTTAACTATATACTTTGGATTCTCAAAAACATTTTCCCGTAACATACCGTATTCGGACGTGGTGTCCCTGTCCGGTTTGGGGTGTTACAATTGTGGTATCGAGCCGAGTTCAAAGGCTCTACCGTGGGCCCGAGGCCAAAAAGTTTTTAAGAGTTTATTTTAAGTGTTTGTATGGTTTGAAAGGCATGGCACCGAGTCTCCGGCACCAGTTCGCCCAGGTAAGTACCCCGAACTATTGCTTGTGATTTGATTGGATGTGATATGATCTGAGGAATAGCAATAGTATACTACTCTAGAGATTGAAACTGATAGGATTTTGTGAACTCGCGAGAACAAATCCTCTTTAATATTCATAAGATTTGCCTTAAAATAGTGGAAAAATACTGATTCATAAAACTCTTTAATCAGATACGTAGAAAGATTAGTCATGAGCACTCGAGGCGGACGTGGCCGTAATACTCGTGGTAGAGGTAGGGTAGGATGACGCTTTACGAGCCCGTAGGATCAGTCGGGTTCGAAAATGAGATACCGGCTCCGCCACCACCGGGGTGATGAGTTCCAAGATCGACCGGGACGACGCAGCGATGTCACAGCGATCTTTGCGAGTGTTGGAAAGGGTAGCTGGTGTAGGTGGTGGTGCGGGAGTTAGGAAATCATTCTGGCGACTTCGGGCAAATGGGGCCGAATTCTTCCGAGGTGTTTCGGTGTTGCTCCCAGCCTTTGCTGAATATTGGTTTGAGGCAACTCGAGCGGATCATGGACGATCCGGACTTGATTCTTGAAGAGAAGGCGAAGGGCATCGTATCGCTTCTCCGGGATGAGTCATATCGGTGGTGGCTCACGGTTCGAGATGCAGTGGCGGCGAGAGGATCGACATGGGATTATTTCAGGTGCGTATCAAAAGAAGTACATCGGGGCTAGTTATATCGACTCCCAAAATGAAAGGCATTTACGAGGCTTGTTCGGGGAGTAAATCTGTTTCGAGTCGCAGGTGAGTTCCCGGTGAGTAGGTATGCCGTGGGCATTGTGGCCACCGAGCATGAGAGGTGTGTTCATTTCGAGGATGGTCTGCGAGGACGAGTTGAGGTCGCTGATTGCTCCTCGGTAGGGCGCGAGTTTGCTTTGTCTTAGTTGAGAAGGCTAAGGTAGCCGAGGGTGTTAAGGAGTCGGTGAGACAGGGCATGGACGAAATAGGCATAAGAGGAGCTTTGGGTCTTCCGGATCGCGGGTAATCCATGAGAAGAGAGCTAGACCGAGTGGGCCGAATCGATCCGCTAGGTTTGTTGCCGCGGCGAGGCGTGGACCGCCGCATGTGATCGATGTGTGAAAAATCGCATTGGGGTGGTCTTTGGGTGGAGGAAAGGGTTGCTTTGAGTGTGGTTCTCTCGAGCACCGTGAGAGGGACTGTCCCGCGTAGGTTGGCGAGATTGATCCCGAGAGTCGGGCCGTGTCGATTCGAGGTAATAGACCGCCACCGCAGAGGGGCCGTGGTAATGGCGAGAGGTGGTAATGGTTCTAGTTGGGGCCGTGGAGCACCGGCGTAGTGCGGGTAGTTCTAATGCTAGACGGCTGGATTAGTGTATCTTTGCGAGGCGCCGAGAGGAGGGCGACGCACCTGGACGTCATAACCGATACGTTTTTGATTTTTGTTCCCCTTATCTGCTTTGATTGATGTGGGTTCAACGCACTCTTATGTTGCCGTAGTATAGTAGAGACCTTGGATTTAGACTCTGAGATATCTTCTACGCAGATGACTGTGATTAGCCCTCTAGGTCACTCTGTAGTAGTAGATAAACTGTTTAGAGAGGTACCCTTAGAACTCCAAGGGGTAGTGTTTGTCACGATCCGATGGAACCGCCGTTTGGGGAGTTCGATCCGATTCTTGGGATGGATTGGTTGGTCAAGTACCAAAGCGAGGTTGGATTGCGCGCCAAGCGCATGGTTCTTAAGACGGTTGATGGTGATGAAGTGGCTATGATAGGTAATAGGAGAGATTACTTATCAAATGTGGTATCCGCTCCAAAGCGAGAAGATGGTCGAGAAGAGTCATGAAGCATATGTAGTTCATGTGTATGCCTTGGAGGCTAAAGAGTCTCATTGAGAGAAGGTTCGTCTTGTTAAGGAATTTGCTGATGTGTTTCCCGAGGAGCTTCCGGGTTTGCCGCCGATCGCGAGGTAGAGTTCGTGATAGATCTATTACCCGTAATCGCGCCGGTGTCTATTGCTCCGTATAGGATGGCGCCAAAGGAATTGGTGGAGCTTAAGGCTCCGATCCGTGAGTTATTGGATCGAGGTTTTATTAGGCCAAGTGTTTCGCCGTGGGTGTGCGCGGTACTCTTTGTCAAGAAGAAAGATGGTACGATGCGGATGTGCATAGACTACCGCCGATTGAACAAGTCGACGATTAAAAACAAGTATCCGCTGCCACGGATAGATGACTTGTTCGATCACCGGCGAAGTGTCGCGGTATTCTCGAAGATCGACTTGAGGTCCAGGTATCATCGCTTAAGAGTTAAGGAGGTCGATATCCATAAAACAAATGTTTGGACTCGGTATGGGCACTACGAATTCTGGTAATGCCGTTCGGGTTGACTAACGCACCTGCGCTGCGTTTATGGATATGATGAATAGGGTGTTTCAAAGATGATCTGGATCGGGCCTCGTCGTGGTTTTCATAGACGACATCTTGGTGTACTCACGGACGGAGGAAGAGCATGATAAGCATTTGCGAGTGGTGTTGCAGATTTTTGAGGAAGAGCGACTTCTATGCTAAGTTCATGAAGTGCGAGTTCGGCTTAGAGAAGTGACTTTCTTGGGTCATGTAGTGTCGGCTGAGGATTCGAGTAGATCCTCGTAAGATTGAGGCGCTTTTGATTGGAAGCCGCCTAAGTCGCTGGGTGAGATTCGAGTTTTCAGGTTTGGCCGATACTACCGGTTTGTTGAGGGTTTTTCGTTGATAGCAACAACCGATGACCAAGTTGTTGAGGAAAGAAGTTCCGTTTGTATGGACCGAGAAACAAAGAGAAAGCTTCGATAAGTTAAAGAAGATTTTGACCGAGGCTCCGGTTTTGATACAACCCGAGGCCGGTAAGGAATTCACGATCTATTGCGATGCATCACATACGGGCTTGGGTTGTGTCTTGATGCAAGGTAAGGTTGTGGCTTACGCTTCTCGGCAGCTGAGGCCACATGAGGTCAACTATCCGACGCATGATTTGGAGCTAGCGGCTGTGGTCTTCGCCTTAAAGATTTGGAGGCACTACTTGTACGGGGAGAGATCGATAGTCTACACGGCATCACAAGAGTCCAAGTATCTACCGACTCGTAAGGATTTGAATTTGAGGCAGCGCAGATGGGTTGAGTTACTGAAAGATTACGACTGTTCGATTGAGTATCATCCGGGCAAGGCTAACGTGGTGGCTGACGCGTTGAGCCGCAAGGTTGTTTCGGACTTAAGAGCATTGTTTGCCCACTTGAGCTTGTATGACGATGGGAGTATTCTGGCAGAGCTGCAGGTTAAGCCTACTTGGGTTGAGCGGATCAGAGAGAAACAGTTATTGGATGAGGTTCTGAGTGCGCGAAGGTTGCAAGTGCAGGATGGTGGTATGGAGGGTTACAGCTTGTCTAGTGATGAGGTGTTGTGTTTTCGAGGTAAAGCTTGTATGCCTAAAGATGTTGAGCTAAGGCAAAGATTCTTCAGACGCACATAGCATAGCGATCCTTATGCTATGCATCCCGGAGGTAGCAAGATGTATAGGGATCTTAGAGAGCGCGATTTTGGTGGCTCGGCTTGAAGAAAGAGGTGACAGAGTTTGTTGGGAAGTGTCCGACTTGTCACAGGTCAAGGTGAACATCGCTGTTGCCGTCGGTTGCTTCACTGTGAAGATTCCTCGATGGAAGTGGGAAAGGATAACCATGGATTTCGTCGATGGGTTACCGCTTCGCCAAGCAAGAAGGATTCGATTTGGGTAGTGGTGGATCGTCGACTAAATCACTCACTTTATTCCTGTGAGGGTTGACTACTCACTTGAAGCTAGCGGTCGTATGTGTCGAGATAGTAAGGTTGCATGGTGTGCCGTTTTCGATAATCTCGGATAGGGATCCTAGATTTACGTCAAGGTTCGGAAAGCATTGCATCGAGCTCTGGTACTGCTTTGATTTCAAAGACGGCTTTTCACCCGCAATCGACTTGGTCAATCGAGAAAGGGTTATTCGGATCTTAGAGGATATGCTAAGAGGTTGTGTCTTGGATTTGAGAGATAGTTGGGAGGAGTTTCTACCATTAGTCGAGTTTGCCTACAACAACAGCTTTACAAGCGAGCATCAAGATGGCACCGTATGAGGCGTTGTATGGTAGGAAATGTCGCTCACCTACGTGTTGGGCGGAGTTAGGTGTACGTCGATTCTTTGGGACCCGAGTTGGTTGTTGAGACCAAGACAAGGTTAAGTTGATTCATCCCGATTAAAGGAAGCTTCGGACCGCGCAGAAGTCTTATGCCGATCTTAAGCGAAGAGATATAGAGTTCGCCGTGGGGATCGAGTTTTCTGAAGGTCTCACCTTGGAAAAAGGTGTTGAGATTCGGGAAGAAAGGCAAGCTAAGTCCGAGGTTTATTGGGCGTATAAGGTTACGAGGACGAGTTGGACCATGGCGTATCGGCTTGAGTTGCCGCCAGAGCTTAGTCGATTCACGACGTATTCCACGTTTCGATGCTTCGAGGTATCGTTCAGATCCGTCGCATGTGGTAGCAGTGGAAGAGATCGAGGTAAATCCAGACTTGACCATGGAGGAGGAACATGTGCAGATTCTTGATCGAGATGTGAAGGTTCTGCGTAAGAAGTCTGTGCCTTTGGTTAAGGTTCTTTGGCGAGAATCATGGCGTAGAAGAAGCTACGTGGGAACCCGAGGATATGATGAGACAAAGAATACCCGCAACTCTTACGATCGTGTAATTTCGAGGCCGAATTATTTTTAAGGGGGTAGAACCGTAATATCCCGGGTTAGGGGCTATTTTGTTGTTGCATGAAATTGCATGTGTTAAGTGTGCTGTGTTGCTATTTCGGTGTTTTAGGGGCTTAATTGTGGGCTAGGAGTGTGCCTGAGGGAATGGGAAGATTTTGGTTTTGGGTGTTAAGTGAAGGGAGCCGAGGAAGTCAGGTTTAAGAATTTTAATTGATGTTTTGTTGCACAAATAAGGAGCTAGCTTAGTGGCAAAGCATGCGCTACATGGGGAAAGCTTGGTGTGGCGTCATCTACATGGAGTGGAGGTCCAGTGTTCGAGCTACAGAGTCCCCATTTTGGCTTCTTTTTGGGACGGCATGGGAGGAGGAAGTAGAAGGCAAATCAAATTCTTCTTTGGACTTGGTCAAACCGTTTAAATGGTGGGAGGAGAGTGAGTTTAGGAGGAAGACTTGGTCATGCTTGTTTGAATGTGGGGAGTGGAGTGTTGTGGGGATTTTGGCCGAATTTAGGGGGAGTTGGAGGGGAGTGACGGCTTAGTGTGGGGGAAAGAGTGTGCGAAATTCAATTGGCATTTTGGGGTGTTTTTTTCGGTCACTTTTTGGTATCAAACAAAGTTCTCTCATTTTGTCAACAAGCCGATTTTTTCCATAGAAAATTCTCTCATTCTTTCCACCTCGTGAAACCGAAACACCTAGTCCCTTAGTTGCCGAAATTGTTTTGCTTCATTTAGTCTGTGTAGCCGAACACTCTCTTCTCTCCTTCTCATAATCCATTCTCTTCTCCTAAAGTACTTGTGCCGAAACTCTCACTTGCTTCAAACCGAATCTTTCCATTATTCATCTTCCCATTTCTTTTGTGTGCAAAACCACAATCACTTGCATCTCGGACTTTTATTTTTCTTTTCTCTTATACATTATTGCCGAAACTTCATTCTCATCTCCTATCTTCTTTTCTTTCCTTTTTCCATTCAAAACCCGAACATAGGTGTGTGGTAAACACTTAGGCCGAATCTTCTTGTCTTTTTGGGGTGCATCTTAGCCGAATCTTTAAGGCGAAGACCACACCCCGCTAGCTCCAAATCATGCGTCGGATAGTTGACCTCATGTGGCCTCACCGCAGAGAAGCGTAAGCCACAACCTTACCTTCTTGCATCAAAGACACAACCCAAGCCCGTATGTGATGCATCGCAATAGATCAGAATTCCTTACCACCTCGAGTTGTATCAAACCGAGCCTCGGTCAAAATCATCTTTAACTTATCGAAGCTTTCCTGCTTTGTTTCTCGATCCATACAAACGGAACTTCTTTCCTCAACAACTTGGTCATCAGTACGCTATCAACGAAAAACCCTCAACAAACCTTCTGGTAGTATCCGGCCAAACCTAAAACTCCGAATCTCAACCCGACTTAGGCGGCTTCCAATCCAAAATCGCCTCAATCTTACGAGGATCTACTTGAATCCCTCACCGACACTACATGACCCAAGAAAGTCACTTCTCTAAGCCGTAACTTCGCACTTATCGAACTTAGCATAGAGCCGCTCTTCCTCAAAATCTGCAACACCACTCGCAAATGCTTATCATGCTCTTCCTCCGTCCGTGAGTACACCAAGATGTCGTCTATGAAAACCACGACGAACCGATCCAGAATCTTCTTTGAAACACCCTATTCATCATATCCATAAACGCCGCCGGTCGTTAGTCAACCCGAACGGCATTACCAGAATTCGTAGTGCCCATACCGAAGTCCAAACGCTGTTTTATGGATATCGACCTCCTTAACTCTTAATCGATGATACCTGGACCTCAAGTCGATCTTCGAGAATACCGCAGCACCTTCTTCACCGATCGAACAAGTCATCTATCCGTGGCAACGGATACTTGTTTTTAATCGTCGACTTGTTCAATCGGCGGTAGTCTATGCACATCCGCATCGTACCATCTTTCTTCTTGACAAAGAGTACCGCAAGCGCACCACGGCGAAACACTTGGCCTAATAAAACCTCGATCCAATAACTCCCGGATGTGAGCCTTAAGCTCCACCAATTCCTTTGGCGCCATCCTATACGGAGCAATAGACACCGGCGCGCAGCTCCGGGTAATAGATCTATCCCGAACTCTACCTCGCGATCATGCGGCAAACCCTAAGCTCCTCGGAAACACATCAAGAAATTCCTTAACATGCATTTAACCTTCTCTACAGCAGACTCTTTAGCCTCCAAGGCATACACATGAACTACATATGCTTCACGGCCCTTCCCTCGACCATCTTCTCTGCTGAGCGTATACCACATTTGATAAGTAATCTCTCCTATTACCTATCATAGCCACTTCATCACCATCAACCGTCTTAAGAACCATGCGCTTGGCCTCGCAATCCAACCTCGCTTGGTACTTGACCAACCAATCCATCCCAAGAATCGATCGAACTCCCCAAACGGCGGTTCCATCGGATCGGCGAAAAACACTACCCCTTGGAGTTCTAAGGGTACCTCTCTAAACAGCTTTATCTACTACTACAGAGTGACTTAGAGGGCTAATCACGCCATCCGCCTAGAAGATATCTCGAGTCTAAATCCAAGGTCTCTACTATACTATCGGCAACATAAGAGTGCGTTGAACCCACATCAATCAAAGCGGTATAAGGGGAACCAAAAATCAAAAACGTCACGGCGATGACGTCCGGTCGTCGCCCTCCTCTCGGCGCCTCGCGGCATACACTAATCCAGGTGTCTAGCATCGTAACTACCGCGCCACGCCGCCCGGTGCTCCACGGCCCCAACTAGAACCATTACCACCTCTGCGCCATACCACGGCCCCTCTGCGGTGGCGGTCTATTACCTCGAATCGACACGGCCCGACTCTCGGGATCAATCTCGCCAACCTCACGCGGACGGTCCCTCACACGGTGCTCGAGAGAACCACACTCAAAGCAACCCTTTCCTCCACCCAAAGAGCCCACCCCAATGCGATTTTCCACATCGATCACATCACGGCGGTCCTCGCTAGCAAACAACAAACCTAGCGATCGATTCGCCCACTCGGTCTAGCTCTCTTCTGCGATTACCCGACGATCCGAAGACCCAAAGCTCCTCTTATGCCTATTTCTGCCCATGCCCTGTCTCACCGACTCCTTAACACCCTCGGCTACCTTAGCCTTCTCAACTAAGACAAAGAAACTCGCGCTCCCGCCGAGGAGCAATCAAGCACCCTCAACTCGTCTCGCATGACCATCCTCGAAACGAACACACCTCTCATGCTCATGGCCACAATGCCCCGGCATACCTACTCAACCGTGAACTCACCTCCGTACTCGAAAACAGATTTACTCCCTGAACAAGCCTCGAAATGCCTTTGTTTGGAGTCGATATAACTAGCCCCGATGTACTTCTTTTGATACGCGACCTGAAATAATCCCATGTCGATCCTCTGCACGCCACACCTCGCTCTCGAACCGTGAGCCACCACCGATATGACTCATCCCGGAGAAGCGATCGATGCCCTTCAACTTCTCTTCAAGCGAGTCAAGTCCGGATCGTCCATGATCCGCTCGCTTGCCTCCACCAATATTCAAGCATCTTTGAGAGCAACACCGTAAACACCTCGGAAGAATTCGGCCCCATTTGCCCGAAGTCGCCAGAACAGATTTCCTAACTCCTGCACCACCACCTACACCACTACCCTTTCCAACACTCGCAAAGATCGCTCAGTGACACTGCGTCGTCCCTAGTCCGATCTTGGAACTCATCACCTCCACCGGTGGCGGGCCAGTATCTCATTTTCTCAAACCCGACTGATCCTACGGCTCTCGAAAGCGTCATTCTACCCCTACCTCTACCACGAGTATTACGACCACGTCCGCCTCGAGTGCTCATGACTAATCTTTCTACGTATCTGATTAAAGAGTTTTATGAATCAGTATTTTTCCACTATTTTAAGGCAAATCTTATGAATATTAAAGAGGATTTGTTCTCTCGAGTTCACAAAATCCTATCAGTTTCAATCTCTAGAGTAGTATACTATTGCTATTCCTCAAATCATATCACATCCAATCAAATCACAAGCAATAGTTCGGGGTACTTACCTGGGCGAACTGGTGCCGGAGACTCGGTGCCATGCCTTTCAAACCATACAAACACTTAAAATAAACTCTTAAAAACTTTTTGGGCCTCAGCCCACAAAAACCTTTGAACTTGGCTCTGATACCACAATTGTAACACCCCAAACCCGGACAGGACACCACGTCCGAATCTGGTATGTTACGGGGAAAATGTTTTTGAGAATCCAAAGTATATAGTTAAAAACGAGTTGATTTCCTTCAAAGATTTCCAATAGTTTCTTAGTACTATTTTGAAACATTTTTGACTTAGTAGAATATCGAGTTTGGTTTGAAAATCATTTGAGTCTACTTTATAGCAAAGCATAGTGAGATACCCGATGGTATAGTTTAAAACACATTGCGTTATAATTTTGAAAACATTATCTTACCAAATTTTTAGTAAAATTCCATACCAAGTTATTTGTTAAGCAGGTTGAGAATCTAATTAAAACATAACCATCATAAAACATAATTTAAAGGCCTTTTACAAATCCAAATTAAATCTCAAATAAAAATAAATAAGCTAAAGTACCCAAAGTGAATAGTCTGAGCAAAACTTTTATTAAAGCATGGCATGTGCACCCCGAGTCCACCCCGGCTCCATGTCCGCGTCTACGGGTCACCTGAAATGTCAAAGGAGAGGGTGAGTCGAATGACTCAGTATATCACTGCTCCCTCCACTCATATCACCCATCAACATACCATACTCATGTGATAGGTTTTAAAAAATCCCCCACAACACTCCACTCCCCACATTCAAACAAGCATGACCAAGTCTTCCTCCTAAACTCACTCTCCTCCCACCATTTGAACGGTTTGACCAAGTCCAAAGAAGAATTTGAATTGCCTTCTACTTCCTCCTCCCATGCCGTCCCAAAAAGAAGCCAAAATGGGGACTCTGCAGCTCGAACACTGGACCTCCACTCCATGTAGATGACGCCACACCAAGCTTTCCCCATGTAGCGCATGCTTTGCCACTAAGCTAGCTCCTTATTTGTGCAACAAAACATCAATTAAAATTCTTAAACCCCAGCTTCCTCAGCTCCCTTCACTTAACACCCAAAAACCAAAATCTTCCCATTCCCTCAGGCACACTCCTAGCCCACAATTAAGCCCCTAAAACACCGAAATAGCAACACAGCACACTTAACACATGCAATTTCATGCAACAACAAAATAGCCCCTAACCCGGGATATTACAAAATGGGCCAAAGTAGGAAATCAACACGGCCTGGGGTTTCACCACACGGTCGTGCCTCTTTAGCAGACCCAACCATGGCCTATAACTCGATTTACACAGGCGTGTTGCACTAGCGTGTCCCTGCCATGGTAAAGAGAAATTTCACTCGGATTAGGATACTTAGAGGCGAAGAAACACATTCCAAAACCTATATAACCACACTAAGTACAACCTAAAAGGGGGCTTTTGATCAGGGGCATCCAGTTAGGCCAAGGAGCCGAGCCAGAGAGGTCAGATTTGTGGGATTTACTCGAAGAAAGCCAGTTGATTCATCTCAAGAAGCCAAAATCATACTCAAGACGGCGAATCTCTCCTTCAATTCCTTCAGGGGGTTTTAGGGTTTTCTTATGTTTTGTTTTATCTTTTCTTCTGAGATGTATTCTTTTATTATTATGAACTAAACCCCTTAGATACCTGAGGGGGATGAAACCTAAGACGGATCTTGTTATTGTTTGCTGAACTATATGATAAATACTTGATTTGTTCTTAATTATGTGTTCCTAATTCTTATTTTGATATTTCAAGGTATTGATGCAAGTAGTGATGTGCTTAGGCAGTGGAGCAAAAGTCCCTGGCTAAGAGTAGATCTAGCATAATTAAGCGGAGTTGATCGCAACCCTAGACATAGGATGACGAAAATCTTTCGGATTAGGGTCAAACCTAATATGGGAGTCTATAGATCGAGTTAATGCAATTCTAGGGGTTTCAATTAGAAAGAGATTTCAATTAATCAACCTAGGGTTAGACGTTAGTAGCCTCGACGGAGGTATTAATATACATTAGGGAATCCTACGGATCAAGTCAAGTGAATAAATCGCCTGGTTTAGAGTTAGATAACAAGTGAAGTCTAGGTGGATTCTTCCTTGGGTATTGTGTTAATCAATTGGTTTTTCCCACAAGTATTTCCCAAATTCATTCTCTTTGTCTTAGCGTCTTTAGCTTAGTAATTAGTTAATTTAGATTAAAAAATAATTCACTTCAATTATTAGGCTAAATAATAGAAAGAAAGTTAGTATTAGTACTTTTGGTTCCTTTGGGTTCGATATTCCGGTCTTGCCACTAAACTATACTACTGTTCGATAGGTGCGCTTGCCTCAATCGTTGTCACAGTTAGTTTCTAGGCTAGATCATTCATTATATAAATTTTAAGACTCTGACATAACGATCATATGGACTTTGATTGACCCACCCGAAAGGGTTAAACCTATAGGGTGCAAATGGGTTTTCAAAAAGAAAACCGACATGGATGGCAATGTAAAAACATACAAGGGGCGATTAGTCGCTAAAGGTTTTCGCCAAATTTATGGTGTTGACTATGATGAAACCTTTTCTCCTATAGCTATGTCTAAATCCATCAGGATCTTGCTCGCCATAGCTGCATTTCATGATTATGAAATCTGGGAGATTGACGTCAAAACAGTTTTCCTTAACGGGAAACTTGAAGAGGATGTGTACATGACACAACCTGAAGGTTTTATCAATCCAAAGGATGCTAGAAAGATATGTAAGCTACAAAGATCCATTTATGGATTAAAGCAAGATTCTCGAAGTTGGAATCTTCGTTTTAACGATGCAATCAAAGAGTTTGGTTTTATCAAAAATGAAGATGAACCCTGTGTTTACATGAAAGTTAGTGGGAGCACTATCACATTCTTGGTGCTGTATGTGGATGACATACTTATCATGGGAAATGACATACCTACCTTCCAGTCTATTAAGACTTGGTTAGGAAGTTTTTTTTCTATGAAGGACTTGGGCGAAGCCACTTACATCTTAGGAGTCAAGATCTATAGAGATAGATCAAGACGACTACTAGGTCTAAGCCAAAGTACATACATAGATAAAGTACTGAAAATGTTCAGTACGGAAGAATCTAAGAGAGGATTCATACCTATGAGACATGGTATTTCACTCTTGAAGGAAATGTGTCCTTCAACTCCACAAGAGAGAGAACGCATGAGTAAAATTCCATATGCTTCCGCTATTGGATTGATAAACCGAAATAGTAACATATTTTAGGCCCACATTTAGTATGCTTTTGGATGAATTATCCCTTATTTTATGTAATTCGGTGCTCTTAATCCTTTCTTTTCATGATATATACTTAGGAAAACACCATGGGATGAAAAGAACGCAAAACGGGCTTAAAACGGGACAAATGGGCCAAAGCATGAAATCGACACGGCGTGGACCAAAGATAACATGGCCGTGCCTCACTGATCATCTAAAACACGGTCTTCCCTCATTTCACACGGTCGTGCCTCATCAACGAAGTCCACACGGCCTGACCACGACTTACACAGGCGTGTGCCATGGGCGTGTCCCTGCCGCGGCCAAGAGAAGTTTTACTCGGATTTGGATACTTGGAGGAAAAGAAACATATTCCAAAGCCTATTCAAACACCCTAGTAGTAACTCTACTTGAATTAGGATACTTTGGGGCCAAGTAAGGCATCTCGAAGTCTATATAAACACCCAAGGGGGCAACTTGTCAGGGGAGTTCGACAGAAACCCTCTGTCGAGGGGAGCCCAAAGCCATGGTCTAGGGGCGTCGTTCTAAGCCAAAGAAGGCAGATTTGTGGGGATTCACTCAGGGATAGCCAGTTGATTCATCTCGAGAAGCTGTAATTCTACTCAAGACGGAGGATCTCCTCTTCAATTCCTTCAGGAGGTTCAAAGATTTCTTATGTTTTGTTTTATTTTTTCTCTTATGATGTTTTCCTTTATTGTTATGAACTAAACCCTTCGGATACCCGAAGGGGATGAACCCTATGATGAATCTTGTTATTGTTTTCTGAATTATATGATAAATACTTAGTTTGTTCTTAATTATGTGAGCTTAATCCAAATTTAATGAGCTTAGGTGGAGGAGGAATAGACCCTGCCTAAGAGTAGATCCAACATAATTAAGCGGAGTTGATCGCACACCTAGAGATAGGGTGACGAGATTTTGCCGGATTAGGGTGAAACCTAATATGGGAATCCACAGATTAATTTACTGCTATTCTAGGGGGTTATTATAAGAGAACGAGAGTTCCACTAATTAACCTAGGGTTAGACGTTATTCGCCTCGAGAGAGGGTTTAATATACGTTAGGGAGTCTTACGGATCAAACTAAGTGAATAATTCGTATGGTTTAGTGTTAGATAACAAGTGAAGTCTAGGTGGATTCTTCCTAGGGTATCGTCTAAATCAACTGAGTTTTTCCCAAGTTATTTTCCAAATTCATTCTTCTTTGTCTTAGAGTCTTTAGTTTATCAGTTAATTAATTTAGATTAATAAGCAACTTCACTTATTTTAGGCTAAATAAAAAAAAGAAAGTTAGTATTAGTACTTTTAGTTCCTTTGGGTTCGATAATCCGGTCTTGTCTAAACTATACTACTGTTCGATAGGTGCAGTTGCCTTTAATCGTTGTCAGAGTTATTTTCCAGGTTCGATCATTCTTTTATAAATTTTAAAACTCTGATTTACAGCGATCAAGTTTTTGGCGTCGTTGCCGAGGAATTAAAATATTAAGAAAGCTCTATTTTTATTACTTTAGCCATTATTTTTATTTATCGAAATTTACTTTTATTTTTAGTTTAAATTTTTACTTTGCTAATTTTTCTTTTATTTGTTTTTGTCAGATAATTTTAGTTTATAGAGAAGATGGCACTAAATAACTATCAGTGGCGAGTTATGAGGACAACACCAACAGAAGCCGCCAGTGTCTTCAACCTCGACGCAATAACCAGGCTATCAAACTAGTTAGTGATGATGAATAAAAAGATTGATGGTTTGTGTAGTCTCTCGCAGGTACATCCAGTTATGCAATATGACTCGAATCTAGGAGGCGTGGCGAATCCTGAGTATCCACCCTACAGATATGGCATGAAGAACGAACAACTCCACTATATGGGTAACTATTCAAGACCTCAAAATAATTTTTATAGTGACACTTATAATACAGATTGGAGGTACCATCCCAATTTCTTGTGGGACGATTAAGGCAGCCAAAGAGAGGAACTTCCTCCAAATTTTCAACAACCACCTCACCAACAGGAAGATGAGTCGAACCTTGAAGAGACGCTGGCAAAATTCATAGCAAACACAGAAGCACGTCTCCAAAATATAGAAACGAAACAAGAAACATCGACTCAAGGGATCGAGGATCATTTAGGTTAGCCTATTAAGCTGATCTTAGAACAACCACAAGAAAGCTTGCCAAGCAACACTGAAACTAACCCAAAAGAACAAATTCAAGCTGTAACAACTCATGACAGTGAAAGATCAGTGGAATCTGACCCAAGGCAAGATCCTGTGGTAAGTGAAGGTAAGGTTCAGGTGAGCCATGAAATACCAAAATCGGCAATTATAGAGTACCATCCTCGTGTACCATATCCCGAAGCAATGAAGAAGGACAACACAGAGGAACAGTTTGGTAAGTTTCTTAAACTTTTAAAGAAATTACATATTAACTTACCGTTTCTCAAGCTCTTTCGCAGATACACGATTATAGAAAATTTTTAAAAGCGCAATTGACAAACAAGCGAAGCTAGACGAGGAATCACATGTGGAGCTAAACGCAATGTGCTCAAAGAATTCTACAAAAATAAACCGCCACGGAAGTTAAAAGATCCAGGAGTTTTAAAATTCCATGTTTAATTGGTAGTTTATCTATTGGTAATGCTTTAGCTGATTTAGGGGCAAGCATCAATGTTATGCCTTATAAAATGTTTAAACAACTAGGTCTAGGGAAACCGAGACAAACCAGGATGAGCATTCAATTAACTGATAAAACTATCAAAATTCCTAGGGGTATAATTGAAAATGTTCTAATCAAAATTGATAAATTCGTATTCCCAGTAGACTTTGTCGTTTTAGACGTGGATGAGGACAATTCGATTCCTTTAATTTTAGGAAGACCGTTTCTAGCAACTTCCAGGACTAAAATTGATGTTGGTACAGGAGAACTCATTCTTCGTATAGGTGACGAATCAATCAGTTTACAAGCTCTTGACTCGGCCAAAACATCGACTGATGAAGGTGAGAAAGTAAAATCAGTTGATAATCAATCTGTTCAAATTTCACCGCAAGAACAACCACAGAACTACAAACCTGAGCCGAAACAAGAACCTTGTTTCAAAAAAGAAGAAGCATATGAGGAACGAAGCCTTGAGATCAACAAACTAAAAGAGGGGAAGACACACTTTAAAGAGGAGTCGAAACCGCACGAAGAAAAACCGAAGGAACCCCCAGACGAGTTGATAGGAAAAACAAATCACTTCAAAATAGGGGATCAAGTATTGTTGAATAAGGAAGACCCTCGAATCGCCAATTCAGACCTCAAGACAACCGAAGAAATCACTTTTGAGGTACTTAATGTCTTTTTATACGGGCCAGTCGAGGTAAGCAATCCTAAATTCAGTACTTTTGAGGTAAACACTACTCGACTTAAATTTTATATCAAAAATCGAGTTGATCGCATGAGGAAGGATTTTCACCTCCTCAAACCACCTTGACCATACGAATGAGAGGTAAAGTCTAACTTAAGACTATAAACGAGCGCTTCTCAGGAGGCAACCCGAGCACTAACCCTATTAATTTTTACATTTTTTTATTTTACTTTTATTTTTCATTTTAGCACCTAATCATAAACTAACCAAAGTACAGATTTCCATGCTCACACGGCCTTGCAAAAGGCCGTGGCCGTGGCCGTGTGGAAGTCAGAAGGACAAACCACGGACGTGCTAGTAACCGTGCATGACAATGAATGATTTCTTTTCCCAACACGGGCTGCGATAAAAAACCACGCCCGTGCCGACTTCCCGTGTGAGGTTACTGACTTATTGAGCACGGGCGAGACACGGTTGTGCCCTACAACCGTGCGAGGTTACTGACTTGACGAGCACGGGTTAAACACGCCCGTTCTAAAGGACCGTGAGAAGAATACACGGGCGTGCTATGAGACCCACGGCCGTGGTAAAACACCTAAACGCTCCCAAAATTCAAAATCACGAAAAACACGGACTGATTAAACTCGAACAAGGGCATGGACCGTATCACTATTTAAATATTTACTTTTATTTCTATTTCTATTTTTATTTTTATTTTTATTTTTATTTTTATTTTTATTTCCTTTCTTTTATTTTCTTTATTATTTTCTTCTTGTTATTCATTCCATTTAGATTTAGCGTAGGATACAAAAGAAATTAGGATGGTTGCTTCGAAGACTCAACCAGTTCGAGACGCTTCCCCACGCTCACCTCCAATCCTATCCGGTTTCTTTTTATTGGCTTCATCCAAAATTCAGGAAGTTTCCCTTCTCTCCCCATCTTACAATTTTATGATTATTTTGATATTATCTACCTTTGTACATTGAGGACAATGTACATCTTAAGTGTGGGGGGGTTAACTATAGTATTATTTGAAAATCCCTGAATTATGCCTTGTCTTAAAGTAAGTTTCTCATATTATGATTAGAATGAAATTTCTGATGATTTATGATTTTTATTGATATGTTTTAGATTAAGTCATTGATAATTGTGCATTGATAATGAAATTCTAAGAATACTAGAGAATTAAGCATAATAAGTCTATTTTTCTGAAATAAAAAAAAAATTCTAGGTCGTCTACCTGAATTTAAATATTACTTTGAAGTTTAAAATTTACAAGGTTGACATCAAAAATACCCATAATTTTTGTGAGATTTTGAGCCTTATAGAGCATATATTCTTTTTCTTGCTCACTTTATTGATTATGAGTGTGTCAACATTGATTTGTTATTCTAGAACTTGCATCGATTATACATGTCGAGACCACACTTTTTGATTTGATATACAGAGATGATAAAGGCATTTAGGTTTTAACCCACTTACTCCATAAAAAGCCTACCTTCATAATTAACCCCTAGTGAACCCCTTTTAATCCTAACAACCCTATTTATTGACTCACCCACTAATATTAACCAAAAACCCTTTGTAATTGTTATCACCGTTCTTTCTAACTACCCCTATAACGAGATTTCATCTGATTAGTTGCCTAATTATGAATTTTAGTAATTTATCCTTTATTATGTATTTAGTTTGTTCTTAAAAAAAAACAAAAAAAAAACAAAAAAAACGAAGTATATTCATGTAATTAAGTGAGCTTACACGTTTGAATTCCAAATATTGAAGAAGAAGCTCGTATTATTAGTTTCAAAGTTTCAATCCTTGTAAATTTATTTATCAGTTCATTTTTTTCTAGTTAGGTAATTTATCAATTCAATCTCGATTCTAACCTTCTAATTCAGCCTATATCCATCCCCTTAACCTAAGCCCCGTTACAACCCTGTTAAAGACCTTTTGATTTGTGTTTTATATCATATTACAGTGGTGGAGATTTGATTTTCATGCAAGCCTATGGGATTAACTTTTCAGGTTTGACATTTGAGTGCCTAAATTTTGAACCTTAAACACTTTGAGTGATTTGAGTGAATCTTTTGTGAGGATGTCAATCCTTGTCGATTTTGAATCAGAGGTAATTATTTAGATGAAAGAAAACACCTATGTTTTGTGCTACAGAATCTATGACTTATAATGTTTGAATTTTTAGGACTCTTTGAGTTGAATTATCCATGTATAAATTATCCCTGAATTAGGATGAAACACTATCAATGACTATTATGAATTATAGGAAGTTCGTTTTAATTGTAAGTTGAGAATTTTGCTTGAGGACAAGCAAAAGCTTAAGTGTGGGGGTATTTGATAAACCGAAATAGTAACATATTTTAGGCCCACATTTAGTATGGTTTTTGATGAATTATCCCTTATTTTATGTAATTTGGTGCTTTTAATCCTTTCTTTTCATGATATATACTCAGGAAAACACCAGGGGATGAAAAGAACGCAAAACGGGCTTAAAACGGGACAAATGGGCCAAAGCATGAAATCGACACGGCCAGGACCAAAGATAACACGGCCGTGCCTCACTGATCATCTAGAACACGGTCTTCCCTCAATTCACACGGCCATGCCTCATCAACGAAGTCCACACGGCCTAACCACGACTTACACGGGCGAGTGCCATGGGCGTGTCCCTGCCGCGGCCAAGAGAAGTTTTACTCGGATTTGGATACTTGGAGGCAAAGAAACATATTCCAAAGCCTATTCAAACACCCTAGTAGGAACTCTACTTGAATTAGGATACTTTGGGGCCAAGTAAGGCATCTCGAAGTCTATATAAACACCCAAGGGGGCAACTTGTCAGGGGAGTTCGACAGAAACCCTCTGTCGAGAGGAGCCCAAAGCCATCATCTAGGGGCGTCGTGCTAAGCCAGAGAAGGCAGATTTGTGGGGATTCACTCAGGGATAGCCAGTTGATTCATCTCGAGAAGCTGGAATTCTACTCAAGACGGAGGATCTCCTCTTCAATTCCTTCAGGGGGTTTTAGGGATTTCTTATGTTTTGTTTTATGTTTTCTCTTGAGATGTTTTCCTTTATTGTTATGAACTAAACCCTTCAGATACCCGAAGGGGATGAACCCTATGATGAATTTGTTATTGTTTTCTGAATTATATGATAAATACTTAGTTTGTTCTTAATTATGTGAGCTTAATCCAAATTTAATGTGCTTAGGTGGAGGAGGAATAGACCCTGCCTAAGAGTAGATCCAACATAATTAAGCGGAGTTGATCGCACGCCTAGAGATAGGGTGACGAGATTTTGCCAGATTAGGGTGAAACCTAATATAGGAATCCATAGATCGATTTACTGCTATTCTAGGGGGTTATTATAAGAGAACGAGAGTTCCACTAATTAACCTAGGGTTAGACGTTATTCGCCTCGAGAGAGGGTTTAATATATGTTAGGGAGTCTTACGGATCAAACTAAGTGAATAATTCGTATGGTTCAGTGTTAGATAACAAGTGAAGTCTTGGTGGATTCTTCCTAGGGTATCGTCTAAATCAACTGAGTTTTTCCCAAGTTATTTTCCAAATTCATTCTTCTTTGTCTTATAGTCTTTAGTTTAGCAGTTAATTAATTTAGATTAATAAACAACTTCACTTATTTTAGACTAAATAATAAAAAGAAAGTTAGTATTAGTACTTTTAGTTCCTTTGGGTTCGATAATCCAGTCTTGCCTAAACTATACTACTGTTCGATAGGTGCAGTTGCCTTTAATCATTGTCAGAGTTAGTTTCCAGGTTCGATCATTCTTTTATAAATTTTAAAACTCTGATTTACAGGGATCATGGATCTATCATGTATGCCATGTTATGTACCCGTCCAGATGTCTCATATGCCTTAAGTATGACGAGCAGGTACAAAGTAGATCCCGGTTAAGGTCACTGGACCACAGTCAATAACATCCTTAAGTACTTAAGAAGAACTAAGGATACGTTCCTAATATATGGAGGTGAGGAAGAGTTAAGTGTAAAAGGTTACACTGATGCCAGCTTCCAAACCGACAAGGACGATTCTCGATCGCAATCAGGTTTTGTGTTTTGCCTTAATGGTGGTACTATGAGCTGGAAGAGTTCAAAGCAAAGTACAGTAGCCGATTCTACAACAGAGGCCGAGTATATTGCAGCCAGTGAGGCAGCAAAATAAGTGGTTTGGATTAAGAAGTTCATTACTAGACTAGGGGTTGCGCCTAGCATATCAGATGCTATAGAACTCCGATGTGATAACAATAGAGCCATTGCACAAGCTAAAGAACCCGGATCTCACCAGCGATCCAAACATATACTTAGGCGCTACCATCGTATTCAAGAGATTATCGATCGAGGGGATGTAGAGATATGCAGAGTACCTACAGATGATAACATTGTTGATCCCCTGACCAAGCCTCTGACACAGCAGAAGCATGATCGCCACACTAAGTCGCTTGGTATTAGATATATGAGTGATTGGTCTTAGTGCTAGTGGGAAATTGTAAGAGTATGCCCAAAGATCAATCATGAGATGGTTGTAATAACATACTTGATTTACCATGTTTATTAATATAAAGCGTTGTCATTATTATTTAAGTTTTTTTTCCTGTGTGTACAAATAAATTGTTTTATAATAATGTCCTGAGAATAATATGATTATTCTAAAAAAGATCCTTAGTCAAGTATTATTGTTGACTAGGACAACAATAATGCATTAAGACTAACATGTAATTGATTGATGATAAAGAGTTGTCATTGATATGGAGTGTCAAAATCAATGCATGAATATGTGTGTTAGAGAACAACATATTGGACTGACCTGCTATGAGTATGTTTCTTGGATTATTATGTAATTGCCATAACATTACTCAGAGTGATTAATATGTATATGATCCTCAGACTTGAGATTATCATTATCCCAATATCGTGAGTTGTATATTTTGATACAGTCAAACGTATAATCGTGAATCGGTTGTTCTATAAAGGCTGATGTTGGATATACCACAATCTATGTAGAGGGATATGGTTGACCAATATAGGATAAGTCCCTCCTACATAATGGGAGTAATATCTTAGGCCACTTGATTGAGTGAGACTAGAAATGCATGGCCATGCTCAAATAAGTAGATATGAGATGTCATACTAATTTGTATATCATAGTCTACTCAAGATATCAAGAAACATGGGATGGACTATGCAAGTGTGACTATTCCATGACTTGTGTCCATTCCAAAGATAAAGGACTTAAGGATTAATGCATGAAAGGTTAATCACAAAAGGTTATGTTGAATCATGACTTCTTGTAACTTGGGTAGCAATGATGCATTGCTAGATGCCACTCATTGTTTGTAACATTAGAATCGTTCTAGTATTACTGCTAACGTTACAAGAACCTACAGGGTCACACCCTATGGTTGAAATGAACGGAATAAAACATAGTTGGTATTGTGTTTGGTTGTCACATGAATTAAATTAATTTAATTGGGCAATCAAATATTGAACATATTATATGTACAAGGATGTTGTACACATAATGAGAACATAGTTCTATTAATATATGAATTTGGTTCGTATATAAATTTAAATAAATATATTTTACCGATATCCTTGTTATAATTAATGTAATTATAATTTTTCGGTTAAAACATTATTATATTTATTTATTTTTATGATTCATTATATATATACCAATTATAAAAGGTAATAGGGTAATACAGAGCTTTTAAAAAGAAACCCTAAAGATTGATTGTGAGGTCTAGCAGCCGTCAAGCAAAGAAACCTCCAAAATAGTTTTGGAGATTTCTTCCGTTCATCGTCAAACTGGGTGGATTACGTAGAGGCTGAAATTGGAAAAGGTTGCGGCTTGGTTCGACAGTAGATCAGAATTCTTATTGCCGAGGCGTCACTGCCTACTCAAATTGAAGTTTCGGTAATTTTGAAACCATTATTCACCCTGATTCGTTACTCACACATGGATTCATGGTTTGGATCGCCGAAATTAATTTTATTTTGCTGCGCCATGAGGGTACCGGCATTCCAACAGTGAGTTCACACTCCAAAGGCTGTTGAATGCTCCAAGCTACCCATTTAACTCCATAGACTCTCGAAATAACCAATGCAGCTCAACTAAAGATGTTTCACACCATGGAAGCCATTCAAATTCGTTTGTTCACATTAGAGGCTGATTGAATTCAAGTGTTCACACCCATTTGACTTTTCGTGCACCTCAATGTCTATTAATTTGGCTGCTGCTCATTAGGCTGCCCAAGGAGGAATTAAAGGCTGATTCACACCTTTGGACGAATTTAATCAGCTTGTTTCAGCTCCATAATTACTTCAATTTATTAAGCTGACTTGGGAAACACCATGGGACGTTTTTGAAGCTTCATGGAACCTTCAAAGAAGCTGCCAAGAAATTTCCAAGAAACTTTAACTCATTAAGTTGCTGCTTGTTGTCCAATTGGCTGCCCAAAGTGTCTATATGGCTAGCCTAGTATTAGCACTATAAATACTTAGCATATTTCAGTTGTAAAGGGACTTTTGAACCTTTTTATGAATTCTGATTACTTTGTGAGTGTTTCAACTCTCATCGTTCTCCAAAGACTGAACTGACTTATCAAGCAACCCTTGTGGCGTCAATCTGTCTTTGTTTATTTTCTTGAACTTATCACTTTGTCAAAAGTGTAGCGTTCACCCATACTGGAGGTTCCTATCTCTCATAGGTAGCGGGTCTTGGTTAATCAAATTATCTACCTATTTCCATTTCCTTCCAAAGTGTTCATATAAGTTTCGGGTTGACACAAGCATATTGTGTTGGTTCACTCTTTGAGCCTTAGCCGAACCATAACCTTGTTTCCTTAGCCATTTAAAAACCATCCTTTTGAGCTTATTTTCTTATATCCTAAGCCTATTTTTGCAAGCCGTTCAAACTTACTCAATTTACGATCGGGCAAACATTACGACTCGAATCTTCATCGAGGCAAGATCGTATTAATCTTCAAGCATGAACCAAATTTTAATGCTTCATTTATGCCCATAGCCGAACCTAGACAAGTCTATTGGAGTACCCTTGTTTCCAAGTGTAGCCAACTTATTTCCTTCTCCATGAAGCATGACATTTAGCGTCCAGCAAGCTGAATTTGGACTTAGTATTTTAATGACTTTATTCTAGAATATTCTATCCTATTTAATAGCCGAATGCTTAGCCTTTAAGCCTTGTTAGCTTGTCCATTCGGCTAGCCATATGTTAGGCTATAAATGCTTAGTCATTTTCAATTGTAGTAGACTTTTGGACAAATTTTATATGAACATTGTTCTTTGTGAGGTTTCCTCATCTCTTATTTCGTACAAGTCTCGTGTGACTTATCTTGCTTGCAAGTGGCATCTATCGAACTTGTTTTAGAACTTATCACCTTAACCGGTGTGGCGTTCTCCTATCCAACTTCCCGTCCAACCACCTTAACCATATAAGAATCGGGGTGACACTGTTATATAGTGTTGAATCATTCTTAGTGTTAAGTTCGTATTTCCATCACCTAGCTTTATTTTTTTGTTCAACCGAACCTATCTATCCTTAACCTATCCAAACCACTTTGTTAAGCTTCTGCCTACCTTAACCAAAAATACCCCATTTCAACGAATCGAACAATCTCCTCGTTGACGATCGGGCAAACAAGTGACTCGACTCTACAAAACCGAGCCGAATCATGTCAAGAATATTGTTGCCCCTTTCAACTGATCGAACAAATCATCAATCCTCGGCAAGGAATACTTGTTCTTTATCGTAACTTTGTTGAGCTGACTATTGTAACATCCCTAACCGTATCCATCACCAAAATAGAGTTGCAGAGTATTACCGGACTTCTAACACATATAATTGTACTTTTATCAATCATTCGATCAATTTAAACAATCATTATTCAATCTCAATCAATTTGTCCCTTATAATAGCCTTCAAGGCCTTAAACATGCTTTAGGAGCGTTCGGGACTAAACCGATAACTTATAAAAATTTTAGAAACTTAGAAAAATTTCAAACATACAAGGGTCACACAACCGTGCGAATAGGCCGTGTGCCTTACACTACTCCAGACACGCCCGTGTCTCAGACCGTATGGAAACAGGGCATAAATACTGACTTGGGTCACACGACCGACCACACGCTCGTGTGTCTAGCCCGTGTGCCCTTCGAAATGGCCACACATGCTCGTGTGGCAGGTCGTGTACTAGGCCGCGCCAAACCTGTAGGGTGTACTGACTTATGCAACACGACCAAGTCACACGCCCGTGTGCTAGGCCGTGTGCCATTTAGGGGGTTATACTGACTTGTGCCACACGGCCAGTCACACGCCTGTGCGTGAGACTGTGTGGAGCATACTGACTTCAATTTAATTCCAACACCAGGGGACACATGGCCGTGCAACATAACAGTGTGTCGCACATGGCTGAGACACACGCCCGTGTCTCTGCCCGGGTGGACAAAAATAGGCCATTTATTTAGCCATTTTGCCACCTTTTTTTTACATGCATACATAAGAATAAATTGCAACATTTCACAACTCAACTGGCAGCCAATACATAACATCTCATACACATTTTATACCATTTCAACATAGCATTCAAATACCTAAATAATATCATGCATTTTTCATTCATGTGACTAATTCAAATCAAGTCATCAATTGCATATTTCCATTCCATCAACTACTTGCCAAAACATACCATATCTATAAACTCATACATAAACAAAACATTATACCAAATTAAGCAAATTACATGGCTTAAACTTATTCCATAACATGTACCAAAATCAATATATCAAATAATGTTAACTATCATCCTATAACTAGTCTATACATGCCATATTTACAAATATCCATAAGTTCAAAGGTAACTCGACAATTGGATAGTGTGATGCGTATCTCTGACTATATTCGAATCGAGCGAGCTACCGAACCTCTATAAAACATGGAAAAGAAACAGAGTAAGCTTTATAGCTTAGTAAGCCCATATAATTAAGAATTAAACTTACCATTTATACATAATCAAACAAATAAACAAAGTAAATCAATTTCACTTGCCAAATGCCTATACACAAACATTCAAAAATATGTTAGTCTCATAAATACATATAATTAACCTTTATCTCAATTTCATACATCAATGTATTATATCAAATTAATATATCATGTACATCATTTGTAACATTTCACTCTCAATCATATAAACAGTAATTCATCCGTATAACACGTAACTTTTTCACATAACCAATAACAGAATTTACGCCTGTTGAACCTAGTAGAATATCGAGGGATACTCTGGTGATATACATTACATGTAATAATCAGTAATCTGTCAATTCGTTATCATTTCTGCTCTTTCGAGCTATGATCAGTAAGCTCCTCCTCAGCTGATGGATAGTAAGCTCTATTGAGCTGAAACGATAAGCTCCGACGAGTGAAAATAGTAAGCTCTTACGGTGATATATCGATAGCTCATACGAAATGTGGGTGAGTCCGCAACAAATGTAGGAGTCGACCAAAACGATAACCCTAGTGACATGTCACTCGTATCCTACGAATTCATACGGTTCAAACGGGGCTAGGTAATAATCAGTCTATATCAATTAAGCATTTGTATTCCAAGTATATCGAATAATCAGTTATATAAATATATTTCAAATAAATACAAGTATTTAAAGTTCGATTCTAATTATACGAACTTACCTCGTTTGCTGTAACGACGAATTAGGTCGACTAATCCGATACTTTGTTTTCCCTCGTTCTAGATCCAAATCTCGTTTATCCCAATATATATAATATCAAAACGTACTTATTAAATAATCATTTCATTTAATTTAGCACAATTTACACATTTTGGAAAAATTACATTTTTACCCCTATTATTTCACATTTTTACAATTTAGTCCTTATCACATAAAATCACAATTCATTCAATTTAATACAATTTCATGCTGGCCAAATATTATACATTCTCATATCAGCCCATATTTTCAATTTATTCACACTTTTAACCACTAAATTTTCCTATTTCACAATTTAATCCAAAATTGGCATTTTTACCAAAATTTACTTTACAAAACTTGTACATCTAACAACAATGATTTATTTTCCATCATAAATTAACAAAATACTCATGCATTCAACAATGGCAACATTCAAATACTTTAACAGTTTTGAAATCGGAGATACGGGCTAGCTAGATTAAGCTGCAACGATCTCAAAAACGTAGAAATTATTAAAAACGCGACAAAAACCGTACCTATTTGAGCATAGATAGCATGGCCGAATACTTTGTGTTCTTGAATGGCCTTTTTCTTCTTCCAGTTCGGCAAGAAAGATGAACATGCATCTTTTGTCATTTTGTTTTTCTATATTTTAATATCTTTTATTTTGATAATTACCTAATTACCCTTTTTTATACATTCAAATTCCACCTACCCATGCACATAATTGTCCACTCACTAAATGAATGGTCTAATTACCATGCAAGTGCTCATATATTTCCATTCTATAGCCAATTAGTGCATTTAACTTATAGACCTCAATTTTTGCACCTTACGCGATTTAGTCCTTTTATCAAATTAAGCACTCAAATAATAAAATTTCTTAACGAAATTTTCATACAATTATACTATCATGCTGTCAACCTAAAAAATAATAATAAAATAAATATACCAACCTCGGATTTTTGGTCTCGAAACCACTGTTCTGATTTGACTAAAAACGGGCTGTTACAACTATAATCGATACAAAGTCTCATGGATCCGTCTTTCTTCTTGACAAATAACACTGGTGCACCCCAGGGAGAAAAACTCTGTCTTGCAAAACCCTTATCTGTCAAATCTTGCAACCGAGCTTTTAATTCTTTCAATTTGGTTGGGGCCATTCTATACGGAGCAATCGATATCGGTGAAGTCCCTGGTACTAAATCAATATCGAACTCAACTTCTCTAATCGGTGGCAACCCAGGCAACTCTTCTGAAAAAACATCTGGATATTCACAAACTACCAGCAATGATTCAATTTTCAATTCAGACACTTTTGTATTCAGCACATAAGCTAGATAAGCTTCACACCCTTTTCTCACATATCTCTGGGCAGACATCGAAGCGATCACAACAGGTAACTCACCCTACTAATCTGAATCAATCCGAAAAATTTCACCATTTTCACATTTAAATCCAATAATTTTCCTTCTACAATTCACTACCGCATCATGTAGTGTCAACCAATCCATACTCAAGAAAATGTCAAACTCATCAAATGGCAACAACATTAAGTCAACCGAAAAACAGTGACCTCGAATCATCAAGGGACAATTCTTACAAACTCTATCAACTAATACATGTTTGCCTAGAGGGTTTGACACTTTAATAACAAACTCAGTAAACTCAACAGGCAAGCTCTTACTAGCTACCAATTTCATGCAAACATAAGAATGAGTTGATCCTGGATCAATCAATGCAACTACATTAATATTATAAAGAGAAAAAGTACCAGTGATAACATCGGGAGATGTCGCTTCTTCGCGAGCACGGATAGCATAGGCTCTAGCCTCGGATCTTACAGTTGAATATTTGGTCACACCTTTACTACTGGTCGTATTCCCCGTATTCCCCGGGGGTCCCCTTCTAGTGGCAGTGTTGCCCGATCTTGCATTCTGAATCTTGTCTTTCTCAGCCATTTTAGGGCAATCCCGAATAAAGTGGTCTTGTGAGCCACACTTAAAGCAAGCCCGGTCATTCATTCTACATTCACCGGGATGTCGCCTACCACAGTGTTGACATTCAGTTCGATTGGATCTAACATTACCAACACTCGCTATCGACGTAGTTTGGGCTTTAGAACCCAAATACTGTTTCCCACGATCTCTGTTGGAATACCCAGCTGAAGCGCTCGAACGAGCATACAAATCTCTCGATTTCTTAGACTGAGATTGAAATGACTTACTCATCGACCTTTTTCTTGCATCTCTAGCCTCAGACTCAACTTTCCTCTTCTCTTTGCTTAATTCTTCAGCCTTACAAGCTCGGTCGAATAGCACTACAAATTCTTTCAGCTCAAGGACTCCAACTAAAAATCGAATATCCTCATTCAACCCGTCTTCGAACCTTTTGCACATGATAGCCTCGGTGGAAACACACTCCTGAGCGTACTTACTAAGCCTAACAAACTCTCGCTCGTACTCAGTTACCGACATTTGGCCCTGTTTCAACTCTAAGAACTCCTTACGTTTCTGATCAATGAACCGTTGGCTGATATATTTCTTCCTAAACTCATCTTGGAAGTATTCCTAGTTAACCCTCTCTCTCGGTACCTGATGTGATCAGGCCCAAGTTAGTTTAAAAATCACTCTCTTTTTCTTGTTCTTGCTCACTATCTTCATTTTCTTTCGTTTCTTTTTCACATTCTTTTTCAATTTTCTTTTCTTCTTTTTCTTTTTCTCTCACTTCTCTTTTTCTTTTCTCGATTTCATTCTCTTTTTCAATTTCTTTTTCTTTTTCTTCTTTTTCAAGTTCTTTTTCGATTTTTTTTACAACATGAGGATGATACAAAAGAATCAAAAAGATAAGTGTTTTGCTCAAAAGAAGAGAAAGCATTCTCACAAGTTTCACGATTAACATCTTGAAAAGTCTCAAACTAGAAGCTTTCTTCTCTTTGTCTCGACGGCCTTATTGAATAGGAATCCCAATAAGAATCTCTTCTCGAATAGTCATCAGAAAGGTGTCTTCGTGATGGTCGTGACTCCATTTCCTGACTTGGTGGGATTTGCTTCCGTCGGGCTCCTTCCTCCACTCGGTCCAAGCGTTTTTGTAATGGACCTAGTTTTCTTTCAAACAATTGGCCCATCTCTTTCACCAAGTATTGAAATTCATCGGCTGAAAATTCTTCTCGAGACATGATTAATTAGTGAAGAGGAAAATGTTAAGAAGAACAAACAGAAAATAAATACCTCACCACAAACCTCACTATTTTACTCGAAAAGAAAAGGAAGAATGTTCACTCCGCTCATGTTTCACTCTTTTCAAAGGCTTTTTCATCTCTCTAATGGGATCGCACTCTCTTGCCTTTTTTCCACTCGACCTCGTCTCACGATTTTGTACTTCATCTCAAATAGACTTATTTGGTTGCTTCGGGGTTGGTTTCAAAGAGTTTCAAAGGGTAACATTTGGGTGTAAGGTAGGCTGAATAAAAAGAAGTTTGGGTAAAGTGTGGCGTTGGGGAGGGAAGAAATGATAATGATGGTAGACGAATGATGATCGGGAATAGTAAAGATGATTACAATTATTTCCAACACTTCACTTTTTTTTATACTCGAATTTTTTTTTGAATTTTCGTATATTTTTTTAATACTTCAAATACAATAGGATGATTTCAAAAGAAAATAAAATACAACTTGAAAAAAAAATGTCCTTTTTTTTCGAAATTTTTTTTCAATACGAACCTACTCCGGGATTAGCACGAACGTCGGTGCTCCTTGTTTTCAAGCTCTGATACCAAATGATGGGAGACGACCCGGGTTGATTCGAGTCGTTTCATGAGATTGCTCGATATTCGATGAGGAGAATGTTTGCAAAGTCGGAAATGGTTTAAATTGCTTAAATATGCGGAAGCTTAGTAAACGGTTTTAAAATAAAGGATAAGTTTATAAATTTTAGTAGGTTCGGTTTATGAATAAAATAAGGAAAAGGCAAATTGAATAAATGATGGAAATGGAAAAAGGAACTTAAGTGGCAAGACCGATTCGATACTATATCGAGTATCGCCCCGGGACTTATATGGCTTAAGGTGGGATACGGAATTCGGAAGATGGGAATGGAAAGCGGACTTAACGCAAGAACGATTCAACACTAAAGAAAGTGTCACCCCGGTTTTTATGTAGTTAAGGTGGTAGGATGGAGATAGTAGAATGAACGCCACACCAACTAAGGTGATAAGTTCAAACAAGTCGGGAAGACGCCACTAGCAACGCTAGATAAGTCAAACAAGACTTGTACAAAATAGGATAGGAGGTCATCTCACTCGTGAACAAAATGTTCATAAAATTTTATCAAAGTTCAAAAGTATGAGTTGTTCCTACCTTTTCGAAATGAAACGTGAACTTCATGTACAACCACATAAATTGAGTAAGGAACGATTTTAAGTTGAAATTAAAATTGTCAAATTTCGTTTCCTTAGTCCATGACCAAGCATCAAACAAATTGTTCGCACAAAATTTAGGATACTTGATTTTTCCACATATCGAACCAAAACAAATTCCAAGCTTAAACACACGAGTTTGATTACTTATGCCGAAGTGTAGCAAAGGTTTCATTGAATCAAACATGCTGTACCAAATGGATTTTTGCATACACAGACACATACAATCAAAACTCCTTACATTCTTCAAAACAAATTTGCAAAAACTCGAGGATTTCAAACAAGGGAGCAAATGATTCACATAATCACCACAATCGAATAAATTGAGATACTTATATGACAATTCATTATCACGCATAATCGAGTTTTGCAGTTGCCGATTAAACACTACTTTACCTTCAAACTTGTCAACGCAAAGATTTTTATTAACAAAATTTTCCTTGCCATTATTTAAAACATCAATTTTAATCAAGAAAAGAAAATTAACCATATCAAGGCACATAGCTTTTACAAAGATGAAGTCAAAATTTTCACAAACATTCAAGGAGGATAGTGGAGATTCAAGTGCTATGTGATCCTTACCTAACTTACCTCCGGGCTCGAGTGGTTCGATTTCATCTTCAACCTTACCTTTTTCGGTCATACGAAAACGTCTCTCATCAGGAAGGTATTGAAGTTGATATTTTCCACATTAATTTTTAGGCACTTGAAAAGAAGGAACAAAACAAGAGCAACTCTAGTCTGGGTTTCACACAACAGGTCACAGAATGCACATTACCACCAACAATCGAATGAAGCTCTTGTGACTTAAAAACTTCAAAATCCATACCTTGCTTACCCTTTGGAAAAGGCAAACTAGGTTCATTGAGAACGTTACCTTTTTCAACCAATGTGAACCATCTCTCTTTGGGAACGTCTTTGGACAGCTTCTAGTGTAACACCCCAAACTCGGACAAGACACCACGCCCGAATCTGGTATGTTACGGGGAAAAACGTCTTTGAGTGAACCGATTTTTTTCGTTAAAAAGCGGGGTGAAAACATAGTGAATTTGAGGAAAGTTTGAGTAGGCTTGTTTGATTAGATTTTGAAAACTTATCCAAGTATATAGTTAAAACGAGTTAATTTCATTTAGCACTTCCAATAGTTTCTTAGTGCCATTTTGACACCTTTTAGACTTAGTAGAAAAACAAGTTTGATTCGGAAATCATTTGAGTTGATTGTATAGTAAAACATAGCGAGATACCCGATGGTATAGTTTGAAACACATTGCGATATAATTTTGAAAACGTTGTCTTTCCAAGTTTTAGTAAATTTCATGCCAAGTTATTTGTTAAGCAGGTTGAGAATCTAATTAAAACATAACCATAAAAAAAAAACATAATTTAGAGGCCTTTTACAAATCCAAATTAAAACCCAAATAAAAGTAATTAAACTAAAGTACCCAAATGATAGAGTTTGAGTAAAACTTTATTACGCATGGCATGAGCACCCCGAGTCCATCCCGGCTCCATGTCCGCGTCTACGAGTCACCTGAAATGTCAAAGGAGAGGGTGAGTCGAGTGACTCAGTGCATAAATCCCGCTCCCGATGAAACAACATGCTAACACACATCATACATAGCAACATAATTAATGCAACCCGATCCTAACCATCTCAGATCTCCCTTTTCTACCCCGTGTGGTACCAAACCACTGGTGGTGCCAAACCACCGGTGACATATAGTCACAATGTGTTACCAAAACACTGGTGTCCCAAAGACACAAATGTGCTACTACTAAAGCACCGTGACCGAAGTCACAAATCAATTGATGGGGCCAACCCATCGTGTGATACCAATCACTGCGAGACGATCCCATATCTCATGTGGGGCCAACCCACGGTGGTGTTAACCACAGGGACGAGTCGCAATGAGGTGCCCAACCTCTGGTGTCCCAAAGACACAAATGTGCTACCAAAGCACTGGTGACCGTAGTCACAATAATCGAATGATGGGGCCAACCCATCGTGTGATACCCAATCACTAGCAGACGATCCCATATCTCAAAGTGGGGCCAACCCACGGTGGTGTTAACCACAGGGACGAGTCGCAATGAGGTGCCCAACCTCTGGTGTCCCAAAGACACAAATGTGCTACCAAAGCACTGGTGACCCAAAGTCACAAAGTGTGTTACCAAAACACTGGTGCTCGTCAGCACAAAATATCATAGCTCCCTCCACTCATATCACCCATCAACAAACCAACTCATGTAATCATGCATATCATACAAATTATGCATATCATGCTAATATGTTTGACTCATGCCCCATATGACATACATACATAGTCATGATACCATATAGATCATCAGTAATCTAGTAACAATACTGACTTACCCGGATACGTACACATACCCCGTTTGGGTATCCAATAATCCATCATACTGTCATGATTTTAATAGGCAAACAGGTTTAATAACAACATTACTAAGTATAGTGTGTTAGTTTACACACCTGGTAATACGAGTCTAGAAATCCTGACAAAAGCGATCTAAGTCCCTTGATTACTAGCTCCTACACTCGGCCAACACATAGGGGTTAGGCATCTATAACATTCGGCCATCATCAATTAACCAAAGGGGGTCAATATCCAACCCTTACCTTGAAGATGATTTGGTTTCCAACCAAACCTCGAACCAACAGTGGTTCTTTTGATAATCGGCCACCACCTAATAAGAAGAACCATTAATCCCTAACTAACTTGGCTTAACAAGATAAAAGAATCAACTAATAGAACTGGCCCTTACCAATACTTACCCCAAATGGTTAACCAAAGGACGAAGGCTCCACTTGATTGTATCCAAAATCCGAATGACCTATAATGAAATCGATTAAACACAAGAGATTAACACCCTTCACCCAATGCCGAAAGTCAACTTTGAACCTCCCCAAAATTGGTAGAAAACTAGGGAGAGAAATGAAATGAGCATTCGACCAGCCACTTACCTTGCTCCAACGTTTGAAAGAAGACAAACGAGATTCCTCCCCCACTCAAAATTCGGCTACAAAGTACTACTAGAAGAGGGAAGATTCGGCTAGAACTTAAACAAAAGAAAAGAGAATTCGGCTTGAGTAAAAAAACAAGAAGGATAAAGTGAAATGAGAATAAAGTTTCGGCAAAATGGTTTTAAGGAGAAACAAAAATGAACAGGAGAAGGTACCTTTGGGTTTTGAAAGAAAAAGAGATGAAGAATGTGTTTTTGGAAGAGAGTTTCACTACAAAGTTTTTAAGAAAGAAAGAAAAATCAAAAATGCAAGAAGAGAGATTAGAGGTTTCGGTTTACACACTTGAAAAGAAAAGAGGAAATGGGAAGAGATATTCGGCTACACCCTACTCAAGAGAACAAAGAAATTCGGCACAAATGTGCTTGCATTTTCGGTTGCCAAAGAAAACAAAAGGTGAAACTTACTATGAAATTCGGCTTGTTTTGAGAAAAATGAAAGAGCTATGTTGCTACCCTCCTAAGACCGAAAATGCACCAACAATCCAAGGGAAATTCGGCACTAGCCACACCCTCACTAACCAAGCCGTCACTCCCCCATGAAGCATCCAAGTTTCGGCCAACACCTCAACCACTCCTCAATATTCGGCCATATCCCCTAATTCACTCCCAACCACAAATTCAAATAAGTTTGAACAAGTCACCCTCCACTTTTTGCTCTCCACCAACCAAGTCACCACTTGACCAAGTCCAAGGAGGAATTTGAACTCCATCCAACTCCTCCCTCCCTTGCCGTCCAAAAAGAGTGCAAAAAGTGGCCACTCCGCAGCTTGAACACAAGACCTCTCCCCCTGCAGATGACGCCACACTCAAGCCCCCAAGTGACGCATACTTTGCCACTCCACTAGCTTTTCTTTTTGTGCTCAAGAACACCAAATAATATTCATATATCCCAGCTTCCTCAGCTCCACTCCTATAAAGCCTAAAAACAAAAATTCCCCTACCTACTCAGGCACACTCCTAACCTACAATTAAGCCCCGAAACTACACAAACAAAGAACACAAAGACACTAAACACATGCAAAACATGCAACCACAAAATAGCCCCTAACCCGGGATATTACAGTTCTACCCCCTTAAAATAATTTCGACCTCGAAATTACCTGATCAAAAGAGTTGCGGGTATTGCTGTCTCATCATATCCTCGGGTTCCCACGTAGCTTCTTCTACGCCATGATTCCGCCAAAGAACCTTAACCAAAGGCACAGACTTCTTACGCAGAAACCTTCACATCCCGATCAAGAATCGCACGGGTTCCTCTTCCATGGTCAAATCTGGATTTACGCCGATCTCTTCCATCGCTACCACATGCGACGGATCGAACGATACCTCCGAAGCATCGAAACGTGGAATACGTCGTGAATCGACTAAGCTCTGCTTTGGCAACTCAAGCCGATCGCCATCGGTCCAACTCGTCTCAAGTACCTTATACGGTCCAATAAACCTCGGACTTAGCTTGCCTTTCTTCCCGAACCTCAACACCTTCTTCCAGCGAGACCTTCAGAACACTCGATCCCCACAACGAACTCTATATCTCTTCGCTTAAGATCGGCATAAGACTTCTGCGCCGGTCCAAGCTTCCTTCAATCTAGACTGAATTAACTTAACCTTGTCTTCGGTCTCAAGAACCAACTCGGGTCCCAACAACCGACGTTCACCCAACTCCGTCCAACACGTAGGTGAGCGACATTTCCTACCATACAACGCCTCGTGCGGGTGCCATCTTGATGCTCGCTTGTAAGCGTTGTTGTAGGCAAACTCAGCTAATGGTAGAAACTCCTCCCAACTACCTCACGAAGTCCAAGATACAACCTCTCAAAGATATCCTCTAAAACTGAATGACCCTTTCTCGATTGACCGTCGATCATGGGTGAAAAGCCGTCTTTGAAATCCAAACGAGTACCCGAGAGCTTGATGCAACGCTTTCGAACCTTGACGTGAATCGGGATCCCTATCCGAGATTATCGAAACCGCACGCCGTGCAACCTCACTATCTCTGAAATATACACTGCTTAGCTAGCTTAAGTGAGTAGTCAACCCTCACCGGAATAAAGTGAGTGATTTAGTCGGTCGATCCACCACTACCCAAATCGAATCTTTCTTGCTTGGCGTAAGCGGTAACCCACCGACGAAATCCATGGTTATCCTTTCCCACTTCCATCGAGGAATCTTCACAGTGAAGCAAACCCGACGACAGCAATCGATGTTCACCTTGACCACGACAAGTCGGACACTTCCCAACAAACTCACTACCTCTTTCTTCAAGCCAGAGCCACCAAAATCGCTCTCTAAGATCCCTATACATCTTGCTACCTCCAGGATGCATAGCATGAGGATCGCTATGTGCGTCTGAAGAATCTTCGCCTCGACTCAACATCTTTAGGCATACAAGCCTTACCACGAAAACACGTAACCTCGTCACTAGACAAGTCAACCCTCCAAACCACCATTCTGCACTTGTAACCTCCGCGCACTCAAAACCTCATCCAATAATCTGCTTTCTCGATTTGCTCAACCCAAGTAGGCTTAACTCGCAACTCGCCAGAATACTCCCGTCGTCATACAAACTCAAATGGGCAAACAATGCTCTTAAGTCCGAAACAACCTTACGGCTCAACGCGTCAGCCACCACGTTAGCCTTGCCCGGATGATACTCAATCGAACAGTCGTAATCTTTCAAAGAACTCAACCCATCTACGCCGCCTCAATTCAAATCCTTCCGAGTCGGTGAGATACTTGGACTCTTGTGATCTGTGTAGACTATCGATCTCTCTCCGTATAAGTAGTGCCTCCAAATCTTTAAAGCGAAGACTACATTTGCTAGCTCCAAATCGTAAGTCGGATAGTTGACCTCATGTGGCCTCACCGCCGAGAAGCGTAAGCCACAACCTTGCCTTCTTGCATCAAAGACACAACCCAAGCCCGTATGTGATGCGTCGCAATAGATCGTACTCCTTACGACCTCGAGGTTGAATTAGAACCGGAGCCTCCGTCAAAATCTTCTTTAACTTATCGAAGCTTTCTGCTTTGTTTCTCGACCCATACAAACGGAACTTCTTTCCCGGCAACTTGGTCATCGGCGCTGCTATCGAGAAACCCTCAACAAACCTTCGGTAGTATCCGCCAAACCAGAAAAACTCCGAATCTCACCCATCGACTTAGGCGGCTTCCAATCCAAAATCGCCTCAATCTTACGAGGATCTACTCGAATCCCCTCACCACAACTACATGACCCAAGAAAGTCACTTCTCTAAGCCGAACTCGCACTTACCGAACTTAGCATAAAGTCGTTTTTCCCTCAAAATCGCAACACCACTCGCAAATGCTTAACATGCTCTTCCTCTGTCCCCAGTACACCAAGATGTCGTCTATGAAAACCACGACGAACCGATCCGAATCTTCGTTGAAACACCCTATTCATCATGTCCATAAACGCCGCGGTCGCGTTAGTCAACCCGAGCGGCATTACCAAAAATTCGTAGTGCCCATACCGAGTCCAAACGCTTATTTGTTTTATGGATATCCGCCTCCTTAACCTTTAATCGGTGATACCTGACCTCAAGTCGATCTTGAAAATACCGCAGCCCCTTCTTCACTGATCAAACAAATCATCTATCCGTGGCAACGGATACTTGTTTTTAATCGTCGACTTGTTCAATCAAGCGGTAGTCTATGCACATCCGCATTGTGCCATCTTTCTTCTTGACAAAGAGTACGGCGCACCCCATGGCGAAACACTTGGCACGATAAAACCTCGATCCAATAACTCCTGGATCTCGAGCCTTAAAGCTCCACCAATTCCTTTGGCGCCATCCTATACGGAGCAATAGACACCGGCGCAGATTCCGGTAACGTGATCAATCCCGAACTCCACCTCGCGATCGGCGGCAAACCTGGAAGCTCCTCAGGGAAAACATCAGCAAAATCCTTAACAGTACGAACCTTCTCCACAGCAGCCTCTTTAGCCTCCAAGGCATACACATGAACTACATATGCTTCACAGCCTTTCCTGACCATCTTCTCCGCCTTGAGAGCGGATACCACATTTGATAAGTAATCTCTCCTATTACCTATCATAGTCACCTCATCACCCTCAACCGTCTTAAGAACCATGCGCTTGGCCGCGCAATCCAACCTCGCCTGGTACTTGACCAACCAATCCATCCCAAGAATCAGATCGAACTCCCCAAACGGCGGTTCCATCGGATCGGCAAAAACACTACCCCTTGGAGTTCTAAGGGTACCTCTCTAAACAGTTTATCTACTACTACAGAGTGACCTAGAGGGCTAATCACGGTCATCCGCCTAGAAGATATCTCGAGTCTAAATCCATGGTCTCTACTATACTCATCGGCAACATAAGAGTGCGTTGAACCCACATCAATCAAAGCGGTGTAAGGAGAACCAAAAATCGAACGTCACGGTTATGACGTCCGTCGTGCCGCCTCCTCTCGCGCCTCGCAAAGATACACTAATCCAGTGTCTTCTAGCATCGAGCTACTCGCACCTCGCCTCGGTGCTCGCGGCCCGACTGAACCATTACCACCTCTCGCCATTACCACGGCCCCTCTGCGGTAGCGATCCATTACCTCGAATGATTACGCCCGCCTCGGTGAATCCTAGCCAACCTACGCGACAATCCCTCACACGGTGCTCCAGAGAACCACACTGGCAACCCTTTTCCTCCAAACCCAAAGAACCACCCCAATGAGATTTCCCACACCGATCACATGCGGCGGCGGTCCCCGCTTAGCAACAACAAACCTAGCGGTGGTTCGCCCACTCGGTCTAGCCCTCTTCTCGCGGGTTACCCGACGATCCGTAAGACCCAAAGCTCCTCTTATGTCTATTTCTCGTCCATGCCTTGTCTCACCGACTCCTTAACACCTCGGCTACCTTAGCCTTCTCAACTAAGACAAAGAAACTCGCGCTCCGCCGAGGAGCAATCGCCGACCTCAAGTCGTCTCGCGCACCATCCTCGAAACGAACACACCTCTCATGCTCGGTGGCCACAATGCCCCCGGCATACCTACTCACCAGAACTCGGCCTCATACTCAAGAATGATTTACTCCCCGAACAAGCCTCGTAAAAGCCTTTATTTGAGTCAATATAACTAGCTCCGATGTACTTCTTTTGATATGCACCACGAAATAATCCCATGTTAGATCCTCTGCGCCACACTGTCTCGAACCGTGAGCCACCACCGATATGACTCATCACGGAGAAGCGATCGATGCCCTTCACTTCTCTTCACTGTCAAGTCCGGATCATCCATGATCCGCTCGCTGCCTCCAACCAATATTCAAGAAGGGCTGGAGCAACACCGAAACACCTCGGAAGAATTCGGCCCCATTGGCCCGAAGTCGCTCAGAAATGATTTCCTAACTCCCGAACCACCACCTACACCAGCTACTCTTTCCAACACTCGCAAAGATCGCTGTGACAATCGCATCATCCCCATCGATCTTGAATTCACCACCTCCACCGTGGTGGCGGAACCGATATCTCATTTTCCGAACCACGACCAGGATCCTACGGGCTCGTAAACAGTCATCCTACCACGACCTGCGTCCACGACCACGTCCACCCCTAGCGCTCATGACTAATCTTTCTACGTATCGATTAAGAATTTTTATGCATCAAGATTTATTCCACTTGTTTAAAAGCAAGTCTTATGAATATTTTAAGAGGATTTGTTCTCGCGAGTTCACGTAATCCTATCGGTTTCAATATCTAAAGTAGTATACTATTGCTATTCATCAAATCATATCACATCCAATCGGTTCACAAGCAATAGTACGGGGTACTTACCGGCGAACTCAAAAGGAGACTCGGTGCCATGCCTTTCAAACCATACTTTAAGAATAAAGACTAACAAAACAATCTTTTGAAAACATTTTGGGCCTCAGGCCCATAGCCGAGCCTTTGAACTTGGCTCTGATACCACAATTGTAACACCCCAAACTCGGACAAGACACCACGCCCGAATCTGGTATGTTACGGGGAAAAACGTCTTTGAGTGAACCGATTTTTTTTCGTTAAAAAGCGGGGTGAAAACATAGTGAATTTGAGGAAAGTTTGAGTAGGCTTGTTTGATTAGATTTTGAAAACTTATCCAAGTATATAGTTAAAACGAGTTAATTTCATTTAGCACTTCCAATAGTTTCTTAGTGCCATTTTGACACATTTTAGACTTAGTAGAAAAACAAGTTTGATTCGAAATCATTTGAGTTGATTGTATAGTAAAACATAGCGAGATACCCGATGGTATAGTTTGAAACACATTGCGATATAATTTTGAAAACGTTGTCTTTCCAAGTTTTAGTAAATTTCATGCCAAGTTATTTGTTAAGCGGGTTGAGAATCTAATTAAAACATAACCATAAAAAAAAAACATAATTTAGAGGCCTTTTACAAATCCAAATTAAAACCCAAATAAAAGTAATTAAACTAAAGTACCCAAATGATAGAGTTTGAGTAAAACTTTATTACGCATGGCATGAGCACCCGAGTCCATCCCGGCTCCATGTCCGCGCTCTCGAGTCACCAAATGTCAAAGGAGAGGGGTGAGTCGAGTGACTCAGATGCATAAATCCCGCTCCCGATGAAACAACATGCTAACACACATCATACATAGCAACATAATTAATGCAACCCGATCCTAACCATCCGTATCTCCCTTTTCTACCCCGTGTGGTACCAAACCACTGGTGGTGCCAAACCACTGGTGACATATAGTCACAATGTGTTACTAAAACACCGGTGTCCCAAAGACACAAATGTGCTACCAAAGCACTCGTGACCGAAGTCACAAATCAATTGATGGGGCCAACCCATCGTGTGATACCCAATCACTAGCGCACGATCCCATATCTCATGTGGGGCCAACCCACTGCAGTGGTGTTAACCACGGGGACGAGTCGCAATGAGGTGCCCAACCTCTGGTGTCCCAAAGACACAAATGTGCTACCAAAGCACCGTGACCGTAGTCACAATAATCGAATGATGGGGCCAACCCATCGTGTGATACCCAATCACTAGCGACGATCCCCATATCTCAAAGTGGGGCCAACCCACGGTGGTGTTAACCATAGGGACGAGTCGCAATGAGGTGCCCAACCTCTGGTGTCCCAAAGACACAAATGTGCTACCAAAGCACTGGTGACCCAAAGTCACAAAGTGTGTTACCAAAACACTGGTGCTCGTCAGCACAAAATATCATAGCTCCCTCCACTCATATCACCCATCAACAAACCAACTCATGTAATCATGCATATCATACAAATTATGTATATCATGCTAATATGTTTGACTCATGCCCCATATGACATACATACATAGTCATGATACCATATAGATCATCAGTAATCTAGTAACAATACGGACTTACCCGGATACGTACACATACCCCGTTTGGGTATCCAATAATCCATCATATCTTGTCATGATTTTAATAGGCAAACAGTTTAATAACAACATTACTAAGTATAGTGTGTTAGTTTACACACTGTAATACGAGTCTAGAAATCCCGACAAAAGCGATCTAAGTCCCTTGATTACTAGCTCCTACACTCGGCCAACACATAGGGGTTAGGCATCTATAACATTCGGCCATCATCAATTAACCAAAGGGGGTCAATATCCAACCCTTACCTTGAAGATGATTTGGTTTCCAACCAAACCTCGAACCAACAGTGGTTCTTTTGATAATCGGCCACCACCTAATAAGAAGAACCATTAATCCCTAACTAACTTGGCTTAACAAGATAAAAGAATCAACTAATAGAACTGGCCCTTACCAATACTTACCCCAAATGGTTAACCAAAGGACGAAGGCTCCACTTGATTGTATCCAAAATCCGAATGACCTATAATGAAATCGATTAAACACAAGAGATTAACACCCTTCACCCAATGCCGAAAGTCAACTTTGAACCTCCCAAAATTGGTAGAAAACTAGGAGAGAAATGAAATGAGCATTCGGCCACCCACTTACCTTGCTCCAACGTTTGAAAGAAGACAAACGAGATTCCTCCCCACTCAAAATTCGGCTACAAAGTACTACTAGAAGAGGGAAGATTCGGCTAGAACTTAAACAAAAGAAAAGAGAATTCGGCTTGAGTAAAAAAACAAGAAGGATAAAGTGAAATGAGAATAAAGTTTCGCAAAATGGTTTTAAGGAGAAACAAAATGAACAGGAGAAGGTACCTTTGGGTTTTGAAAGAAAAGAGATGAAGAATGTGTTTTTGGAAGAGAGTTTCATTTCTAAAGTTTTTAAGAAAGAAAGAAAAATCAAAAATGCAAGAAGAGAGATTAGAGGTTTTGCTTATACACTTGAAAAGAAAAGAGGAAATGGGAAGAGATATTCGGCTACACCCTACTCAAGAGAACAAAGAAATTCGGCACAAATGTGCTTGCATTTTCATTGCCAAAGAAAACAAAAGGTGAAACTTACTATGAAATTCGGCTTGTTTTGAGAAAAATGAAAGAGCTATGTTGCTACCCTCCTAAGACCGAAAATGCACCAACAATCCAAGGGAAATTCGGCACTAGCCACACCTCACTAACCAAGCCGTCACTCCCCATGAAGCATCCAAGTTTCGGCCAACACCTCAACCACTCCTCAATATTCGGCCATATCCCCTAATTCACTCCCAACCACAAATTCAAATAAGTTTGAACAAGTCACCCTCCACTTTTTGCTCTCCACCAACCAAGTCACCACTTGACCAAGTCCAAGGAGGAATTTGAACTCCATCCAACTCCTCCCTCCCTTGCCGTCCAAAAAGAGTGCAAAAAGTGGCCACTCCGCAGCTTGAACACAAGACCTCTCCCCCTGCAGATGACGCCACACTCAAGCCCCCAAGTGACGCATACTTTGCCACTCCACTAGCTTTTCTTTTTGTGCTCAAGAACACCAAATAATATTCATATATCCCAGCTTCCTCAGCTCCACTCCTATAAAGCCTAAAAACAAAAATTCCCCTACCTACTCAGGCACACTCCTAACCTACAATTAAGCCCCGAAACTACACAAACAGCAACACAGCACACTAAACACATGCAAAACATGCAACCACAAAATAGCCCCTAACCCGGGATATTACATCTAGGGTGTCTACATACAGCTGGAATTAATTGGGATGTTTGGGAGCTGGTTAGCCTTCTTGGGGACGTCTAAGGGCTGCCTTTTGGTGTTTTCAACCAGCTTTCATTGAAGGAAGTTAATTGTTAAGCTGAAAAATTGAATGAAGTGGCTGGAGCTAGGCTAGATTCGGCCAAAGGGTTTTAATGAGCTTAAATGGGTTGCTTTGATCAGCTGAATAGTTTGTAGTTCATTAAAATCTGCTTAGAGTTCATCAAGAGTTTTTGAGTGTGAAAAGATGGAATTGAATAGCCTTTGTGTGTGAAAGCCCCAAACCGAATGGTCCCCTAGTGTGAAAAGCATTTCCAGCAAGGTGAAAAGTCTATTGGCCGTTGGTCTCCACGAAGGGATGCTTGGGAGAACTAAATTAGCAGCTCACTTTGAAGAACTAAATCAGCAGCTCTCTTGCATTCAAGTCGTCCATTGTATGTGGCTGCACAAACTATTTCAGCAAATTAATTGTTTTTAAGACATGATAAATTCGACAGCAACAAGACTCATTTAATTTGGAGCATGTAATTAACCTGTCTAAGCTAAGACATATTTAAAACAAATAATAGCTAAGACACTAATTTAATTCAGCAGCAGCCAAGACACATTAAAAATAGGTATTAGACTAAGACAGATTTAACACTCTAATTTAACTTGTTCAAGTTAAAGACAAATTTATTAACACTTATTTATTAACTTAAGCTAAACTAACTGAATTAACTAAATGCATTTATTTTATTCCAGCAACTAAGTTGGTAAAAAAAAAGAAAAATAAAATAAACTCAAAACGAGCAAACGAGCTCATTGAGCTGGAAACGAGCTAAATTAAGCTCAACAAGCTGGAAGCAAACTAGTTCAGCTCGCAAGGGATCGCAAGCAACGCTTAGGGAGCTGGTCCAAGAATGTGCTCGGGCGTGGCCGCGTCAGTACCACTGACACAAGAGTTTTCCACCACCGTAAGCTGAGTCTCTCAGAAGCGACACAGCACATTTCAAACATTCATCCAGTGTACAAGACAGTTCATCAAATACCCTGATGGAGTTTTGAGCCAGAATTCTTCTCTTTGAGGATCATCATCGACATTTTCTCTAAATTCTTCAACCCCATGCTTCCGGATCTTATCAACCGGAGATTTAATCGATCTCATAAATTACATACCTTGTGGAGCTACGGGAACCGGCTGAGGAATAGGTGGGGGTGGAGGGGGTTGAGCATTCGGATTTGTTCGAACAAACTCCGTATACCACTCGTTCATCATGTGGAGGAAAGCTTCCCTAGCCCTTTCTCATTGACCAATTGTCACTGGTCTACTTTCAGATGGCGCGGTCCCTTAAGCGGAAGCCGGTGCATTACTTTCTACGTCATCAGCTTCGGCTCAATTGGGATCCATTTAATATATGAAAACACAATTTAAAGTTGTCAGGAGTCATCACACTATCACGGTTTATTTATGGCATGTATAGCTAGACTCTTACACACGCTACGTTAGTCCGAGAATCGACTAAACCGTAGCTCTGATACCACTAAATGTAACACCCATTACCCATATTCAATGCCAAAATAGGGTTCGAGCCATTACTAGACTTATAACACAAGCAATTACACATTTCTGAGTCATAAATTTTCGTCCAAATTAAAAACCATTCATATTAAATCGTAAAGTCTCTATACGAGCCTACGAGGCCCAAAACATGCTTTAGTAGTGGTTCGGGACCAAACCGAGAACTTTAGAAATTTTTACAAAACTTAGAAAATTTTTCATGTTACAGGGGTCACACGCCCGTGTGGTTCAAGGGACACGCCCGTGTGACCTTGAGACACGCCCGTGCTATAGGCTGTGTTCAAATTAGGGTGCTCTCTGACTTGTGCTACACGGCCATGTGCTAGGCCGTGTGGTCAATTTAATTTTTATAATTTTTCATAAAATAGGTGCAGACTTCACACGACCGAGGCACATGCCCGTGTTTAAGGCCGTGTAGCAGACACGGCTGAGACACATGCCCGTGTCTCTGCCCGTGTGCTCAATTCTGGACATTCTGTTTTGCAATAATTAAGGTGCAGGGCACACACGGCTGAACTACATGCCCATGGGGCAGACCGTGTGTCGCACACGACCTAGATACACGCCCGTGTACCTACTCGTGTGGACAAAAAGAAGGCTATTTACCAAGCCATTTGCCACCCCTTTAATGCACACACCTACATAACATAACATAGCACCAATTCAAGCTTATACATACGACCAAATCATCCACAACCAAGACATCAACACAGCATTCATATGCTAACATCTATCATACATAAACATCACATAACTTATCAACTCAAATCATACAAGTTTCCACATTCATGAAAGGCATCATCATATGAATATACCTATACAAATGTTAGCCAATTTCAGATGGCCTTATACAAAATGAACTTCTAACCAACATAAGCCAACACATTTGGCCAAATCAATTATGACACTTAACAAAATGACCAAGTCCCCTATACATGCCATAATTAAAAATGTTGACTTCATTGATACCAAAATAATTGTTGATAGTGTGTATGGGTCTCCGACGATCTCCGAAACTTGAGCTAGCTTGGTGACATCATAAGACAAGGAAAAAGGAAGGGAAGTAAGCTATATAGCTTAGTAAGCTCGTATGCAAGAAATAAGCAACCTTACCATGCATATAACATTCAAATAATATAACATAATTAAATGTACAATTACCATGGTCTCATAATCATAACTCATTCCATCACAAAACTTACCTCATATTCATCAATTTAAGCATTTAATAGATATGAGCTTCAAGTACATACCTGTACCATCTCAAAATGAATTTATACATAATCTCATCTTTGACATACCCGTGAACCACTCGGAATAACAATGTCGGATACTCGGGAAAATTTTCAAACTAAGTGCCACATATGTAGCCAAAGCTACCTAAGTCTCATATCACATAATCGCTCGCTCTTGAGCTATCGACGGGCCTACTCACACAAGCTATCAGTCAAGACGTAGCTACACGGTGCTGCTCACACAAGCTGTCAAGTATCCGTAACATATGCCGGTATACTCAGCCACCGGTATGACATAAAAGACCAGCACCCAGATCACATAATCACATAACACATTCTAGCCCTAGTGACATGTCACTTGTATCCTACCTTATTCCTAAGGTTCAAACGGGATTTCTTGCTTCTCGATTCGACTTTGGACTCATTCGTAGAATTGTACTCATTCACAAAATAAAACATGCAATTCATGAAATATTAAAGCATTTAATACAATTATTCTAAAGCTTATTTTTAACATACGAACTTACCTCGGTACAAAAGGGCTAATAGTTTGATTTAGTCCACAACTTTATTCCTTCCCCGGTCTAGGTCAGAACCTCATCTTTCTTGATCTATAATATCAAATTTAACTTATTCAATTATCACATTATTCAATTTAATCCCAAAAACACCTTATTGCAAAATTACATTTTTGCCCCTAACTTTTTAACTTTTTACATTTTAGTCCCTAGGCTCGTAAAATAATTTTCATTCGATTTCTTCATTACCCAAACCTAGCCTAATCTTTTTCATGCTCATAGAAGCCTACATTTTTCATTTATTCACATTTTTACTACATATTTTACATACGAATAGGTCCTTTTAGGGATTTTCATCAAAAACCACTTAGTAAAAGTTGTTTATCTAACATCAAACATACATAATCTACCATTAGACATCAAAATACACAAATATCTAACATGGGTAAAATTTTAGACTTTGATTTTCTTTCAAATTAGTCCTTGAAATAGCTAAAATAGGTTGAGACAACTTCAAAAACATAAAAATCATGAAAAACGGGGCAAGAACAGACTTACAATCGAGCTTGAAAGTTGGCCAAAACCCTAGCTATGGAGACCCTTAAATTTTTGGCACTAAGGGATGAAATTAGAAAGATGAACATCTTTTATTTTAGTTTTATTTGTCTTTATTTACCAAATAACCAAAATGCCCTTAATGCCAAACTTTGAAATTTCACCTAGCCATGTCCATCTTTGTATAATGGTCTAATTACCATTTAAGGACCTCCAATTTAAAATTTATTTCAATTAGACACCTCTAGCTTCTAGAACACACATTTTGCACCTAATGCAATTTAGTCATTTTAACTAAATTGAGTGCCCAAATGTCAACATTTTCGAACAAAATTTTCACGAAATCATTTTGTAAAACTATAGACCATAAAAATATAATAAAAATAAATTTTACTGCGTCGAATTTGTGGTCCCGAAACCACTGTTTCGACTAGACCCAAAATCGGGCTATTACATGATTAATCTTATTTGATGACGGTATGAATCTAGCTAAATTAGAAACTAAAGCGATGTTTTCTTTGCAAGATTAGGAACCTCAGGAATGTGATAGTGAATGGTAACCTAAACGAGTACAGTGTGAGAAGACTTTTGATTCTGAATTTCAGGTCGGACCTGATGACTGTTATCATTATTCCGAGATAGAATTTGTGCACTGAGTAATTCAGAGCTTTTGCAGAAAATTTTGTAAGAAGCGCAGTAGTAGCTTGTTTGTTCATTCAGGGAGTAATAAAATGTACAGTTATTTGAGATAAATGTTCTGGTGATCGGGTATGTAACATGATAGATTAGTTGAGTTATATGTTTCAGAGACTATCCAATCAGAAATTGTACAAAAAGTAAAAGTGATTCGTGGCATATTAGAATCCACTTCAGATTGTCATAAAATGTATGTGAATTTGAAACATGAGGATATGAAATTCCCGTTCAGCGATAGCATGCTTCCGAAAGTATTGCCTTGGAAAAAGATTCAAAATGTGTTTTGTGTATCTATGTTGCGATGGTATTGTTTGGACTATTTGAGTATGTATTCTCCTATAAGGATTAAGATTCAGCCGATGTGTTGCATAACGAAGAACCGATTGGAATTTTGACATAATAGATTAAAAAGTTGGGAAATAAAAACAAAACCTTAGTGAGGGTTCTTTGGTAGTGTCACGAGATAGAGGAGTCTACGTGGAAATTGAATTTATATTCCGGTAAGATTTTCGGGGATGAAAATCTCTAAGAGGGGAGAGTTGTAACAGCCTGATTTTGGGTCTAGTCGGAACAGTGGTTTCAGGACCACAAATCCAACGCAGTAAAATTCATTTTTATTATATTTTTATGGTCTACAATTTTATGGAACGATTTCGTGAAAATTTTGTTCGAAAATTTTGACGTTTGGGTACTTAATTTAGTTGAAAGGACTAAATTGTAATAAGTGCAAATTGTGAGTTCTATAGGTAAAAGGTGTCTAATTGTTATGAAATTTTAAATTGGAGGTCCTTAAATGGTAATTAGACCATTGGTTAAGTTGGTGGACAAAAATGGACATGGTTAGGTATGTTTCTAAAGGTTTTCAATTAGGGCATTTTAGTAATTTGGTAAATAAATGAATTTAAAAGCCAAAATAAAGCCAAAATTTGTCCATCTTCTTCCTCCCTTGGCCGAATTTTACATGGAGAAGACATAGCTAGGGTTTGCCAAGCTTCCAAGCTCGATTGTAAGTTCGTTCTTGCCTTATTTTTAATGCTCTTTACATTTTTGAAGTCGTTGTAACCTAATCTATCTATTTCTACCACTAATTTAAGATATGATCAAGGTCTAAGGTTTTACCCATGTTGAATATGTGTGTATTTTGATTTTTGATGGTAGAAAATGCATGTTTGTTGTTTGTTAAACAACTTTTACTAAGTGATTTTCGGTAAAAATGTCAAAAAGGACTTATTTGTAAAAGTTATAAAATGAGTAGACAAATGTGAATAAATGAGAAATGTGGGCTATTATGAGTATGAAATTAGTTTCGGCTAGGCTTGGGTGTGAAGAAATTGAATAAAATTCATTTTACGAGCCTAGGGACTAAAGTGTAAAATGTCAAAAGTTTAGGGGCAAAAATGTAATTTTGCCATAATATGACTTTTGGGCTGAAATGAATAATGTGATGATTAAATGAGATGAATTTGGTATTATAGATCAAGAAAAACGAAGTTCGGGTCTAGATCTGGGGAAAACCAAAGTGTTTGACGATTAGGTCCATTTCCGCTATTTTTGTATCGAGGTAAGTTCGTATGTTTAATAAGCATCAAATTATATATGTATAAATGCTTAATTGATATAATTGTGTTAAATTCTATATTATTGAAATGAAATGTGAATGCTATTGAGTACGATATTACGAAAATGACCGACAGAGATTCGATACAGCGAAAGTCCCGGTTGAACCTTAGGCATAGATAGGATATAAATGTCATGACATTAGGGTTACTAAGATTACGTGTAAGACCATATCTGGGATATGGCATCGATATGAGACTTCGTATAAGACCATAGCTGGGCTATTGGCATCGATACGAGAATACATGTAAGACCATATCTGGGATATGGCATTGGTACGGTAATGTGTGTACGAGATTCCCAAGTATCCTTTAGTATTCCAAATGGTTCAATGGGAAATGTTGACGAAATGTGGTTACAAGTGATGGTATGACTCAGTCAAGGTACTCGTGACAGAAATCAAAAGTAAGTGTTAAAAGTGAATTTCATATGATGAGTAAGTGGAAAATTATGAGAATTCATATAGTTCAATTGAATATTCATAAATGTGATGCCTATTGAATTGAATATAGTTTATTTCTATTTGATTATGCTTATGTAAATGTGAATGAATTGATAAGAAGTATTCAAACCATGTAAGCATTGAAATCAATAAACCTGTGAAATTCTTGGTTAATTATGTGAACGAATACATGGCATAAAGGTGGAATTATACAAGTTATATTATAGTATTTATAATGGCTTAAAATGTGTTTATTTGATGAGATGAGTTATTATCATACAAGCTTACTAAGCTATATAACTTACCCCCTTCATTTCCCGTGTTTTCTAGTGTTATTGAGCTAGCTCAGGATTGGAGATCGCCGGCGATCCTATCTCACTATCAAGCTATCACTTTGGGTATTGATGAGTTCAAGTATTTTGAGTTTATGGAATGTATAGGGATTTGGTCTTTTGGTTATATGTGTCATTATTAATTTGACCATATGTGTTGGCTTATAATGGTTTATGGTTCATTTTGTATATAGCCATGGAAGTTGGCTAATATTGGTTATGAGTATATTTATATATTAATGTCATTTGAAAATGTGGAATCTTGCGTGATTTGGTGTGGAAAGGTTGATGTTCTAAGTATGATAAAAAATGGCATGAGGATGACATGTTATTGTCTTGGTTGTGATTGTTTGGTTGCTCTTATATGCTTGAATTTGTGCCATGTGATGTTGTGTTGATGTGCGCAAATGGGGGTGGTAAAATGGCTTGGTAAATAGGCTTGTTTTTGTCCACACGGGTAGACACACGGGCGCGTATCTAGGCCATGTGTGACACACGGTGTGCCCCACGGGCATGTGTTCTGGCCATGTGTTCCATGCACCTAAATTTTGAAAAATTAGAATGTCCAGAATTGAGTACACGGGCAGAGACACGGGCGTGTGTCTCAGCCGTGTGTGCTACACGGCCTAGCACACGGGCGTGTGGCACGACCGTGTGGAACAAGTCAGAGAGCACCCTAATTTGAACACGGTCTAAAGCACGAGCGTGTCCTAGGGTCACACGGGCGTGTCCCTTGGACCACACGGGCGTGTGAGCCCTGCAGTTAGTAAAAATTTTCTAAGTTTTGTAAAAGTTTCCTGAGTTTTCGGTTTAGTCCCGAACTGTTTCCAAAGAATGCTATGGGCCTCGTGGGCTCATATTAGGGACTTTACGATCGATTATGAATGCTTTTAATTTGGACAAAATTTTACGACTCGGAATTCAGTGAGTGCTTATGATGTGAGTCTGGTAATGCCTCGTACCCTATTCCGGTGTCGAATACAGGTAAGGGGTGTTACAGACTCTACCCATTGCGTAACTTGGCGGATTAACCCATGTTTTAACCCGCTTTTAAGCTTAAAATATAAAATTTCTAACCTAAGAACATTTTAAATTAATTTTAACCTTTCTTTATGTAACACCCCTAACCTGTATCCGTCGCCGGATTAGGGTTACGAGGTATTACCGATCATTACACATCATTTAACATACAATGCTCATACATCTATGCGTTCATAATCAAATAACATTCAAAACAATCATGTTGTCTCTTATAAGGACCTACGAGGCCTTAAACATGGTTTAGAAGTGGTTCAAAACTAAACAGATAACATATAATTTTTTTGGAAAACTTAGAAATTTTTCATCTATAGAGGGGTCACACGCCCGTGTGAACTGGTCGTGTGCCTCACACGGCTCCAGACACACCCGTGTCTCAAGCCGTGTGGAAACAGGGCATACATACTGACTTGGGTGACACGGCCGACCACACGCCCGTGTGTCCAGCCCATGTGCCCTTCGAAATGGCCACACACACCCGTGTGTCAGGCCGTGTACTAGGCCGTGCCTAACCTGTAGGGTATACTGACTTATGCAACACGGCCAAGTCACACGCCCATGTGCTAGGCCGTGTGCCATTTAGGGGGTATATTGACTTGTGCCACATGGCTAGTCACACGCCCGTGTGTGAGATCATGTGGAGCATACTGACTTCAATTTAATTCCAACATCAGGGGAAAAACGACCGTGCAACATGACCGTGTGTCACACACGGCTGAGACACATGCCCGTGTCTCTGCCTGTGTGGACAAAAATAGGCCATCTGTTTAGCCACTTTGCCACCCTATTTTACATGCATACAAAAGTATAAATTGCAACATTTCACAACTCAATTGGCAGCCAATACATAACATCTCATACACATATTAATCTCATTTCAACATAGAATTTAAATGCATAATAAATCACATACATTCTCCATTCAGAAGCCTACCATATAACAAGACACATTTGAATATTTCCATTCCATCTACTACTTGTCAAAACATACCAAAAAATAATATCAAGTCTAGCCAAATCACATGGCTTAGACTTATAACACAAAATGTACCAAAATCTAAATTTCAAGTAACCATAACTATCACCATTATAAGTAGCCTATACATGCCATATTTACATATATCCACAAGTTCAAAAGTGCCAATCGGTAACTGGATAGTTTGATGCATAACTCTGACTTTATCCGAATCGAGGAAGCTATTGAACCTCTATAATACACGGAAAAGAAACAAATTAAGCTTTATATCTTAGTAAGCACATATAATTCAGAATTAAACTTACCAATTGTACATAATCAAGACAATAAATAAGGTAAACTCAAATCAATTTCCAAATGCCTAACAAAAGCATTCATCAACAACTTAGTCACATAAATACATGAAATCATCTATTATCTCAATGTAAATACTCAATACATTGTATCATATCAAATTCACGCACATCATGTACATCATTTGTAACATTTTACTTTCAATCGTATAAACAATACTTTACCATATCACAGAATTTATGCCGTTTAACCTATTAGAATCTTGAGGGATACTCGGGTGATATACAGTACATATAAATCAATAATCCATCAATTCATTATCACTTTCCACTCTTTCGAGCTATGAATAGTAAGCTCCTCCCGAGCTGATGGATAGTAAGCTCTAATGAGCTGAAACGGTAAGCTCTAACGAGCTGAAACAGTAAGCTCTTACGAGCTGATATATCGGTAAGCTCATACGAGCTGTGGTGAGTCACAACAAATGCAGGAGCTCGACCAAAACGGTAACCCTAGTGACATGTCGCTCGTATCCTACGAATTCATATAGTTCAAACGGGGCTCGGTAATAATCAGTCTATATCAATTAAACATTTGTATTCCAAGTATATCAAATACTCAATTATAAACATACATCTCAAATAAATACAAGTATTTAAAGTTCGATTCTAATTATACGAACTTACCTCGAGTTGCTTGGATGGAAACTATCGACTATTCGTCCACTTTTCCTTTTTCCCAATCTAAACCCGATCTCGGTTTATCTTGATCTTAATTGCAGAATTTATCATTGTCGAATGAAGAACCCTATTTTAGCTTCTTCTTTCTCTAATTTTTGGTTATAAGATGATAATGGGAAACTTTTAATTACCTTTGTTTTATTTATGTTATGATAAATTACTAAATTACAAGTATAATCTTAACATATAACCATTAAAAACACATAAAGTGTTTCCATAAAATTCCACTCATAAATAAAATGGTTTAATTACCATTTAAGGCCATCATATTTAAAATCCAAAGCTAATTGACACCTTTAACTAATAGAACATGCATTTTTTACATTTTATGCGATTTAGTCCTTTTTACCGAATTAAGCATTCAAACAGTAAAATTTCTTTACGAAACTTTCACACAATAATTCTATCATGCTGTAAACTTTAATAAAATAATAAAATAAATATTTTGGCCTCAGATTTGTGGTCCCAAAACCATTGTTCCGATTTGACCTAAAAATAGGCTGCTACAACTCTCCCCCTTAGGGATTTTCGTCCCCCAAAATCTTACCAGTGAATAGGTTAGGGTACTATTTTCGTATAGCTTCCTCGGGTTCCCACATAGCTTCCTCAAACCCGTGTTTATGCCAAAGAACTTTCACTAGGGCTATGTGTTTATTTCTCAACTCTTTGATTTCACGAGCTAAAATCTTGATCGGTTCTTCGCTATACGTCAACTCTGTCTGTATCTCAACATCTATCAAAGAAATCACATGTGACGGATCGGATCTATATCGACGTAACATAGAAACATGGAAAACATTATGAATCTTTTCAAGTTCTGACGGTAAAGCTAGTCGATATGCTACAGGCCCTATTCTTTCAATGATCTCATAAGGTCCGATAAATCGCGGACTTAACTTCCCTTTATGGCCGAATTGAAGAATCTTTTTCCACGGCGAAACCTTTAAAAACACTCGGTCCCCGACTTGAAATTCAATTTCTTTACGTTTCAAATCTGCATATGATTTCTGCCGATCTGAAGCTACTTTTAAACTGTCGCGAATCGTTTTCACTTTTTCTTCAATTTCTTTGATCAATTCAACCCCGTGAATCTTTTTCTCACTTAGTTCAGTCTAGTATAGCGGAGTTTGACATTTGCGAATATATAAAGCTTTGTACTGTGCCATCTTTATACTCGTCTAAAAACTGTTAAAATACGCGAATTCAATCAACGACAAGTATTTTTCCCAACTGCCTTCAAACTCTAAAATACAACATCTCAACATGTCTTCGAGAATTTAAATAACTCTTTCAATCTGACCGTCAGTCTGATGATGAAAAGCTGTACTGAAATTCAACTTCGTACCTAAAGCTTCTTGTAGTTTCTTCCAAAATCACGACGTAAATCTCGAATCTCTATCAGAAATAATAGATAATGGCACCCCATGCAATCGAATAATCTCAGAAATGTATAATTCAGCAATCTGTCAAGTGAGTAATCTGTACGTACCGGTATGAAATGAGCAGATTTCATTAATCGTTCAATGACGACCCAGATAGCATCTTTCTTTTTTGAAGTTAGGGGCAATTTCGACACAAAATCCATTGTAACTCTATCCCACTTCCACTCGGAGATCATTACAGGATACAGTAAACCCGATGGTACTTGATGTTTAGCTTTAACTTGCTGACAAATTAAACATTTAGAAACAAACTCTGATATATCTCGTTTCATGCCTTGCCACCAGTAAAACTGTTACAAATCGTTAAAAATTTGGTACTTCCTGGATGAACAGATAAACAGCTATGGTGCACTTTGTACAAAATCTTCTGAATGAGTTTCGAATTTATCGTTATGCAAATTCTATTCCAGAACCTTAAACAATCATCGGTTCCAATCTGAAACTCTGAATCACGAGTATTCTCACATTGAATTCGTTTAACTTGCAATTCACGGTCATTTTTCTGAGACTCACAGATTTGTTGAAGAAATACCAGTTTAGCTTTTAATTCAGCTAAAATAGACCCATCATC